>JAMPIV010003522.1:45000-83414 GCA_024509875.1 Oreohelix idahoensis
AGAACTAGAACAGGTGATAGCTCAGTGTGAGATAATGTAAAGAAATAGATTTTCACGAGTGAAATGGTGAAAGGTACAGTCTGTCCCTAGATTTTAGAGATAATCTATTAGAGATAATCTAATCCAGCCTATCTGTTACGACTGAGATTCTTAGATCAGACAGTTTTTCATATATATACGAGGGGCGTTCAGAAAGTAATGCACCACATCGTTTTTCTCAGCTAATAATCAAGATAGAAGCATGAAATTGTGCACACTTCAAATATGGCATGTGCCAATTGTGTACACCAAATTGCACAGCAACCGGCCAAATAATACGGCTGCCCTAAACCGTTGAAATGGAGCGTGTTAACAACATGCGTTATAAACAGCGAATTGTGACAGAATTTCTCGTTGCAGAGAAGGAAACTGTTGTGAATATTCACAAGCGTCTATGTGATGTGTATGGAAGTTTTGCAGTCGACAGTAGTACAGTCAGTCGCTGGGTTCAGAGAATCAAAGAATCAGGAAGTGGAGATACGGAGCTGCTTGATCGGCCGTGCTGTGGACGTCCTGCCACAGCCACCAACGCAGAAATGTTGAAATGCGTTGAGGGCATTATTCTTACTGATCGGCGAATCACTACTCAACAATTGGCCTTACAGCTGTCAGTCAGCATTGGTAGTGCAAATGCAGTTATAAAAACTCTCGGATTTTCTAAGGTTTGTTCAAGATGGGTTCCTCAAAGTCTCACAAATGACCACCGATTGCAAAGGAACGCAATTTCTTCTGAATTGTTGGAGCGTTTAAATGCTGACGGAGAGAACTTTTTGCCTAAGATCGTTACAGGTGACGAAACCTGGGCACATCATTTTGAACCTGAGACAAAAAGACAGTCAATGGAGTGGCATCATCCGCAATCACCAAGAAGAAAGAAATTCAAGACAATTCCTTCAGCTGGAAAGGTCATGATCACTGTCTTTTTGGACATTGAAGGTGTGATTCTTGTGGACGTTATGCCAAGAGGAGAGACAATCAATTCGAAAGCTTACATTAAGACATTGAAAAAACTCAATCAACGTTTTCGCAGAGTTCGGCCGCACAAGAATCCAGCAGACCTGCTTCTCCTTCACGACAATGCGCCCCCTCACACAAGTCTGGCAACACGGGAAGCAATCACCAAATTGGGTTGGACTGTACTACCCCATCCACCCTATAGTCCCAATTTGGCACCATCTGATTTTCATCTATTTGGTCCACTTAAAGATGCACTCCGTGGGACAAGGTTTGAAGATGATGAAGGAGTGATTCATGCAGCGACGAAATGGCTACATGATCAAGACAAAATCTGGTACGGGCTAGGAATACATGCACTTGTTTCGCGCTGGCATAAAGCAATACAAGTTGATGGGGATTATGTTGAATAATAAAGAGACAGCATTAGCAAAACTTGCATAGAAAAAAATACACAAAGTGAGTACATGGATTCTACAAGATATACATGAGAATTATTCGTTCATTCTTCCTCTCTTCTCAGACGACCGTGGCCACGAGCATTCTTTCTTACTTAAATACTTGTGTTGTATCTTCTGGAACAATCTTTAGGACTCGCACACACAGCAAATCCAGTGTTATTTTTGGCAAAGGGAACCCCAGCTCCTCAAAGACAGGTTAATTTCAATTCTCCGGGGAGCGTTCCCTTCGTTATGTTTATTTAGGATTACTGTTTTTGTCTCATTTAATTTGTCCAGGAAAGAAATTTAACAGCGCTCACAGTGTCAATAGCTTGAGATTTCCAGTACATAGAAATGACAGGTTGGTAACTTCTCTCAGTATAAAATTCTTGGTCAGACCACAACTGGTCAAACCGTCGGGAAATGTTAATGTTTGTTAAGTCACCGCAACGGCTGACTGTAAATGAAATTTGCAAAGAAATCTGGATCTATATGCCCAGTTACAAGTCACTCTTAATGTTCATTGGGTTTTGTATTCTGTCTGTTTCTGGGTGTAAACACAACTTCAGACAGTTTTTTTACTTTGAAAAGACCCAGATACTAATTAAAGTGTTCTTGTGTATGGTTACTGTCAGATTTATATGGAAGCCGCTGGTAAGGTTTAGGGTTTGACCCAATACTGTGTAAAGGAGAAAAAATACAAATACTTAACCATAATACAGTATTCACAATCCTATCCTTAACCCGCGTAAAATAGAATATATTTATCCACTTCGGTTATTTAACTTAAATTGAAACTACAATCTTAGAGCTTGCCTCATCGTTTAAAACCTCCCGTGAAATAAATTCTAGTCATTAAAAAAAAAAAACTTAATCATCATGAATTAGAAATAAATACATATTTCGTCAATACTCATGATGAACAGTGCCTTACTAGTTGGTTAAAATATTCTCTGACTGGTTACTAGCTATTAATTAAATTTACTTTATAGCTGGAATAGTTTAGCTAGAAATAATATTTATTCTGCTAGCCGATGTACCACAGTAAAACCTAGAGAAATATAATTGACGGACGTATCTAGTAAATCACTCTGCACAGAAAATCTAGTGAAATATAATCGACGATTTTACCACTTAAATCACTCAAAACTACTTGTATAGCATTTACCTTCACACAAACTACTCAGACTATCTCCACCGAAAACTAAGAACTCTACTTAATACAAGTGATTCTAGAATCGTAGCTAGATGTCTTCTGAATCTGTGGCGGTACTGGATACAATGAATTAGAATGATGGGGTTGTATATATCTGAAATCAAAGGGAATATACACTATACACCGAAAACCAGACTCTCTGCCAGACTTAGCACCTACGTTCAGATCTTGGGGAATACGTGAAATCAAAGCCATTTTTCACGCTAGAACCAAAATCCAGACTCTCTCTGTTGCGTATGGACTCGATTGAGATCCGGCGTAACCTAATTTGCTAATCAGTGCAAATTTTACATGTCTCTGCTCGTATGGCCATTCTAGCGAGCAATGTCTTTGATCTGGCAATTCGCCGTGTTTAATTACATTTCTAGCGACCGGATTTACAAGGAAGGTAATAGAAATTTGCCTCACCTTGGTTCCAAAATTATCTGTTCTTAGATCGCTGTCTGATCTATTACCACGATTTTCAATTGCTAGCGTTAAAAATTACAGCTCAACGTAGCTAATAGGTCTGCTCGTGAACATACATCAAAGAAAATAGCTAAACGCAATAAAATGCGTGCTAAATAGAAAAAGAGACAGATCTCTGAGTATTAGTAGGGTTTTATGTTAACGAACAGGCGTAGGTGAAAGCTAGGTAAAAGAAAAAAGTAGATAAAGAAGTAAACAGATGAAAGCTATTTTCATAATATGTCACAACTGCCCATGACTCGCATCCATATGTCAAGACTTGAACATAGGTGAAGCGGTATACATCCATCTTCGTTTTCTTACCAATTTCTCTCTTGCTGAGGAATCCTCGATTTATGGCATGAAAAAGTCTCACAGCTGCTGCTTTTCGAGTGGCCAAATCTTCTTTGACGCCTCCCTTTCGGTCTACGTAGCTCCGAAGTATTTAAAGTGGTCGACCTGCTTCAGGATCTGTTCTCCCAGCTTAATCTGATGTCTTCTTTCTTCTCGTGATATCACCATGGATTTTGTTTTAGAGCTGCTTATGACCACCCCTCTCTTCTCCAGCTCTTCCATCCAGACTTGTAGGTTGGATTGGAGATGTGCCTCTCATTTAGCAATCAGGGCAACATCATCAGCAAATTCCGGCTCTGAAATACAGACCTGTTTCAGCTTCCAGTACCCCCCTGAATACTTTCTTGTTCTCTCCTTACATGCCTTGATGACATCGTCCATGAGGAGTATGAAAAGATAAGGTGACTGGATATCACCTTGTCTTACACCAGTGGTGGTCCTGAACTCTTCTGACTTATGGTTTGCTGTCCTCGCATAATTTCTGCAAGACTTGCAGAAGCTCTGTATAGCATGAATCAGAGGTGCTGGAATATTCTTCCTTGCCAAGCAGTCCGAAAGTTTGCTCCAGGGGACCCTGTCAAACGCCTTTTCCAGATCTATGAAACAAAGATGGATCTCACTCTTATACTCAAGGGCCTTTTCACAAACGTGTGGTTATTAATTGCAAATATAAAATAATAGTTTTAACATTTGTGTTACGTCCCTTGATGTCTCTTGAGTTTCTCTTTCCCTTGATTATGACTCCTGAAAAAATGAAAAGCATGTTAAAATTTATCGGAAAACTTTAAATAATTTTCCTGTCTTAATTATAAATTTTTTTTTTTTTTTCGTACGCCCGCTAATACTCGAGGCGAAATCTCAGGTTATTATTAATGTCTAACCTGACATTGATTTTACGTGAGTATCCCTTTTCTTGTACAGAGACAGGTGTCCCTCGCCATTCAGGCAGATACTCGCCGATTTCGGAGGTACCCATTAGAGCTGGGTCGGCTCAGGAGCCGCCAATCCCTGGTCGACGACACTCCTTCAAATGTACCCGCCAGGTCTCGAGTTAATCCAGTCCAAATCCCGGTCGACGAAAAATCCTCAAATGCCGTCGCCCGGGTTTGATCCTGAATCACCCGGTCGCCAGAGCGGTGTTTTAACCACTACGCTAGCGCGGCTCCCATTACAATATTAAATTACGAAATAACCCCATGGCGTTACCGCCCAGTATGTAAAGAGAAAATCTCCCAAATTTCATTAAGTAATAATAAGGCATACGGATTTGTATTAAGAACATCGAAACAACGCGACACTGTCATATATATATATGTATGTATGTATGTATGTATGTATGTATGTGTGTGTGTGTGTGTGTGTGTGCGTGCGTGCGTGCGTGCGTGCGTGTGTATATATATATATATATATATATATATATATATATATATATATATATATATATATATATATATATATATATATATATATATATATATATGTATCTATATAGACTAATGTGGAAGTCTGAGGGCGAACGAGATATCATGAACCTTGAGCTGACTACGGCCTTTATTAGAGTCATTAATGTAGAAGTCTGCGGGCGAACGAAGAAGAACTATCTTAGTGGGACAGTCTTAGATCTGAACTATCGAGGTGTCATATTATATTCTGTCACAACAGAATATGAATACTTCCCGAAACAAGAAACGTGTAGAGAAATACTGGGACAAATCAAATGGACATGAACGACCTTTCAAGATCCAACAATATAAATACAACACAGGCAAATATAGAAATCAATATAAAAACAGCGTTTGTGCTTCATTGTCTACGAGTTGTTTGATTTTGATCACTAAAGACATTGATTGATAAGTTCTCCTGGTTCAATCTAGATCATTCAAATGTCTTGTTACAATCACGTGTTGCTCATGCCTATGTCTGTTAGTTCGAAACAAGCTCAATGGCTGGAATTGTTGAAGCGGCAATGAAAAAGTTCTCTAGGGTTGCCAGTGTGGCGTTTTTGACGCCTAATTCCAGATTTTATACTTTTTTTTAGACTGGTCGGCGTAAGAGATTTTAGAATTTAGTTTGTAACTAAAAAATATCTGCTATTCGATTGTATTATGCATTCAACATGCCCTCGAATATTGGAATTTTATTGTCACAAATACTTCATTGGTCTCACCATTGTGAGCTAAGACGGGAATTAATATACAGTCTTAGCCTGTTTGAACTGCACCTATGTAGAACCTTCGACTGCTTTGTGACTAGTGCCAGGAAAGGTTATGTTCAATGTTTAGATGAAGTGGGAGGAACCAAGGCTTATTTCACTTCTGCCGAACTGGCCCAAGTAAAGTTGGATTAAAATAACAATTAAATCTTGATTGTTACTGGAAATGTTGTGATTTTTATAAAAACTATGTGCTCTTTGTGTTTGTGACTACTGTTGGTTCAGTAATTTGAACGGTAAATAATAAAACTGTTCTTGCACCTGCATTGTTTTCACAACGGGCTGATGAAGTTAGCGGCCAGAAAACAAAAAAAAGTATTTACCAAGTTGACTTTGGTGTCAAATTGTTAAAGGAATGTGGTAAGTTCCTACAGAAGTACAAGAACAATGAAGCCCAAATGAAAAAAAAAAGATGTCAAAGCAAAATGTTTTCCTCTATAAGAAGAATCGGAGCAGAATTGTTTCTTTCGAATTAATATTGGAAGGATTGAAATAGTATCGTCAACAATGTTAAAAGACTTGACTTGTGATAATGTTATGGCACAGGAACCAGTGGGGATGACAACGATTACCTGGATCTGGAAAGTTTTTGTGATGTGAATATAAAAATATAATTACTTTATTTATTTATTTAATTTTTGGATTTTTTGTGTGGCGGGTTCTGACATTTTTTTGAAGAAAAAAATAAATAATAATAAACTGGCAACCGTGCGAGGCACTAGTTAAAAAAAAAAAAAAAACAGACTCCCATGGCAAACGCTTTCATTGGTTAATTTGAAAACGCTCGTGGCATGCGCAGTAGATGATTACGTGAGCGGGTTTCTCTGGACTATGCTATATGCCATTGTTAGTACAACCTGAAGACAATAAGGGAACTGTACTTATGAGAATACTTCGACCGAGAATATGGTCTTTTTCATTAGGAGGCTTATTCAATGAAATTATTGACATAAACGTTAAATACTGTCTTCTCAGCAAACAACATGACAAGTAGTAAATATTCTTGTAGCTTTCTGTAAGCAAATATTTCTAAATAAACTAACGCGTGCCCACACTTACAAGGTGTGAAGACAACATGTTAAAAGTGTGTAAACGACACTGCCTGGACGCTCTGATTTTCTTATTGTCTCAATCTAACAACCAGCTGCTTCATTACTTTTTAATCTCAGTGTAGGTAGTTCCTAGAGAATGTGGAAAAGCCAGTTTGATTTCTGAACCAGGTTTTCTAACAAGTCAGTATTATCAGAGCTTATGGTGGTTGTGAAATGATCAAGACAACCAGAGGTATCGACGGTAACAATGTTACTTTAGTGATGCTGATGGGTAAGACACGTTATATGTGTGTTTGTTTGTTGTTTTGTGATGCATATGGTTGAGACAACTTATATGTGAGTTTGTTTGTTGTTGTTCTGTGATGCTTGTGGTTGAGACAAGTTATATGTGTGTTTGTTTGTTGTTGATCTGTGACGCTTGTGGTTGAGATAAGTGTTTTGTGTGTTTGTTTGTTGTTGTTGTTCTGTGATGCTTGTGGTTGAGATAAGTTATTTGTGTGTTTGTTTGTTGTTGTTCTGTGATGCTTGTGATTGAGATAAGTTATATGTGTGTTTCTGATAGCCAAATTAAAAATGAAAATCAAGAGATATGCAACAATGCAAAATTATAGACTACAATTTAATGTAGGACATCTAAGAAATCAAGAAACAAGAGACACATTTGCGGTCACAATATCCAACAAATTCCAAGTGCTCCAACAGCTGGAAGATGCAGAGAATACAGAAGACTATTGGCAGAAAATCAAAACGGTATGGAATGAGACATGTGAAGAAACACTGGGGAAAAGGGAACGACAACAAAAAGCATGGATAACAACAGAAACCATCAATAAGATAAACGACAGGAAAAACAAGAAAGCAGATTTAAACACAAGCAAAACCAGAAGTTCCAAAGCCAAGGCTCAAGAAGTGTACACAGAAGCAAACAAAAAAGTAAAAAGAAGTATCAAAAGAGACAAGAGGAAGTATATTGAGGAGTTGGCAAGAGAGACAGAAGATGCTGCAGCTAAAGGAAATATGAGAGAAATGTATAACAGCACAAAGAAGCTAACGGGGAAATACAAGCAAACAAGTTGCTTCATAAAAAACAAGAATGGAAAACTGCTCAGCAATATACAAGAGCAAATGAAGAGGTGGACAGAATATTTTGAGGACCTTCTCAATAGACCAGCTCCACAAAACCCCCCTGACATCCAGCCAGCAGAAGAAGAGCTACAAATTAACGGTGAAAGACCAACGAAAGAAGAAATAAAGAAAGCCATAAAGCTTCTAAGAGATGGAAAAGTGTCTGGACCTGATGGCATTCCAGCAGAGGCCATTGTTGCGTGATAAATTCTCGCAACATCGTTTTTTACAATATCTATTTTATAACGCAAGGGCAACAACTGCTTGAAATTTATAGTCACTTTTCTCGGTAAGCATTTGTCTTCTCGCGTTGGTATCGAATGCAGTTAAGTTTGAGCTGTGGTCATTTTGCGCTGGACTGCGCATGACTTGTCTTGCTTCTTGGTCGATCGGTTTCCGCCCACGACTAGTGGAGTGAGCGATTTGGAATGGCGAAAGAGATGCCTCGTTGAAGAGGGGATCTCCGCTATTTTTTGTTCTGTCAGGGATGTGTAGTCCTCTTAATGGATATTTCGTTTATTCGAGATAATACCTCTAGTGTTTCCCACATGTCGGGAGGCGTGATATTTCTGTGTATTTCATGAAAGCAAGGTAAATTGATTTTTTTCATTAACTCTATCGATTTTGGGTCGTGAACGATTTCGATTCATAGCCTGTCTGCGAAAGTCGTCGTCACGAGATGTTTTTTTTCCCAGCTCACATGTCGCTGCATTGTACTGCATCGGTTGATGCATGTACCAAGGACCATTACTTGCTACTTTGTTAAATGAACTAGGTTTGGAAAACCTTTATTATCTAGAGGATATTTTTGAGGACATTATTTATACTTCGGCAGACGTGTCTGTCTTGCTGAAGTCAGACTAAGGAGGGTGAACTGATCTCATACATCTGGTTATCTCCTGGCTGTTATAGAAAAGGATGGAGTTTTTCACCTGACTACATTTACAGCACTATGAAATATAACATGCATCTGACTCATCATTGTAATGCTGTCTACCGTCTATTGCTGTATTGAATGTTGCTGTGATAATGACTGTTTGATGTGCCTACACATTTGCGTAACCATTTTGTCACTGTGGCGTCCACAATAAATAATGAAGAAAAACGTCAACGGCTGTTTCAAGACTCATTGACTTTATACGTCGTGAGTTTACTGACGTCCTATGTGGATTGCCCTGTTATTGTTGTATGAACATTGTTTTGACTGAACACATCTACACACTACACAAAACCAGACATGCGGATACCATCCATCATCATATGGCATCACGCATCATTTGGTGGCCAGTGTGGGGATGTGTTCAGTCAAAAATTGAAATTTTGACTTTTACCGGGCAACGCCGAGTACTTTGAAAATTTTGAAGATGTTGACTGTATTGAAGAATGTTAATTTCTTGAAGGATGCTGATGAATTCTTGTTGAAAATGAAGTGGGTAAGGGACCCCGTGTTTGCTGGTACCAGAATCAAACCAGCTTATGGCCACCAAATGATGCGTGATGCCATATGATGATGGATGGTATCCGCATGTCTGGTTTTGTGTAGTGTGTAGATGTGTTCAGTCAAAACAATGTTCATACAACAATAACAGGGCAATCCACATAGGACGTCAGTAAACTCACGACGTATAAAGTCAATGAGTCTTTCCTTGCTTTCCTTCATGAACGTAAACCTAAAACAATAAAAGAAATGGAAGATTTCTGTTGCCAATACGTAACTGCGCACCCACACATAACCATGGGTAACTCTAAGGTGAAAGAAGGTTTACCAGTTGCTTCGGCAGCTCCGTATGGCCAAAACTTTGCTCGTAGATTCCAACAAAATTTTGATAGAAAGAGTAGCGGTAATTTCTGTCAAAATCATGGAAATCAATTTCATGGTGATTCTTCTTCGAAGAATTGGAGACAACCTGATAGTACTCGTTACTATCACCCTAATAATTATAAGCATTTCAAAAGAGGATATGGTAATAGAGGTTATTCCTGCCGAAGACCTCAGAACCAAACAAATAGATGTTCGCATCAATGTGAACATGATAGTAATCGTGGAAACTGGAATTCGAACCAGGATAACAATTACAATAGAGACAATAATAACTGCAGAGATAATAATAACTCTGATAACTTCAGAGGTAATAATAGTCGGGGTAGATCTCAACACAAAAAAAGAGATATCAGCAGGCTAATGCTGTACAACAGGAAACTGAGGGAGCCTGTAATCATGTTGTTGATAGTAAAAACTTTGACGCTGTCACTGGTTCTGCTTTTGACTTTGAGAGAGCAAACAAATGCCCCCAATGCAGTACTTTATTCGAACCGGGTACCATAACTACTTTGAGTTGTGGTCACCCACTTCCCGCTCTTCCTGCTGCTGTTGCGCACGACGGGAGGGGTTCTTTAATTCTACATAAGGGTCTTGTTAATGATACTCCGGTCTCACTACTTTTCGATTCCGGATGCACCACTATTGGTGTTAGACAATCGCTTGTAGATCCATCTTGTGCTACAGGAAGGGTTATTAAATGTGTCACATTTGGCGGCACTCTAGAAAAATATCCTACTGCTGTAATTCGCATTGCCACTCCTTTCTTTACTGGAGATGTGCATGCTTGTCTCTTACCTAATCCTATTGCGGACCTTATTATTGGTCGTATTCACGGAGTTAGGGAGTGTACCCCACAGCAGATTGCTGCTTGGGAAGATAATAACATGCAAGCTACAAATGCAGTAGTTACAAGAGCACAAGCTCTACAAACACCCGAAACTTCACTGAATAGTGATAATGAAGTTGATAGCCAAGATAGTCACTTAGTAATCACTCGTGACTCTTTCATAAAATTGCAAGAAGAAGATCCTTCTTTAAAAAAATTCTTCGTTCTTGCGAAGAAAGGTGATCCGAATCAGGATACAAATAGAAAATCTTGGATTGCAGTGAGAAACGGCGTACTTGTACGTATGGTACAAGATTCGACTACGTCGGCACATTCGCAAATTCTTGTTCCCAAGAGCATGAGAGTGCAAATATTGCAACATGCTCATGACTCGCAATGTGCTGGACATATGGGTTTTGCCCGTACGAAGTCGAGAGTCCTTGCGGCTTTCTTTTGGCCTTTTGTCAATAAGGACATTCGTATTTACTGCCGATCATGCAAGGTATGTCAGGAGGTCAAATCTAGAGGACCACGACATGCTGCGCCTATCCAGGCTGCTGACATTCCTATTCGGCCGTTTCAGAAAATGGCCATAGATATTATTGGCCCTTTTAAGGTCAAGTCGGCCAGAGGACATCAGTTTATCCTTACATGTGTCGATATGTGCACACGTTGGCCAGAGGCTATTCCTCTTAAGAGCATATCTACTACAGATATCGCAGATGCTCTTTGGTTGATATTTTCTCGCTTGGGGTTCCCCAGAGAAATATTGTCAGACCATGGCACTCAACTCATATCTGACACTATGTCACAGGTAATGTCTACCTTACATATTGAACGATCAATCAGTAGTATCTACCATCCTATGTCTAATGGGTTAGTTGAGCGTCTGAATAGAACGCTCAAGACTTTGCTTGGTAAGATAACTGAAGATCATCCTCAAGATTGGGACAGGGTTTTACCCGCGGCTCTCTTTGCCTATAGAGAAGTCCCTAATGAACACACAGGATTTTCTCCTTCGAACTTGTCTTTGGCGCGCGTCCACGCGGCCCTATGTCTTTATTACACGATCTCATCACTGCCGATGATATTAGCGATGAAACTCAATCCTCATATGAGTATGTCATTGCTCTTAGACAAAAGATCATTGAGGCATGTAAGCTAGCAACTGCTTCATCAGAAATTGCTAAAGAGAAGGCAAGACAGTTTGCTAACAAGAATAGATGTCTACGACAACTTTGTCCAGGTGACAAAGCATTCGTCCTACTCCCCAGTAGGGAAAATAGACTTCTTATTGCATGGAAAGGTCCGTATGCAATAGTCTCTCGGATTTCCGATGTTGACTATGTGGTCGATATTGATGGAAAGCATAAAACTTTCCACATAAACATGCTTTCGGAATTTCACGAACGTCCGGACTATTTGCTGCCTATTTTCCAGGCAACGGATGATGCTCCTGCACCTCACGGTCATTATTCATCCCTGTCTGTCATTCAGGATGAGGAAGCTACCTTCTCTGATGTCAACCTTCCCCTTCCAGTGGTTCCATTACATTCCACGGAATCTTGGAAAAACGTTTCTGTTTCTCCTAATCTTTCTGGTGACGAACATCGACGAGACTTGTCGATGTTACAAACATTTCAGGATGTTCTCACTGACATTCCTGGACACACAGATGTCATAGAACATGACATAATTCTTACCGACAATAATCCAATTAGGGTTAGGCCGTATCCTATTCCTATACACTTTCAGTCGCAAGTGGAAAAGGAATTGGATGAAATGATTCAATTAAATATAATTGAACCATCGACTTCACCATATTCTTCTTCCATGGTTATTGTCCGGAAGAAGGATAAGAACATACGAATTTGCGTTGATTATCGCAAATTGAATCAGGTCACAAAGTTCGACGCTGAACCGATGCCTTTGTTAGAAGATCTACTGATTAGACTTTCTAATTCTAGATTCTTCACTAAACTTGACTTGTCTAAAGGTTATTGGCAAGTGCCTTTAGCAGAGCATGCCAAACCTCTTACTGCTTTTTCTACATCTAGGGGTCTATTTCAATGGAATGTTATGCCTTTTGGTCTCATGAACGCCCCTGTCACTTTCGTTCGCATGATGCGTCGAATTCTGTCACATCGTTCGGATGTCATCGCATACTTAGATGACATCTGTCTCTTCAGTGATACCTGGGAAGATCACTATTTAGGGTTATATGACTTACTGTCCACTCTACGTGAGAATAATTTGACAGCAAAACCTTCTAAAGCTTTTGTTGGTTTTGGTGAAATCTCTTTCCTGGGTCATCGTGTTGGTCATGGTCTCTTGAAGACAGAAGACCACAATACTTCCAAAATACTGAACATCTCTGTTCCTAAAACGAAGAAACAAGTTAGGAGTCTCTTAGGTTTAATTCAATTTTATGGGAGATTTATTCCAAATTTATCTTCGATCATGGCACCTCTATCAACATTGTTGAAGAAAGGTTCGCCTAATCTGGTCCGTTGGTCTGAAGAATGCCAATCTTCACTAGACCAAATCAAGAATATATTTTCTTCTCCTCCCATCTTAAGATTACCTACTCTTGATAGGACTTTTGTTCTTCGGAGTGATGCTTCATCCACTGGGATTGGAACAGCACTGATGCAAGAATATGCAAATACTCTGCATCCTGTTATGTACATTTCTAGAAAACTAAATGCGGCAGAGAGGAACTACTCGGTTTTAGACCGTGAGTTGTTAGCGATGGTTTGGTCAATTCTAAAGCTACAAAGATTCCTCCTGGGCGAACATTTCATTCTAGAGACTGATCAGAAAGCTCTTACAGCTATTCAGACTAAGAATTTGAAGAGTTCGAGATCCACTCGATATGCTATAGCTCTTCAACCTTTTCACTTCACGGTACGAGCTATCCGTGGTGCGGATAATGTGATGGCTGACATTTTGTCTAGATGCCCACATGACTCCAACTAATACTTCTGTCCTATATTTCCATATATTACAGAGTCATAACACACCTATATTTCTACAATAGATTAGCACATCTGTACTTACTTTATATGTACACACTATCGTGCTTTGTTGTCATCTTCTTCTGTTCGTTTTTTAAGATGATAGAGAAGGACTGAGTAGTTAATATAAGGGCCGTTAGTTTACTAAACAGCCACAATTATTAATAATGTATTGTACCTTATGAAGCATATTAGTTATTAATTAGCATTATATTGCTTGTACTTTCTCAGAATGTCATTGTTGAGCTGAGGACTTACCTTACTAGTTTCAAGCATGACGAGTTCTAGATTGTGTACTTACCCTCGGAATACCAGAGCATATGTCCTGGATCGTCATGTAGTTTAACTTTACTATGTACTTATGTCATTACATGTCAAAGAATGTACTATTTAAATTTTCCTATCAGATTTGTACATCCATTTTTAAAGACAATATTAGAGTATGCTGTTTAATGATGATTATAGTAACTTGCATACGTATATTGTGTTTACATGCTAACGTGATGTGTGTTGGTGACACCTCCCCGATGTGAATATTTTTTGAGACATATTTATTTTTCTGTTGAGGTATATCCTCACCAGACACTCTATAATTAGCCTATTGATTGGCAATTTAATTAATTATCAGCGCATAATTCGTGCGTTTTGAGCCGCTTATCGCATGCTCTTTGATATTAAAAAAAAAATATGTTCCACATTTTTTTTTTATCGGGAGGAGGTGGTGATATGTTGCGTGATAAATTCTCGCAACATCGTTTTTTACAATATCTATTTTATAACGCAAGGGCAACAACTGCTTGAAATTTATAGTCACTTTTCTCGGTAAGCATTTGTCTTCTCGCGTTGGTATCGAATGCAGTTAAGTTTGAGCTGTGGTCATTTTGCGCTGGACTGCGCATGACTTGTCTTGCTTCTTGGTCGATCGGTTTCCGCCCACGACTAGTGGAGTGAGCGATTTGGAATGGCGAAAGAGATGCCTCGTTGAAGAGGGGATCTCCGCTATTTTTTGTTCTGTCAGGGATGTGTAGTCCTCTTAATGGATATTTCGTTTATTCGAGATAATACCTCTAGTGTTTCCCACATGTCGGGAGGCGTGATATTTCTGTGTATTTCATGAAAGCAAGGTAAATTGACTTTTTTTCATTAACTCTATCGATTTTGGGTCGTGAACGATTTCGATTCATAGCCTGTCTGCGAAAGTCGTCGTCACGAGATGTTTTTTTCCCAGCTCACATGTCGCTGCATTGTACTGCATCGGTTGATGCATGTACCAAGGACCATTACTTGCTACTTTGTTAAATGAACTAGGTTTGGAAAACCTTTATTATCTAGAGGATATTTTTGAGGACATTATTTATACTTCGGCAGACGTGTCTGTCTTGCTGAAGTCAGACTAAGGAGGGTGAACTGATCTCATACATCTGGTTATCTCCTGTCTGTTATAGAAAAGGATGGAGTTTTTCACCTGACTACATTTACAGCACTATGAAATATAACATGCATCTGACTCATCATTGTAATGCTGTCTACCGTCTATTGCTGTATTGAATGTTGCTGTGATAATGACTGTTTGATGTGCCTACACATTTGCGTGACCATTTTGTCACTGTGGCGTCCACAATAAATAATGAAGAAAAACGTCAACGGCTGTTTCAAGACTCATTGACTTTATACGTCGTGAGTTTACTGACGTCCTATGTGGATTGCCCTGTTATTGTTGTATGAACATTGTTTTGACTGAAGACATCTACACACTACACAAAACCAGACATGCGGATACCATCCATCATCATATGGCATCACGCATCAGCCATCAAAGCAGATATCGACACGGCTACAGAGATGTTAGTATATTAATTACTTGGTAAAGTCTGGGAAAAGGAAGAGATACCAGCAGAATGGAAGGAAGGATATCTGGTTAAGTTGCCTAAGAAGGGAAATTTACAAGAGTGCACAAATTATAGAGGAATAATGTTACTTTCAGTGCCAGGAAAAGTATTAAACAGGATTATCCTTGAAAGATTAAAAGAGTCCATAGACAAGAAACTGAGAGATGAACAAGCAGGTTTTCGACAAAACAGATCCTGTACAGACCAGATAGTCACTTTGAGAATAATAGTTGAACAAAGTCTGGAATAAAATTCACCACTATACATCGAATTTGTGGACTACGAAAAGGCATTTGACAGTGTGGACAGAGAATCACTTTGGAAATTGATGAGGCATTATGGAGTTCCCCTGAAGATCATTAATTTAATAAAGAAAACATATGAAGACATGACATGCAGAGTTCTTCATGAAGGACATCTTACAGTACCGTTTGGGATAAGAACAGGAGTGCGACAGGGATGCCTCTTGTCTCCATTTCTTTTCTTACTAGCAATAGACTGGGTTACGAGAACATCGACAACACACAACAGAAATGGAATCCAGTGGACTCTGACTAAGCAGTTGGATGATCTGGATTTTGCTGATGACTTAGCTCTTCTGTCCCATAACCGTAATCAGATGCAGGACAAATTGAAAACACTCGATGAGAGGTCACAGCAATTGGGTCTGAAAATACACAGGGAAAAGACAAAGATAATGAGAATAAATGCAGGTAATGATAACAGGGTTGAACTTGAAGAAGCACCAATACAAGATGTAGAATCGTACACATATCTTGACAGCAATATAGACACAGTTGGAGGGACAGGCAGTGATATCAAAATATGAATACAAAAAGCAAGAGGAGCTTTCATTGCATTGGGAAATATATGGAGATCAAGAGAAATCGAATCCAACACAAAAATAAGAATCTTCAACTCAAATGTGAAGTCAGTCCTATTGTATGGCTCTGAGACATGGAGAACAACAAAGACAACTACCAAAAAGCTACAGACTTTCATAAATGGGTACTTGCATAGAATAGAAGGATTAAAATGGTATGACAAGGTTACCAACGTGGAACTGATGACAAGACCTAGACAAGTGCCAGTGGAACAAGAAATGAGAAGAAGACGATGGCGATGGATAGGACACACACTGAGGAAACCTGTTGATAGCATTACAAGGCAGTCCTTGTTCTGGAATCCCCAGGGCAAGAGAAGCAGAGGTAGACCAAGAAGCACACGGAGAAGAGAGCTGGAAACAGAGATGAAAATGATAAGGAGAACGTAGAAAGAACTTGAGATGATGGCACGTGACAGGAGGACCTGGCATGTTTTTGTTGAAGGCTCATGCTCCTTTGGGAGTGGATGGTTATGAATGAATGAATATGTGTGTTTGTTTGTTGTTGTTGTGCTGTGATGCTTGTGGTTGAGATAAGTTATAAGTGTGTTTGTTTGTTGTTGTTGTTCTGTGATGCTTGTGGTTGAGATAAGTTATATGTGTGTTTGTTTGTTGTTGTTGTTCTGTGATGCTTGTGGTTGAGATAAGTTATATGTGTGTTTGTTTGTTGTTGTTCTGTGATGCTTGTGGTTGAGATAAGTTATATGTGTGTTTGTTTGTTGTTGTTGTTCTGTGATGCTTGTGGTTGAGATAAGTTATATGTGTGTTTGTTTGTTGTTGTTCTGTGATGCTTGTGGTTGAGATAAGTTATATGTGTGTTTGTTTGTTGTTGTTGTTCTGTGATGCTTGTGGTTGAGATAAGTTATATGTGTGTTTGTTTGTTGTTGTTCTGTGATGCTTGTGGTTTGGGGGGGTTTTTGTTATATGTGTTTTTTTTGTTTTTTTTGGGGTGATTTGTGGTTGGGGATAAGTTTAGGTGGGTTTTTTGTTTTTTGTTTTGTGATGCTTTGGGATAAGTTTGTGTGTTGTTTTTTTTTGTTGTTTTTTGTTGATGCTTGTGGTTTAAGTTTATGTGTGTTTGTTTTTGTTGTTCTGTTTTTGGTTTTTTTTTTTTTTTTTATGTGTGTTTTTTTGTTTGGTTGTTGTTCTGTGATACTTGTGGTTGGATGTGGGGGTTTTTGTTTGTTTGTTTTTTTTTGTGGGGTTTTTGTGGTTGTTTTTTTATTTGTGTGTTTGTTTGTTGTTGTTTTTTTGTGATGCTTGTGTTTTTTAAGTTTTTTGTGTTTTTTGTTTTTTTTGTGATGCTTGTTTTTTTTTTTTTATATGTGTTTTTTTGTTTGTTTTTTTGTTTTTTGGGGGTTGATAAGTTTTGTTTTTGTTTGTTGGTTGTTCTGTGATGCTTGTGGTTGGATAAGTTATTTTTTTTTGGTTTGCTGTTGTTTTGTTTTTTGTGGTTTTTTTTTTTTGGTTATTTTGTGTTTTTTTTTTTGTTGTTTTTTGTGATTTTTTGAGATAAGTTATTTGTGTTTGTTTTTTTGTTTTTTTTTTTTGTTTGTTTGGTTGAGGTAAGTTTTTATGTGTGTTTGGTTTTTTTGTTGTTTTGTTGCTTGTGGGTTTTTTTTTTTTTTTTTTTTGTGTGTTTTTTTTTGTTTTTTTTTTTTTTTTTTTTTTTGTTTTGTTTTTTTTTTTTTGTTTTGTTTTTTTTGTGGTTGGGGATTTTTTTTTTTTAAGTGTTTTTTTTTTGTTTTTGTTGGGTTTTGTTTTTTTTTTGGGGTTGGATTTTGTTTTGTTTTTTTTGTTTTTTGTTTTTTTTTTTTTTTTTTTTTTTTTTGAGATAAGTTTTGTTGTGTGTTTGTTTGTTTTTTTTTTTTTGCTTTGGTTGGATTTTGTTATTGTGTTTTTTTTTTTTTATTGTTGTTTGTTTTTTTGAGATATTTTATATGTGTGTTTTTTTTGGGGGTTTGTTGTTCTGTGATGCTTGTGGTTTTTTTTTTTAAGTTTTAAGTTTGGTTTTTGTTTGGGGGGTTTTTTTTCTGTTTTGCTTGTGGTTGAGATTTTTTTTTATGTGTGTTTTGTTTGTTTGTTGTTGTTCTGTGATGCTTGTGGTTGAGATAAGTGTTTTAAGTGTGTTTGTTTTTTGTTGTTGTTCTGTGATGCTTGGGGTTGAGATTTTTTTATTTGTGTGTTGGGTTTTTTTTTTGTTATGTGACGCTTGTGGTTGAGATGGTTATAAGTGTGTTTGTTTGTTGTTGTTGTTCTGTGATTTTTGGGGGTTGAGATAAGTTATATGTGTGTTTGTTTTTTGTTTTTCTGTGATTTTTGTTTTTGAGATAAGTTTTTTTGTGTTTTGGGTTTGTTTTTTTTTGTTTTTTTTTGTGATTTTTTTGTTTGTTTTAAGGGTATGTGTGTTTTTTTTTTTTTGTTTTGTGATTTTTGTGGTTGAGATATTTTTTATATTGTTTTTTTTTTTTTTTTTTGTTTTGTTTTGTTGGTTGTTTTTGTTTTTTTTGTGGTTTTTTAAGTTTATATGTTGGGGTTTTTTGTTGTTTTTGTGATGCTTGAGGTTTTTTTTTTTTGGTTTATTGTTTTTTTTTTGTTGTTGTTGTTCTGTGATGCTTGTGGTTGAGATAAGTTATATGTGTGTTTGTTTGTTGTTGTTGTTCTGTGATGCTTGTGGTTGAGATAAGGTATATGTGTGATGGTTTGTTGTTCTGTGATGCTGATGGGTCATCATCATCAGTTGCCATCTCCACAACGAAGGTTGGCTGTAATGGATCTCCAACGTCTTCTGTCTCTTGTCTTGGTGGTGCACTCTATTAGACTCTTTGATGATGGGTAAGACACGTTATATGTGTGTTTGTTGTTATTCTGTGACGCTTATGGTTGAGACAAGTTATATGTGTGTTTGTTTGCTGTTGTTCTGTGATGCTTATAGATGAGATAAATTATATGTGTGTTTGTTTGTTGTTGTTGTTGTTCTGCGACGCTTGTGGTTCAGATAAGTTATATGTGTGTTTGTTTGTTGTTGTTCTGTGATGCTTGTGGTTGAGATAAGTTATATGTGTTTGTTTGTTGTTGTTGTTCTGTGATGCTTGTGGTTGAGATAAGTTATACGTATGTTTGTTTGTTGTTGTTGTTGTTCTGATGCTTGTGGTTGAGATAAGTTACATCTGTGTTGTTGTTGTTCTGATGCTTGTGGTTGAGATAAGTTATACGTATGTTTGTTTGTTGTTGTTGTTCTGATGCTTGTGGTTGAGATAAGTTATATGTGTGTTTGTTTGTTGTTGTTGTTCTGTGATGCTTGTGGTTGAGATAAGTTATACGTATGTTTGTTTGTTGTTGTTGTTCTGATGCTTGTGGTTGAGATAAGTTATATGTGTTTGTTTGTTGTTGTTCTGTGATGCTTGTGGTTGAGATAAGTTATACGTATGTGTGTTTGTTGTTGTTGTTCTGATGCTTGTGGTTGAGATAAGTTACATCTGTGTTGTTGTTGTTCTGATGCTTGTGGTTGAGATAAGTTATACGTATGTTTGTTTGTTGTTGTTGTTCTGATGCTTGTGGTTGAGATAAGTTATATGTGTGTTGTTGTTGTTCTGTGAAACTTGTGGTTGAGGTAAGTTATATGTGTGTTGTTGTTGTTGTTGTTGTTCTGTTCCTGTTATAGGTAAGACACGTTGTAAATGTGTTTGTTTTTGTTTAGTGACTCTGATTGGTAACTCCGCCTAGGCCGGTCCCAAGCCCGGCTGAAAAAGGAGGACGGCGGCCTGCATGGAGGCCCGTAAGGAGGCAGCCCCTCCAACATGCAAAGGCACAACAGGTCAATCACCTGTTTGCTTTAAACTTTTGGTTATGAGAACTACAAGAGAGAAAACCGGACTGATTCTAAAGGCGACAAACTGGAACGGACTACGACTTATGGAACTTGGAACACAAGAAGTATAAATGGGAAAGAAGAGGAGCTGGTGGAAGAGATGAGGACAGCAAAACTAGAAATCCTGGCTATAACGGAAACAAAGAAAAAAGGACAAGGAGTCATGGATCTCGATGGCAACACGCTGCTCTATAGTGGTGTACCCACATCTGAAAGAGCTTAAGGGGGCGTGGGTTGCATTGTGGCCAAAAACCAAAAAGATAGTATCAAGGGATGGAACTTTGTCTCGGAGCGCATTATGGTTGTAAAACTAAAAGAAGGAGAAACCATAGTCAACCTGGTCATAGTGTATGGGCCAAATGAGGATGAGATAGCAGAGGTCAAGGAGGAATTCTTCGAGCTGCTTCAAAGGACAGTGGATGACTGCCTAGATGAAATTATCATGCTCGGAGATTTCAATGCCAGAGTTGGAAATGACCATGCTAGATGGGGTGGTGTTATCGGACGATATGGAGAAGATACTGTCAATGACAATGGAAAGCGACTCATTAGATTCTGCAGTGAGCAGAATCTGATCATTACAAACACAAAGTTCCCCCATAAGCGCATACATGCATACACTAGATGTGAACCAACAAAGAATGAGAAGTCAGTGATCGACTATGCCATTGTTAGGAGGAGCTCATTCAAATATGTCCGGGATGCTAGAGTCTGGAGGGGGCCAGAGATTTGAAGTGATCACTACCTGCTACAATCAAAAGAACAACTGAAAGAGTTGCTCAGCATAGGAACTGGCCATCATCACGCAAGAAACCAAGTAAACGAACGGGACAAATGAGCATTAAGACCTACAAGCTGAGAGAGCCAGAAATTAAGACCAGATATCAGGGGCGTATTGCTACAGCGGTGAGAAACACAGAAGAACAGCCTGATGACTTGGAAACCCTCTGGCTTAAATTCAAGGACATCATAAAGACAGCTGCTGCAGAAGCATGTGGTGAAATCCGAATTGGGAACAAGAGAAAGAGGACACCTTGGTGGACAGAGGAAGTCAAAGAGAAAATAAGAGAGAAGAAAATGGCATGGAAACAATACTTAGGAGCTAAAAACACAACAGGACAAATGGAGAAATATAAAGAATATGTGACACTCAGAACAGAACCAAAGAACAATGTATTAGCAGCAAAACAGAAGTCCTGGGAAGAATTAGGAGAAAAGCTAGAAAAAGATGCGGAAGAAAACCAGAAATTGTTCTACAAGACCCTAAAGAACATGAGGAAGGAAAAACAATGCCCTCTCAAATTTATAAAGGGCAAGCAAGGCAAATTACTTACTGCCCCGAAGGAAGTAATGGAAAGAATATTTCTCAGAGGTCCTGGATGGTGAGCATGGTGAAGCATCAGAAATGATAACCACTAGCATAGAAGAGAAAACCAATGATGGTGAAGATGATATAAAGATGGAAGAACTGAAGGCAGCACTGGAGAAAATCAAGATAGGCAAAGCAGCAGGGCATGATGGTATAACACCAGAAATGGTTAAGTACATGGGAGCATCAGGTGACCTATTACTCTTAAGGGTCCTACAGGCAGCGTGGTGCAACAAGAACATACCAAAGGATTGGGAGATTGCCACCATGACACCAATTTTCAAAAAGGGTGACAATCGACAATGTGGAAACCATAGAGGCATATCCCTTCTCAGTGTCCATGGTACAATCTACTCTATAATCCTAGAGCAGAGACTCCGACGCCTAGCTGAGCCACAATTGGATGAGGTCCAGTGTGGATTCCGAGAAAACCGAAGTACTCAAGAGCTAATCTTCACACTCAGACAGCTGAGTAAAAAGGCCCTAGAGTATAAGAGTGAGATCCATCTTTGTTTCATAGATCTGGAAAAGGCATTTGACAGGGTCCCCTGGAGAAAACATTGGGACTGTTTGGCAAGGAAGAACATTCCAGCACCTCTGATTCATGCTATACAGAGCTTCTACAAGTCTTGCAGAAATTATGCGAGGACAGCAAACCGTAAGTCAGAAGGGTTCAGGACCACCACTGGTGTAAGACAAGGTAATATCCTGTCACTTTATCTTTTCATACTCCTCATGGGCGATGTCATCATGGCATGTAAGGAGAGAACAAGAAAGTATTCAGTGGAGTACTGGAAGATGAGACAGGTCTGTATTTCAAAGCTGGCATTTGCTGAGGATGTTGCCCTGATTGCTAAATGAGAGGCACATCTCCAATCCAACCTGCAAGTCTGGAAGGAAGAGTTGGAGAAGAGAGGGATGGTCATAAGCAGCGCTAAAATAAAATCAATGGTGATATCACGAGAAGACATCAGATTAAGCTGGAAGAACAGGTCGTGGAGCAGGTCGACCACTTTAAATACCTCGGAGCTATTATAGATCGAAAGGGAGGCATCAAAGAAGAGTTTGCCACTTGAAAAGCAGCAGCTGGGAGACTTTTTGAAGGACCGAGGACTAGAATGGAACCAGGCCAGGAGGAAGACAGCCGATAGGATAGTCTGGCGCTCTCTCTTCCAAACCTCTACACCTCACGCTAGAAGGGGAACGACTAAGTAAGTAAGTAGACACTGATTGGTGAGACAAGTTATATAACATACACACTTACTACACTGTGTTACTGTGCACTAAAGTACGTTACATCACATAGAATTACAGCGTCATACGCTTCAGCACAACCTCAGTACACTATCCTAGATCTCCTTACAACCCAGCAGAGTACAACATGCTACAGTACATTGTGGAGTGCTATAGTACAGTAAATGTCATAACTACATGCCAAATATCACTGCAGTACCATACAGTACAACACAAGGCATTACAACGCTTTGTTGTACCAAAAAGCGCACACTACAAAACACAACCGTATAATATAGCACTCTACAGCACACACCACTACACTACTGCACTCTGTTACACACTACAGCATTAAATTATACTGTTCCAAGCTACAGTACAGCACACCACAGTATAATGTAGCACTCTACAGAACACTACAGCACACTATTACTCACTATCACCCAATACAGCACATTGTAGTACCCTGCGGTACCCTACAACATTCTAGTATACAACACAATGCCGCACAGTGTAGTTCCCTACGGTACACTACAACATTCTAATATATAACACAATATAGAACTTTATTAAAAAAAGATCGATGCTAATGACTTCATGCCCATTACAATTGAGCAAATTAATTAACGATTATTGTCGTTATTAACCAGTTCCAAGATGCAATGTTATCGAAACCATCGACTCCTTTGTTCTTCTTGTGTTTGTCTGTGCGTATTTCTGTTGACGTACAGAAGGTAAATAATTGCCTTTAACTTCTTGATTCAGTGTTGTCTATGACTGATGTGACAAAGATATTTATGTGCTAACGTCTTGATTCAGTGCTGTCTATGACTGATGTAACAAAGATATTTATATGCTAACTTCTTGATTCAGTTTTGTGTATGACTGATGTGACAAAGATAGTTATGTGCTAACTTGATGTTTCAGTGTTGTTTATGACTGATGTGACAAAGATAGTTATGTGCTAACTTGATGTTTCAGTGTTGTCTATGACTGGTGTGACAAAGATAGTTATGTGCTAACTTGATGTTTCAGTGTTGTCTATGACTGGTGTGACAAAGATAGTTATGTGCTAACTTGATGTTTCAGTGTTGTTTATGACTGATGTGACAAAGATAGTTATGTGCTAACTTGATGTTTCAGTGTTGTCTATGACTGGTGTGACAAAGATAGTTATGTGCTAACTTGATGTTTCAGTGTTGTTTATGACTGATGTGACAAAGATAGTTATGTGCTAACTTGATGTTTCAGTGTTGTCTATGACTGGTGTGACAAAGATAGTTATGTGCTAACTTGATGTTTCAGTGTTGTTTATGACTGGTGTGAAAAAGATAGTTATGTGCTAACTTGATGTTTCAGTGTTGTTTATGACTGGTGTGACAAAGATAGTTATGTGCTAACTTGATGTTTCAGTGTTGTTTATGACTGGTGTGACAAAGATAGTTATGTGCTAACTTGATGTTTCAGTGTTGTTTATGACAGATGTGACAAAGATAGTTATGTGCTAACTTGATGTTTCAGTGTTGTTTATGACTGGTGTGACAAAGATAGTTATGTGCTAACTTGAAGTTTCAGTGTTGTTTATGACTGATGTGACAAAGATAGTTATGTGCTAACTTGATGTTTCAGTGTTATTTATGACTGATGTGACAAAGATAGTTATGTGCTAACTTGATGTTTCAGTGTTGTCTATGACTGGTGTGACAAAGATAGTTATGTGCTAACTTGATGTTTCAGTGTTGTTTATGACTGATGTGACAAAGATAGTTATGTGCTAACTTGATGTTTCAGTGTTGTCTATGACTGGTGTGACAAAGATAGTTATGTGCTAACTTGATGTTTCAGTGTTGTCTATGACTGGTGTGACAAAGATAGGTATGTGCTAACTTGATGTTTCAGTGTTGTTTATGACTGATGTGACAAAGATAGTTATGTGCTAACTTGATGTTTCAGTGTTGTCTATGACTGGTGTGACAAAGATAGTTATGTGCTAACTTGATGTTTCAGTGTTGTTTATGACTGATGTGACAAAGATAGTTATGTGCTCACTTGATGTTTCAGTGTTGTCTATGACTGGTGTGACAAAGATAGTTATGTGCTAACTTGATGTTTCAGTGTTGTCTATGACTGGTGTGACAAAGATAGTTATGTGCTAACTTGATGTTTCAGTGTTGTTTATGACTGGTGTGACAAAGATAGTTATGTGCTAACTTGTTGTTTCAGTGTTGTTTATGACTGATGTAACAAAGATAGTTATGTGCTAACTTGATGTTTCAGTGTTGTTTATGACTGGTGTGACAAAGATAGCTATGTGCTAACTTGATGTTTCAGTGTTGTTTATGACTGGTGTGACAAAGATAGTTATGTGCTAACTTGATGTTTCAGTGTTATTTATGACTGATGTGACAAAGATAGTTATGTGCTAACTTGATGTTTCAGTGTTGTCTATGACTGGTGTGACAAAGATAGTTATGTGCTAACTTGATGTTTCAGTGTTGTTTATGACTGATGTGACAAAGATAGTTATGTGCTAACTTGATGTTTCAGTGTTGTCTATGACTGGTGTGACAAAGATAGTTATGTGCTAACTTGATGTTTCAGTGTTGTCTATGACTGGTGTGACAAAGATAGTTATGTGCTAACTTGATGTTTCAGTGTTGTCTATGACTGGTGTGACAAAGATAGTTATGTGCTAACTTGATGTTTCAGTGTTGTTTATGACTGATGTGACAAAGATAGTTATGTGCTAACTTGATGTTTCAGTGTTGTCTATGACTGGTGTGACAAAGATAGTTATGTGCTAACTTGATGTTTCAGTGTTGTTTATGACTGATGTGACAAAGATAGTTATGTGCTAACTTGATGTTTCAGTGTTGTCTATGACTGGTGTGACAAAGATAGTTATGTACTAACTTGATGTTTCAGTGTTGTTTATGACTGGTGTGACAAAGATAGTTATGTGCTAACTTGATGTTTCAGTGTTGTTTATGACTGGTGTGACAAAGATAGTTATGTGCTAACTTGATGTTTCAGTGTTGTTTATGACTGGTGTGACAAAGATAGTTATGTGCTAACTTGATGTTTCAGTGTTGTTTATGACTGGTGGGACAAAGATAGTTATGTGCTAACTTGATGTTTCAGTGTTATCTATGACTGGTGTGACAAAGATAGTTATGTGCTAACTTGATGTTTCAGTGTTGTTTATGACTGGTGTGACAAAGATAGTTATGTGCTAACTTGATGTTTCAGTGTTGTTTATGACTGATGTGACAAAGATAGTTATGTGCTAACTTGATGTTTCAGTGTTGTCTATGACTGGTGTGACAAAGATAGTTATGTGCTAACTTCTTGTTGTCCATAACTAATGTGTACAAGGAATAATGTCTAAATTCCTGTTTCAGTAGTCTCCACTTGCTTGATGGTCAAATCTGAAATCCAGGGCAAAAACTTCTACTTGGTCGCAAATCCTAGTTCAGGACCCCAGCGCTTGGACAAGGGCTGGCTGGAACCGTCCCTTCTGTCATGTGCTGTTGCTTGTCAGTCACGGTAAGAAACTGTCAGCTGTTGTACCTGGGCTGACAGTCACGAATGCACCTGTCTGTGCCTGGGTGTACCTTGTCTGACTGTCATGGCTGTACCAGTTTACCTGCTCTGCCTGTATCGACTGGGCATGTCTGTACCTGTGTACATGGGCTGATTGTCACGACTGTACCTGTCTGTACCTGGTTTGACTGTCACGACTGTACATGTGTACCTGATTTGACTGTCACGACTGTACCTGTTTACGTCATCTGATTGTCACGACTGTACCTGCATGCGTCGTCTGATTGTCACGATTGAACCTATCTGTACCTGGTCTGACTGTCACAACTGTACTTGCCTGTACCCGTGTGTCTGGTCTAACTGTCACGACTGTAGCTCTCTATGTACGTTGTCGCGGGTTGTCTCCCCTGCTATGCAGTAGTGGTCCAATGATGGCCAAACTCCGAGTAAAAAGATAAGGGTTTTCAAAGGTATCGTCAGATTGCCTAGCCAAGTGGGTACAAGACCCGTCTGGTATAGGTGTCTAGCGTCGACTGCTGGTTACTTGTACCAAAAAACTGAGAGCAAACAAATGCCTCTTTTAAGTGTCCTGTCTCATTATATAAACATCAGGCGACCTCCGCTTCCCTCCACTATTTCATTTTCCTCAAAATTTAGCCAGATATTCCTGAGCATTAAATTTGAACCCATCGAGTCAGATGAAAGTGCTCTATGAGGGCGGAAGGCGACAAATGTATTATATATATATATATATATAAATATACATTTAAAATTTAATTCAAACGGTAGGCAAAATAAATATATACACCATTATGTTATCATCATCCACTCCCTGCTCCACATGGAGCCTGAGGCTACCTGTTCTATTGGTCCCTTGTGAGGAAACCCGCACGAAGCAGTCACCAGCTCTTACAGTAGTAGTGGCGGTTCTGTTATTGATGAGTCCTCATGTGTAACTGTACACCCACAAGCAATTTATACATGTCAAAAGCAAATTTAAAATGATAAAATATAAATGTTATAACTTACCCCAGATTTGGACGAATTAATACACAGACTTGATGCACAGAAATTCGTAATATGTCGGGCAATTATTTAAGATGCCATCGTTCTTCATGTGACTGTGACGAAATCAGTCGTGCAATTTTTATAACTCTCATCCACTCTGGCAGTATCACTTCATGTCTTCATTTTCCTCACTCATCGTAATATTATTTGCCATATTTTATGCCATACACTCTTTTACTGTGACCACTCCCCAGACGTATTTACGTTCTGCCAGGTAAACTGTGGTATTATCGTAACAATACCCAGTCATTACATCGGTCAGCCGGTGATAAGCTTATCAATCGAGGGCTTAGACACCTTTGTGAAAGACACTCTCTGTTGACACAAACTGGTCTCATACGAGAATAAATAGGAAGCCAATATTGTCTGTCTGAGAGCCGTCTGAGGTGTGCGAAAACACAGGCGTTATTGAGATAATAGCTTTTGCCGGACCATCCATGTGAGATTATTACAGATAATCTGTCTGGGGGAGAAAATATTGGAAGGTAGCATCTGGACATCACATGAATGCGCAGACGGTGGTTATGAGTGTTGCTTAAAGATGCCGGCGGAAATATTACGGCTTATTATAAATAGGTCACGTGTTGGAATATTAAATTTAATATTTTAAAACACGTAGGGGATATTTTGAATTAAAACACCCCAACCCAGTGCCAAAGAGCTAACCATTGGTTTGATTTGAGAGGCCGGAATAGACAATGAATCTCATTGGGAAATTCAGCGGAAGCACAATCTGGGATTTGAACTGAGAATGAGAGATACAATATAGTGAAATTGGAGTCTCAGATCAGACTGCATCGCAACGTCAAATTAGCGACTCCCTAAAGCCAGAGAAAGAAGGATCGGACCTAGAATTCCATAATTATAAGTGACAGATCGAGTATTTGGGCAACTTTGGAACTTACAAGTAAAACCGCATATATAAATACAAGACTGGGTCCTAAGGAATTGGATCACCCGTCATAAGAGAATATTTTCAGACCAAGTGATTCGCAGAACACCCGTCATAAGAGGAATTTCCAGGCCCAGTGATTCGAAAGCATATAACCTAAATTGCTTGTGTCCATTCTACACTGTGCGAGGAGATTGTATAACCCGTTTGGGGTAAGTTGTGAACAGTTATTTTACAAATGTGAATTTGACATGTTTTTCTTGCTTAGTGGTTATATATGAGGCTGGCAACCTCAACATATGAAAATAGTATATTCATAAACCACTACAGCAAGCGCTGGTTTTGTTTTATGCTAATTCGCTCAGAAACGCGAAAGACTGGAGCAGTGATGAGTGATGATTACATCACATGTGCCTCAAGTGTATCATATCATTTGGTGATATTTATGTAACTTGTTAATGTTAGTTCAGGTACAAATCATTGTTCGCGCTGTCCAAGCACATAGTTTCCCAGTTTAATATTCAGAGGAATAGTGGTGATTTCTATTCATCTTTCCTGAGTTACACTGTGTATACTCAAGAATTTAATTATTCTGAGAGATTATTCTGGGAGATGCTCTCCCAAAATCAAAAGCAGAACATGCCATATTATTAGATTTTTTATTATCATTAGTCTGATTACAGGCTTCATGGGACTCTTGCTGTGCAGAGTTTGCCTGGTAATGTGATTTATGTCTTTTGTATTGTGATCTACCTCGATTATTATTGCCTCTGCAATTATTATTGTTTGATCTATTGTAACCCCTACTTGGGTTTGAGTCATAGTTTTCATGGTTACAATTATCATGCTCATTATAATGAGAATCTCAGTAAGTTTGGTTTTGTTGTCTCCATGTTGGATGACTTGAATAGTTCCTATTATGACTTCCCTTGCGGAAATGTTTATAGTTGTGACAACCACTGTATCGAGGGCCGTCAGCTCGTCTCCAGTCCTTCGAAGAAGAACCCTGATATGATTGATTACCTTGGTTTTGATAACTATTCCAGTTACCCTTTTTATCAAACCTATTTTGAGCTCCTTGAAATTTGTGTGAGTAATTAGGATTGTAAGGTGTTGCTGAAGCAACTGGCATACTCTCCTTAATCTTAGTGTTGCCAAAAGTTACGTCAGGATGTGCAGTGACATATTGGCAACAATATTCTTCCATTTGTTTTAATGTTTTGGGTTTACGCTCATGTAGGAATTCAAGGACTGGTTTATTTACACAAGACATGATCTTGTCTCTAAGCAACAAGTCCATAAGTGCTTCATATGTTTTTTCTGTTTTGGATAGCTCAATCCATCGTGTAAATGTAAGACGTGCTTTTGCAATGAATTCTGAGAATTCTACCCCTGTTTTAGGTACCATTGTCTTAAACAAAAGACGGTAACCTTCCTCTGTCAATTGATATTTTTTTATCAAGGCTGCTCTAATAACATCATAATTATCCCTATCAGCCTCTTCTACCAAGCTTAAACTAGTAAGAGAATCACCTTTCAAATTCTCTGATAACTGATTAGCATATTGTGATTTATCCACATTATGAGTTCGACAAGAACGTTCAAATCTATCCAGCCAGAATGTTATGTCGTCACTGGAAGGATTGAACGGTGGTAGCTTGACCTTATAAGTAGAAGGTTTTCCATTAGTACTAGATGACTAATTAACACCACTCACATTTGTCAATTTCAATTTCTCTAACTCAAAAGCTAAGAGTTTCTGTTCATGTTCCATCTTTGCTTTTTCTTTTCTTTCTTCAGATTCTCTGTCTAATCTCTTTTGTTCAGCCTCAGCTTCTCTGTCTAATCTCTTTTGTTCAGCCTCAGCTTCTCTGTTTAGCTGCATTTGAACCTTTTTTTCTTCTGATTCTCTGTCTAATCTCTTTTGTTCAGCCTCAGCTTCTCTGTCTAGTTGTAACCTTTTCTCTTCAGCCTCCCTTTCCTGTTGTAACTTTTTCTCTTCAGCCTTCTGTGCTTTGGCATATTGAGCAAGTGCAAACTCTTCTAATCTCTCCTCAGTTTTACCCAAGGTTATCCCTTGCTTGATAAAGAAGTCTAAAGTCGCCATAATGTTTAATAATATGTGACTAGTTACCTGAAATAATAATACAATCTATTTCGAAGTAAATGGAAACAAGTTCTTAATAAACTTGATTAATCAGCTCACTTTATCCCAATCTCTGTGGGAGACAAGCCTTTATTAAGGTCTTGTATAATCAACTGTATAATAATAATAATAATCCACCACCAGTTGATTTTATACCACAAGTGCACTACACAGCTAATAGTGCATCATAAATAGCATATGTCAACCAACAACATAATAGCATATGTCAAACAACAACATAAAAAAGGACAATCATAAAAGACAATATGCAAACATTCGCAGGAATCAAATAAATCAAATAGGAAACTAAAGAAAATTATCACAGAACCTGTGATGACAACTGCGAGGAAATAAACAAAACAAATGACGTCACAGTGTATAAATATAAAGGTTTACACAACTAAATGAAAGGAAAGATAAGACCTACAAATACAAACAAATCAAAACAAAACTGAAAAACAGAAAAAATATTACAAAAACAACGATGAGTACAGCTCGTCACAGCAAACAAAAATAGCAACAAATGTTGCAAGCAAATTTTCAATCAAGAAAATTGCACCTACAGAACACTAATATAGGACCTCTATGACGTGGTATCACTATATTAGTCACCTGCCCAACCTACCCGCAGAAATATACACAACAATATCACATGTAAACATATAAACATAAATATATATAGCATATATTAGACTGTGTTGCAACGAAGGCTCAGTTGTTACAATATAATGGTACTGTAATTTAAATAAATAATTAATTCTGGCCTTAAATATTTTAAAGTTCAACACGACATAGAGCAGTGCAGGAAGATCCACCGTTGACAGTTTCTATAACTATAACAAGTAGGACTTCTCACTTCAGTTGCACTGTACTTCTTGCTAACACTTAAATATTTCATTCAACTCTGATGTGTAGACTGTCTGTTCGATGTAAACAACGTCTGACCTAATTACCGCATTCGCTTGACAGAACAGGTCACGTGACAAAAATGCTGACATCGACTGAAGACTTGTACTGCTGGTGTTCGTGTGTCATATCAGGCGTCAGGAAACAATCAGTAGTTGACTTCTAAATGGATACACTGCGAAGGTTAGACCCAGAAATCTGGCCGCCACATTGATAAATGTCGACTGCAAACTGTACATGCAAAGGCGTCACACTGGTACATTACATTGATAAGGGTGACTGTGGTGCATGTAGTTTGTGTGTACTAGTCATCTTGATGAAGGTTGATGGTCAACTCGAACCGACACAGTGTTGGATATACTGGTCACCTTGTCCATAAAGTATTGAGGCCCTGGCAAGGGACAGTGTTTATATTGAGTGAGAGTACAGATGTGAGTTACGCGAATGGGTGTACTGTTCTGTAGAGTTGATAGGTAACAATGCACTCATACACTCGTATCTAGAAGTCAATGACGGCTGGAACTACTGTTAACAGTTTCATACAGTTTAATGGGACGCACACTCTGACAACACAGCTACAGCCACTGGAACAGGTTGGCAACAACATCACATGCTTGAAAAATGGTCTACGACATCAAATATGTATTCGTATAGAATGTGGATACAACAGAACATTAGTAGCTAGTCACTCAGGGTTCTAGTTGTATTTACTCCCAAGCCTAACTGACTGATCGCGTCAGTTAATGTTAGCAAATGTTTATCATCAATGGCTCCCTGACAGAACCTCTTCTGTCGAGGAATTACAACTCGTAATTCAGTAGGCTTATGTGACGACAATCTTAAACCACAGTAGTGGGTTACCATAATAGATAGATCAAACAAAAATAATTGCAGAGGCAATAATAATCGAGGTAGATCACAATACAAAAGACATAAACCACATTACCAGGCAAACTCTGCACAGCAAGAGTCCCATGAAGCCTGTAATCAGACTAATGATAATAAAGACTCTAATAATATGGCATGTTCTGCTTTTGATTTTGGGAGAGCATCTCAATGCCCCCAATGCAAATTATTATTTGAACCAACTACGGTGTCTACTTTAAGTTGTGGTCACCCTCTTCCCGCTCTTCCTGCGTCAGTCGCGCATGATGGAAGAGGTTCTCTTGTCTTGCATAAAGGTTTAGTAAATGATACTCCAGTCTCAGTTCTTTTTGATACTGGATGCACCACAATTGGTGTTAGGCAGTCACTCGTAGATCCTTCCCGTGCCACAGGCAAAGTTGTCAAATGTGTAACATTCGGCGGCACTTTGGAGAAGTACTCTACTGCTATCATTAAGATTGCTACTCCTTTCTTTACGGGAGATGTGCACGCATGTCTTCTGCCGAATCCGATCGCTGATCTTATCATCGATCGTATTCACGGAGTCAAAGAATGCACTCCGCAATAAATTGCTGTTTGGAAAAATCAAAATATGCAAACTGCTAATGCAGTAGTCACAAGAGCTCAAGCTCTTAATATGCCTCAAACTTCATCTATTGAAGATAATGGAGCGCATAACCAAGATGATTCCTTGGTAATTTCTCGTGACTCGTTTATAAAACAGCAAGAAGATGATCCCTCCTTAAAGAAATTCTTCACTCTTGCAACAAAAGGTGATCCAAATAGAGATACAAATCGTAAATCTTGGATTACAATGAAGAATGGCGTACTTGTACGTATGGTTCAAGACTCCACTAAGTCCATGCATTCTCAGATTCTTGTCCCCAAGAATATGAGAGTTAAAATTTTGCAGCACGCCCATGACTCTCAGTGTGCTGGACATATGGGTTTTTCCCGTACTAAGTCAAGAGTTCTTGCGGCTTTCTTTTGGCCTTTCGTAAACAAAGACATACGGATTTATTGTCGATCTTGCAAAATATGTCAAGAAGTCAAATCTAAAGGTCCACGCCATGCTGCACCTATTCAGACTGCAGATATTCCTATTCGGCCGTTTTTCCTCTTCCGATGATTTCACTTCATTCTAGTGAATCATGGAAAAATGTCACTGTTTCTCCTAATTTGTCTATGGCGGAACAGCGACAAGTCTCGTCAATGTTACAAACATTTCAGGATGTCCTTACTGACATTCCTGGACATACCCATGTCATTGAACATGACATTATTCTAACTGACCATAATCCTATTAGGGTCAGACCTTATCCTATCCCTATACATTTTCAAGCACAGGTCGAGAAAGAGTTGGATGAGATGATAGAATTAAAAATAGTCGAACCATCCACTTCAGCATATTCTTCGCCGATGGTTATTGTTCGGAAAAAAAAAACAATAACATACGTCTTTTGCGTTGATTATCGCAAATTGAATCAAGTTACGAAATTCGATGCTGAACCTATGCCTTTACTAGAAGAGCTACTTACTAGGCTTTCTAAATCTCATTTCTTCACTAAACTTGACTTGTCTAAGGGATATTGGCAAGTTCCTTTATCTTAACACGCCAAACCTCTTACTGCTTTTTCTACACCTAGGGGTTTGTTTCAATGGAATTTCATGCCTTTCGGCCTTATGAACGCCCCAGCTACATTCGTGCGCATGATGCGTCGAATCCTATCTTATCGTTCAGATGTCATTGCATACCTAGACGACATCTGTCTTTTCAGTGATACTTGGGAAGATCACTATTTGGGGTTAAATGAATTACTGTCTACTTTACGCAAGCATAAGTTGACAGCGAAACCCTCTAAAGCATGTATTGGTTTTAGCGAAATTTCTTTCCTAGGTCACCGTGTCGGTCATGGTTTCCTAAAGACAGAGGACCATAATACCAGTAAAATACTTAACATCTGTATTCCTAAGACTAAAAAGCAAGTGAGAAGTCTCTTAGGTCTTATACAATTTTATGGACGATTCATTCAGAATCTATCCTCTATCATGGCACCTCTTTCTTCGTTACTAAAGAAAGGGTCTCCTAATATGGTCCACTGGTCTCAGGAATGCCAATCCTCTTTGGATAAGATTAAAACTTTGTTTTCAACTCCACCTATCTTAATGTTGCCTACTACAGATAAGACATTTGTTCTTCGGAGTGACGCTTCATCCACTGGGATCGGAGCGGCACTAATGCAAGAGTACTCAGAAACGCTGCATCCTGTAATGTATATCTCTCGAAAACTTAATGCGGCAGAAAGGAATTACTCGGTTTTAGACCGTGAATTATTGGCTATGGTTTGGTCAATTCTCAAACTTCAAAGATTCCTTCTTGGCGCGCATTTCATTGTGGAAACTGACCAGAAAGCTCTTACAGCTATTCAAAGTAAAAATTTGAAGAGCTCGAGATCAACTCGATACGCGATTGCTCTTCAACCTTTTCATTTTTCGGTGCGAGCTATCCGTGGCTCAGAAAATGTGATGGCAGACATTTTGTCTAGATGCCCACATGATTCCACCTAACTGTTATGTCTTGGACTACATAATACGTCTAACTCTACAATAGTTCTTTTCTATATCAAAATATGTACACATTTGTAATATATGATATATTTATTGTATCACCACTTAGCGGTTCATTAATATATATTTACCGCTGGTCTTCTGATGATTTTTTTTTCTTCCTTGGTAATCATGAACTCATCGTACCTAATATGGAACTATTGTATGAATTTTTTTGTATGCATTTTGATATTGCCAGTATTGTAATATAAGTTGGTGACACCTCTCTGGAAATATTTATACTTAGAGAAATACTTTCTCTGAGATGTTGAGATATATTCTCGCTTGTCGATCTATTCGTCGACTTAGCCTATTTGGCATTATATAAATGACTGATATTTCTCATCTGCACATTATTCGTGCGTTGTGAGCCTATTGTATGTTGCTCTTAGATGAAAAAAAAATGATTTCATTTTTTCCCGGGGGGTGTGGTAGTCTGTTACGCACAGATTATTTTGTAGGCAATGAATATATATATATATATATATATATATATATATATATATATATATATATAGATATATATATATATATATATATATATATATATATATATATATATATATATATATATATATATATATAGAAAGATATTTATTTGTCTGTTAACACATTTTGTTGTTAGTCAAAGGTACATAACCCTTGATTTAGTTGTTGGTACATTTTATTATATCTGTTACCTTCTCTTGGGTCTTATATGAATACTAAGATTTACGTCGGCCCATCTTGAGTTGAACTCTGGGGGTCACGCGCTTCTGCACAGGTGTCGAATTGAGGTTGTCGAGAGAGACTTCCGTGATGATGGGCGGATCCTGATCGCTGTCGGACAGAGATCCGAAGATTTGTTCTTTGCTGTGAAATTCTGGGGGAAGGCGACATCGACTGGGTGACTATTATGTCTATGTTCCTCCCCAGAATATATTCTTAGCGCCGAAGGATGGCGTGTGCTATTTTTCTAGTGTTTTCTAGGATGTTAAGGTAACGAAAGACATTTACTGAACTTTTCGTTATGCCTAGACCTGCATCCAGGGATATGGTCTGCATATGAGTGGGCTGAATTGTTTATTGACGACATTGTGCTAGCAGCACCAATATCTATTATGTACATTGCATTATTATATATATATATATATATATATATATATATATAATCTACAAAGCGGGAGCCGCGCTGGTGTAATGGCTACGACGTTGTACTGGCGACCAGGTGTTCATGGTTCAAACCCGGCCGTCGGCGTTTGAAGAAATGTTTACGACCAGAAATTTGACTGAATAACCTGAACGGCTCCTGTACATAAATCCCGTGTGGATGGGAAGGAGCGAAGCTCCTGACCGGGTTGGAAGGAAAGTCCACTGACCCCCCAGCCTCGCAATGATATGTCATTGGGCCGAAAGAGCTGGAAAGCTCGAGTGCCGCTGGTTATAGAAAAAAAAATCTACAAAGCATTATCGATGTTTATGAACAGAGCCCTTTACTTATGCTTCATTATGCATCTTTGCAGTGAGCGACGCTCACTGGAGATAGAAGCCATTTTGGATCCCGCCTTTGCCTAAGCGGATCATCGTTCGGAGAACAGGAATGCCTTAGTATCTGATGATGGTACAGAGATCTATCTACTATGGTAACCCACTACTGTGGTTTAAGATTGTCGTCACATTAGCCTACTGATTTACGAGTTGTAATTCCTCGACAGAAGAGGTTCTGTCAGGGAGCCATTGATGATAAACATTTGCTAACATTAACTGACGCGATCAGTCAGTTAGGCTTGGGAGTAAATACAACTAGAACCCTGAGTGACTAGCTACTAATGTTCTGTTGTATCCACATTCTATACGAATACATATTTGATGTCGTAGACCATTTTTCAAGCATGTGATGTTGTTGCCAACCTGTTCCAGTGGCTGTAGCTGTGTTGTCAGAGTGTGCGTCCCATTAAACTGTATGAAACTGTTAACAGTAGTTCCAGCCGTCATTGACTTCTAGATACGAGTGTATGAGTGCATTGTTACCTATCAACTCTACAGAACAGTACACCCATTCGCGTAACTCACATCTGTACTCTCACTCAATATAAACACTGTCCCTTGCCAGGGCCTCAATACTTTATGGACAAGGTGACCAGTATATCCAACACTGTGTCGGTTCGAGTTGACCATCAACCTTCATCAAGATGACTAGTACACACAAACTACATGCACCACAGTCACCTTTATCAATGTAATGTACCAGTGTGACGCCTTTGCATGTACAGTTTGCAGTCGACATTTATCATTAACATTGGTGGGTGCACAGCGAGACAATACGCCTGTTAAGCTTTCATCTCAGTGTATTTAGCAGAGGCAATTGTCCTTTCTTTTTTTCAAAAATGTTCGTGGTTACGAGCTATCAGACGATTTGAAGTACTAACGTTACTACACCGCTAGTGTGAGAGAAGAGCATCAACACTGACCGCCTACATTGGACGAGTTATGTGGATAAGAAGTGCACTCATCACCAAAAAAGAAGTGACGGAAACCACGGCGATAGGACTCACCTAGATCAGTTAAGTTCTGATTAAAAGGCATCAGAAAAACGGATTTTTATCACTCCCCTATTAAGTCTTTATAAAGACGCTTTCATCTGAAATTTTACCAATCTTTCCATATTTATGTTAACCTGTTAAGGACTAATTCACTATTAAATTTGTTACATGTTATTTTAAAACTAAACAAACATAGTTGATTCAGTTATTACATGTATGAAAGAAAACGTATGAGCAAGGCTATTTTATGTATATTTGTATATATATATATATATATATATATATATGTATATATATATATATATATATATATATATATATATATATATATATATATATATATATATACACGTCTAGACATATATTTACCTCTAAACAGGGCTATATCATTATAAGAGGAAATTCACTGAATTAACTCAGCTGGGCGCTTGAACGGGCTAAAAACCATTGCTTAAATCCTTCACAAAAGGCGACGAATCAGATATAAGTTAACAATTGTTCATCCCAATGCAACATTGTTCTTGACTTCTGGAAATATCTTGTGAATTCTCCCTTAAGGTAGAAGCGTCATTACCCTTCTATCTACATCTCTGCCAAGAGTGATCTTGTGCAAAGGTAGACTCCTTTGAGGACCCATTTAGATACTCTTGAGTTTTGGTTACTGTAGTACCACTACTGCAAAGCAGGGGAGGCAATCTGTGACAGTGACTTAGTTTTCTAACTCGGTACACTAGAGTGAGGTTCCTAGGACGTGGGGCGTTAAGTATTAACACTGGAGTTTACTTATTTTAATTTTAAGTGGCTCGCCTAATTCTTCCTCCACGTTTTAGTCCTCTAATGAAATCCAAAATATTACATGTTTTTTCTGGCTGTCTATGATTTCTGCTTGACGAAGATGGAATACAGTGCAGACATCTTAAAATGCTTTAGGTTTTAAACGGAATTTCTGGCTGTCACACACTTGGTCCACAGTGATGTTCTATTTGGTGAGATCCAATCATAATAATGTACAAATGTTGCCTCGTCAGGCTCTTGTTGGGTGAAACCCATTTACGTTTAGTTCATTTCTTATCGCCTCCCACGATTTTTAGTAGGG
>JAMPIV010003523.1:0-105705 GCA_024509875.1 Oreohelix idahoensis
CATATGAAGATCCAACGATGAACTATGCACTTTATGTTCAACAACACTGTGATTCTTCTGTACGTTGAGAAATGTCAACAATACTGCTCCAGATATTTTCTACACTTGATACCACTGTCCTGTGTAATACTGTCTGTACAGCGAAAAACTGTCAACAAGCGCTGACCTAGATACAGCATCCTATCGGTAATACAGGTCAAGCTGACATCGACTGTATAGCTGTCCTACTGGTGTTGATGTGTTCAAACAAATGTTCTTTCAGCTGTAAACTGTGATTCTCAACACAAAACTGCGTAAGCTGGACCCAGGAATCTGGCTCGCCACTGTAAAGTTTCTTTCTTCTTTATTTGTTTATTTCCCACTCTGTAAAGTGTCAGTCTGTATGCTCTGTAAGGAAGAGTGGTGTGTTGTTGAGATCAGGCATGCCCCCAGTCTACCCAGCTGTAAATGGGTAACTCACCCTAGTCCTGAGTTAGGGAAGGCAAAGGCTCCAGGGGAAGCAGGCCCTAAACTTGGTCACTCCAACCGACGCAGGATGGTGTATGTATGAAGTAGAAGTGTAGAGTGTGATTACCGCGAATGGTGTACTGTTCGTGTGCTGACCAATATAACCACTCATACACTTGTGTCTACAAGGCACCAATGCAGACTGCTGGAATCTTTGTTTACTCAATTTATTCAGACGTACACACTGGGACATACGAGTACATCATGGTATGTTGACATATCAATTTGTAGGTATACATAGCAGATCTGAAGTCATGACACATTCAGAAATAATGGGCAGTACATCAAAAGTTCAATTGTCATGATACATTATGGCCGCATCCCCTATCTGACTAAACGCGTCAGTGAAGGCAGATCGGTAAATAACTAAAGTTACTTGACGTCCATAGTTTGTAGCATATATTATGAAACCACGAAAGAGGGGGTTTCTAGCAAGATTGAGATCTCCCTGTCACTGTCCGATAATAGGATAAATAATCTGTTCTCTTGGCAGTGATCAAAACATATGATGACCGAAATCTAACATGGCCGCCTCCCTGAGTTGTCGTTCACTCATTCATAGGAAGGAGAATATAAGCCAGAGTTAATTTATAATGGGTATATAAATGATTTCATAAATGTTCCCATACAGCTCTACGGTGATCAGGTTAGTTCACGTAGCCATAACCGCTGTAGGAAAGTCTGTCATCTTTGTCGATACAAAACACGACCCTAGCGATACGAAGCACAATGTTCCATCTAGGTCGAATCGACATGAGATCATCAAAATAGGGTCTGGCAATACATGGAGTCCGAATTATACATTGTACCGTACCTTAGGAGAGTCTCTAACATAAACTATAGTAGAGATACCATCTCCTTTAGAAGAAAACCACTTCATGAATCCTATTTCCTTAAGAATCTACCAGCCCTTTGAAAAGTGCGTACCCGCCATTATCACGGTACATCGGAACTCATCACGACTTGTCAAGACAACTCATACTTCCGCTAGACCGGAATAACAAGAATCTAGTCCCGCCTACCCATCCAAAATATACAATATAGGACTGATTCTACTTGTACTAATAATATGTAATACATATGAATTCAGGCCATAAACATAATAAGCAAATTAATCTATTTTCTGGCCCTAAAAATAAGTACAAATATAAGAGCAATATCCTTGCGCCGGATCAATATCAAAAACGATTACTCCTATAATCAAAAGTGTGAATCAAACATGGATTATCTCGCTTTCCCCATAGACAGCATTTTCATACACAAATGAATGAATGTCCATATCTCTTCCATATTAAATAGCCATATCGATTTTTGTAATATGTGCGTCAAAATATGCACGCAACACGGACATATTGGCACAGGAAGGTAGAAATCTACCTCATCCTAATACAAGTATAACTTTGGAAGAGACAAAGAGTTTTAGCAAAAACAGATATAGGAACAACTGGGAAGAACAGCATCCAGACCACCACAAATGATGCATTTCATCTGCTCAGCAGATGAGAACAGCTTGTAATATCAAACTCCGAACAGGCCACAACAGATTGGGATTCCATCTATTCAACAAGCTAATGATTGGGATTCCATCTATTCAACAAGCTAACGATAGAAACTACCGATGAATGTAACTGTGGTACCGATAAAATGGCTGCTGAACATCTGCTTCAAATATGTCCAACATATGAGGAGCACAGAAAGCGTTTATGGCCATCACTCGTACCACTCCTGGAAAAGCTCTATGGAGATAGAAATAGCCTCAAGCTGCCCATTGCTTTCTTTGAACATATTCAAGTTAACATCTGACAGTGTATGAAGAAGAAGAAAACCGCCATTGCTTTGGCCACGGCTCCTGCACCATTTGTCAAATAATCCAGAGTTATCTTTCCGACCAGCTTTCCGTGTTTCCAGAATGAAAAGTCACTACCTGTTTGCACACTACTAATCCGGACACACCGCTTCAGCCCTCTCTCTTTCTTCTGTTATCTTGTTTCAAGATTATGCTCGCTTCACATAAACAATATTTACCTTGACCTCACCTCTCTTACTTCTTATATTCATTTACAATTTAAATTAGATGCATGAAAAATACATTTTACGTATTTTAATTTTTTTTTTTTTAGTACATATGTAAAAAGTTTCTTTTCTTCTTTCCACTCTGTAAAGTGTCAGTCTGTATGCTCTGTAAGGAAGAGTGGTGTGTTGTTGAGATCAGGCATGCTCCAGTCTACCCAGCTGTAAATGGGTAACTCACCCTAGTCCTGAGTTAGGAAAGGCAAAGGCTCCAGGGGAAGCAGGCCCTAAACTTGGTCACTCCAACCGACGCAGGATGGTGTATGTAGGAAGTAGAAGTGTAGAGTGTGATTACCGCGAATGGTGTACTGTTCGTGTGCTGACCAATATAACCACTCATACACTTGTGTCTACAAGGCACCAATGTAGACTGCTGGAATCTTTGTTTACTCAATTTATTCAGACGTACACACTGGGACATACGAGTACATCATGGTATGTTGACATATCAATTTGTAGGTATACATAGCAGATCTGAAGTCATGACACATTCAGAAATAATGGGCAGTACATCAAAAGTTCAATGTCATGATACATTAGGACCGCATCCCCCTATCTGACTAAACGCGTCAGTGAAGGCAGATCGGTAAATAACTAAAGTTACTTGACGTCCATAGTTTGTAGTATATATTATGAAACCACGAAAGAGGGGGTTTCTAGCAAGATTGAGATCTCCCTGTCACTGTCCGATAATAGGATAAATAATCTGTTCTCTTGGCAGTGATCAAAACATATGATGACCGAAATCTAACATGGCTGCCTCCCTGAGTTGTCGTTCACTCATTCATAGGAAGGAGAATATAAGCCAGAGTTAATTTATAATGGGTATATAAATGATTTCATAAATGTTTCCATACAGCTCTACGGTGATCAGGTTAATTCACGTAGCCATAACCGCTGTAGGAAAGTCTGTCATCTTCGTCGATACAAAACACGACCCTAGCGATACGAAGCACAATGTTCCATCTAGGTCGAATCGACATGAGATCATCAAAATAGGGTCTGGCAATACATGGAGTCCGAATTATACATTGTACCGTACCTTAGGAGAATCTCTAACATAAACTATAGTAGAGATACCATCTCCTTTAGAAGAAAACCACTTCATGAATCATATTTCCTTAAGAATCTACCAGCCCTTTGGAAAGTGCGTACCCGCCATTATCACGGTACATCGGAACTCATCACGACTTGTCAAGACAACTCATACTTCCGCTAGAGCGGAATAATAAGAATCTAGTCCCGCCTACCCATCCAAAATATACAATATAGGACTGATTCTACTTGTACTAATAATATGTAATACATATGAATTCAGGCCATAAACATAATAAGCAAATTAATCTATTTTCTGGCCCTAAAAATAAGTACAAATATAAGAGCAATATCCGTGCGCCGGATCAATATCAAGAACGATTACTCCTATAATCAAAAGTGTGAATCAAACATGGATTATCTCGCTTTCCCCATAGACAGCATTTTCATACACAAATGAATGAATGTCTATATTTTTTCCATATTAAATAGCCATATCGATTTTTGTAATATGTGCGTCAAAATATGCACGCAACAGATTACCACACCCCTCGGGAAAAAAAAATGGTACATTTTTTTTTTTTGAAATACATCTAGGAGCAACATACAATAGGCTCACAACGCACCAATACAATGCGCAGATGATAAGCATAAGTTTTATGACCTTAGAGAAGGTACTTCTCTAAGTATAAATATTTCCAGAGAGGTGTCACCAACGCATACTACAATATTAGCAATGACACAATTTCCACATTAGTTTATACATAAATTTCATCTAAGATATCTTAACATCATGATCATCAAAGACGAAAAACATTGAAAGATCAGCGGTGAATAAATATCAATGAACCGCTAAGTAGTGTTACAATCAATATATGATATATTACATATGTGTACACATTTCAACATAGAAACAACTGTATCAAAGTTGTATAACAGTTATGAATCATGTGGGCATCTAGACAAAATATCTGCCATCACATTTTCTGACCCACGGATAGCTCGCACCGAAAAATGAAATGGCTGTAGAGCAATCGCGTATCGCGTTGATCTCGCGCTCTTCAGATTTTTACTCTGAATAGCCGTAAGAGCTTTCTGGTCAGTTTCCACAATGAAATGCGCGCCCAGAAGAAATCTTTGCAGTTTAAGGATTGACCAAACCATAGCCAATAATTCTCGGTCTAGGACCGAGTAATTCTTCTCTGCGGCATTTAATTTCCGAGAAATATACATCACAGGATGCAGAGTTCCAGAGTACTCTTGCATTAGTGCGCTCCAATCCCGGTGGATGAAGCGTCACTACGAAGAATAAATGTCTTATCCTTAGAAGGCAATACTAGGATAGGTGAAGTAGAAAACATAGTTTTAACCTTATCCAAAGAGGATTGACATTCTTGAGTCCAATGGACTACATTAGGAGACCCTTTCTTTAGCAAGGAAGAAAGAGGTGACATAATGGAGGACAGATTCGGGATGAATCGTCCATAAAATTGTATTAGACCTAAGAGACTTCGTACTTGCTTTTTAGTCTTAGGAATAGAAATGTTAAGTATCTTACTTGTATTATGGTCTTCTGTTTTTAGGAACCCATGACCAACACGGTGTCCTAAGAAAGATATTTCGCTAAAACCAATACATGCTTTCGATGGTTTCGCTGTCAGGTTATGCTCGCGTAAGATAGACAATAGTTCATTTATACCATTATAGTGATCGTTCCAAGTATCACTGAAAAGACAGATGTCATCAAGATACGCAATGACATCTGAGCGATGAGATAGGATTCGACGCATCATGCGTACAAATGTTGCAGGGGCGTTCATAAGACCAAAAGGCATGAAATTCCATTGGAATAGACCCCTAGGCGTCGAAAAAGCAGTAAACGGTTTGGCGTGTTCGGATAGTGGAACTTGCCAATATCCCTTAGACAAATCGAGTTTAGTAAAGAAGTGAGAATTCGACAGTCTCGTAAGTAGCTCTTCTAGTAAAGGCATAGGTTCCGCATCAAATTTAGTCACTTGATTCAATTTGCGATAATCCACGCAAAGACGTATGTTATTGTCTTTTTTTCGTACTATAACCATCGGCGAAGAATATGCTGATGTGGATGGTTCAATAATTTTTAACTCTATCATCTCATCTAACTCTTTCTCTACCTGTGCTTGAAAATGTATCGGGATAGGATACGGTCTGACTCTTATAGGACTATGGTCAGTAAGAATAATGTCATGTTGAATGACATCAGTTTGACCAGGAATGTCAGTAAGGACATCCTGAAATTGTTCTAACATAGTAGAAACTTGTTTCTGCTCTCCTGGAGATAATTCTGGAGAAATTGCAACATCTTTCCATGATTCATTAGAGTGAAGAGGAATCATTGGAAAAGGTAAATTTACATCCGAGAAACTCGTTTCCTCATCCTGTATTACTGACAGAGATGAGTACTGTCCATGTTGGACTGGAAAATCGTCCGTTGCCTGGAAAACAGGTTGTAAATAATCAGGACGTTCATGGAATTCCGTGAGCATGTTGATGTGGAAGGTTTTACGCTTCCCGTCAATATCGACGATATAGTCAACATCGGAAACTTTTGATATTATATCGTACGGACCTTTCCAAGAAATGAGAAGTCTATTTTCCCTACAAGGTAGCAAGACAAATGCTTTGTCACCTGGACAAAGTTGTCGCAAACATCTCTTTTTATTGGCAAATTCCCTTGCCTTCTGTTTCGCAAATTCAGAAGAAGCAGTTGCCAATTTGCATGCTTCAATAATCTTGTGTCTAAGTGCGATGACATATTCATAAGAGGATTTTGTGTCATCGACAATATTATCAGCAGTTATAAGATCATGAAGTAAGGACATAGGACCTCGCGGTTTCGCGCCAAAGACAAGTTCAAAGGGAGAAAATCCTGTATGTTCGTTGGCGACCTCTCTATATGCAAAGAGAGCCGCGGGTAAAACCCTATCCCAATCCTGAGGATGATCTTCTGTTATCTTACCTAGTAGGTTTTTCAGAGTTCTATTCAAACGTTCCACCATCCCATTGGACATAGGATGATAAATACTACTCAGCGATCTCTCTATCTTCAGAGTCGACATTACTTGAGACATGGTATCCGATATGAGTTGGGTACCATGGTCGGATAATATTTCTGCTGGAAACCCCAGACGAGAAAATATTAACCAAAGAGCATCTGCGACATCAGCAGTAGTTATGCTCTTTAGAGGAACAGCCTCCGGCCAACGTGTGCACATATCAACACACGTCAAAATAAATTGGTGTCCTCTAGCAGACTTTATCTTAAATGGACCAATGATGTCTATCGCCATTTTTTGAAATGGCCGAATGGGAATGTCTGCAGCCTGAATAGGTGCATCATGGCGTGGACCTCTGGATTTAATCTCTTGACATACTTTACAAGATCGACAATAGATTCGTATGTCCTTATTCACAGCAGGCCAAAAGAAAGATTGAAGAACTCTAGCTTTAGTACGGGAAAAACCCATATGTCCAGCACACTGCGAATCATGAGCGTGCTGTAAGATTTTAACTCTCATATTTTTAGGCACAAGGATTTGAGAATGAATGGACTTAGCGGAGTCTTGTACCATACGTACAAGTACGCCATTCTTCATCGTAATCCAAGATTTACGATTTGTATCCTTATTCGGATCACCTTTTTTTGCCAGAGTAAAGAATTTCTTTAGAGTAGGATCATCTTCCTGCTGTTTGATAAAGGAATCGTGGGAAATCTCCAAGGGATCATCTTGGATCTGCGCATCATTATCTTCAGAATGTGAAGATTGTGGCATATTAAGAGCTTGAGCCCTAGTGATTACTGCATTAGCAGATTGCATATTAACATTTTCCCAATTAGAAATTTGCTGTGGAGTGCATTCTTTCACCCCGTGAATGCGACCGATGATAAGATCAGCGATCGGATTCGGCAAGAGACATGCTTGCACCTCTCCTGTAAAGAAAGGCGTAGCAATATTGATAATGGCAGTGGAGTACTTCTCCAATGTGCCACCAAATGTTACACATTTGACTATATTGCCTGTAGCTCGAGAAGGATTTACGAGTGATTGCCTCACTCCAATGGTAGTGCACCCCGAATCGAAAAGAATTGATACCGGAGTACCATCTATTAGGCCCCTATTAAAGACAAGAGCACCCCTTCCATTATGCGCAATTGACGCATGGAGAGCGGGAAGAGGGTGACCGCAGCTTAAAGTAGAAACTGTGGTTGGATCGAATAATGTTTTGCATTGCGAACACTCAGATGCTCTAGCAAAATCGAAAGCGGAATTTGCTACACTGTTGGAGTCTTTTTTATCATTATTCTGATTATCGGTGTCGTGGAACTCCTGTTGTGCAGAGTTAGCCTGGTAATAAGATTTACCATGTCTTTTGTGTTGTGATCTACCTCGGTTACAATTGTCTCTATAATTATTATTGCCTCTGTTATAACCCCTATTTGGGTTTGAATCATAATATTCATGATCATAATCATCATGCTCGTTATATTGAGTATCCCTGTAATATTGTTTCTTTTGTCTCCATGAAGCACTTGGATAGTTCCTATAGCTACTCCCTTTTCGAGAATTTCTAACATTATGGGTACCCCTCGCGTGTCGAGGACTATCAGCCCGATTCCAGTTCTTCAAAGAAGAACTCTGGTTTGAGCGGTTATCTTGGTTTTGATACTTATTCCAATTAACCTTTTTATCAAATTTATTTTTAGCTCCTTGGAATTTGTGTGAGTAATTCTGATTATATTCTGTTGCCGAAGCAACTGGCATACTCTCTTTAATGTTAGAGTTACTAAGAATCATGTCAGGGTGTGCCGTGGCATACTGGTCACAATATTCTTCCATTTGCTTTAATGTACTAGGTTTACGCTCATGTAAGAACTCTAGGAATGATTTATTTACAGAAGACATGACCTTGTCTCTTAGCAATAAATCCGTAAGACCATCAAATGTTTTCTCTGTTTTGGATAATTCAATCCATCGTGAAAGTGTAATTCGTGCTTTTGAGATGAAATCTGAGAATTCTACACCTACCTCAGGTCTCATTGTTTTAAACAAAAGACGATAACCTTCTTCCGACAGCTGATATCTCTTTATCAAAGCTGCCCTAACAGCATCATAATTATCTTTGTCGGCCTCTTCAACAAAATATAACTTACTCAGGGACTCCCCTTTTAGATTTTCAGACAACTGATTCACATACTGTGATTTGTCAACATTATGAGATCGACAAGCCCGTTCAAATCTAGAAAGCCAAAATGTTATGTCATCACTGGTAGGGTTAAACGCTGGTACCTTGACCTTGTACACAAAGGGTTTACCATTACCACCAGATGCCTGATTAACATTACTCATACATGTCAATTTTAATTTCTCTAATTCAAACTCATGTTCTCTTATTGCTTTTCTCTCTTCATCTTCTCTAATTTTTTTTGTTCTGCAGCAGCAGCAGCTTCTAATTTTTTCTGTTCTGCAGCAGCATCTAATTTTTTCTGTTCTGCAGCAGCAGCAACTTCTAGTTTTTTTCTGTTCTGCAGCAGCAGCAACTTCTAGTTTTTTTCTGTTCTGCATCAGCAGCAACTTCTAGTTTTTTCTGTTCTGCATCAGCTTCTAATTTCTTCTGTTCTGCCTCAAATCTCCTTTCCTCCACTTGCATCTGCAATTTCTTAAGTTCAGCAGCAGTATCAGCTTCTTTTTCTAATCTTTTTTCTTCAGCTAGAGCTTTCCTTTCTTCTGCAGCAACTTTTTTTTCTTCTATTTGAAGTTTTCTCTCCTCAGCCGCAGCTTTTTTTTTCCTCAGCAGCAGCTTTTCTTTCTTCAACAGCAGCAGCAGTTTTTTTCTCTTCTGCAGCTAATGCTTTGTCATATTGAGCAACAGCCCATTGTTCTAAGTCTTTTCCAGTCTTATCAAGAGATTTTCCTTGTGCAATAAAATAATCTAATGTAGACATATTGTCTTCTTAAATCAGAAACCTGAAAAAGTAAATAAATTACCCTGTTTCACTTTAATGGGAGACAAGTCTATACCATAGACTTAGTCTTAGTCCAAACTTGTATGGTTTATAATAACCAATGATAACTTGAGTACCTGTGGACAACAATAACTGTATCTCAAATACTGTGGGGACAAGCCTTACAAAGGTCTTGTATACCTCAATGTAATCAAAGATCACTTGAGTACCTGTGGAAAAAATATTTCCCTTTACCAATCACTTTGGGAGACAAGCCTTACAAAGGTCTTGTACATTTTGTTTTATAACAATAACAATCATAAAGTACTGATCTGTACTATACTATCAGTATATACCACTATAACTCCTATGTCATATGTCAACTAAAGACATTACAAAGGACAAACAAGAAAAGACAATATGAACACATTTGCAGAGATCAAATTAAATTAAATAGGAGAAATGAACAAAATGATCACAGAAACCGTGATGATAACTGCAATAAGATAACAAGACAAATAACGCCACAGTGTATAAACATAAGGGTGTAAAAAACTGAAATGAAAGGAAAGATGAGACCTACAATTATACAAACAAATCAAACAAAACTAAGGAACACAAAATTATTAACAAAAACAACGAAGAAAAGAACACCTCATCACAACTAACAGAAATAGCAGCAAATTGTTGCTAACAAATTTCCAATTAAGAAAATGTGTACCTATAGAATACTAGTACCAGACCAATGTCACTCGGCATACCTTGTACTAGTCACACAGAACATAAACTAATTTAATACATAACAAATAACATGTAAGCATAAATAGCATATAGCATACAATATAATTTATGTCATGAATGGAATGTGTTGCAGGTATAGTGTTGTAAAGCAGGCACAGTTTATTTTAATACTAATAACTTGCCACTTTATTCAGTAATAGATTTAATTCTAAACTATTACACTGTCAATTTTTCTCTTTTGAGCATATGAAGATCCAACGATGAACTATGCACTTTATGTTCAACAACACTGTGATTCATCTGTACGTTGAGAAATGTCAACAATACTGCTCCAGATATTTTCTACACTTGATACCACTGTCCTGTGTAATACTGTCTGTACAGCGAAAAACTGTCAACAAGAGCTGACCTAGATACAGCATCCTATCGGTAATACAGGTCAAGCTGACATCGACTGTATAGCTGTCCTACTGGTGTTGATGTGGTCAAACAAATGTTCTTTCAGCTGTAAACTGTGATTCTCAACACAAAACTGCGTAAGCTGGACCCAGGAATCTGGCTCGCCACTGTAAAAAGTTTCTTTTCTTCTTTCCACTCTGTAAAGTGTCAGTCTGTATGCTCTGTAAGGAAGAGTGGTATGTTGTTGAGATCAGGCATGCTCCAGTCTACCCAGCTGTAAATGGGTAACTCACCCTAGTCCTGAGTTAGGGAAGGCAAAGGCTCCAGGTGAAGCAGGCCCTAAACTTGGTCACTCCAACCGACGCAGGATGGTGTATGTAGGAAGTAGAAGTGTAGAGTGTGATTACCGCGAATGGTGTACTGTTCGTGTGCTGACCAATATAACCACTCATACACTTGTGTCTACAAGGCACCAATGTAGACTGCTGGAATCTTTGTTTACTCAATTTATTCAGACGTACACACTGGGACATACGAGTACATCATGGTATGTTGACATATCAATTTGTAGGTATACATAGCAGATCTGAAGTCATGACACATTCAGAAATAATGGGCAGTACATCAAAAGTTCAATGTCATGATACATTAGGACCGCATCCCCCTATCTGACTAAACGCGTCAGTGAAGGCAGATCGGTAAATAACTAAAGTTACTTGACGTCCATAGTTTGTAGTATATATTATGAAACCACGAAAGAGGGGGTTTCTAGCAAGATTGAGATCTCCCTGTCACTGTCCGATAATAGGATAAATAATCTGTTCTCTTGGCAGTGATCAAAACATATGATGACCGAAATCTAACATGGCTGCCTCCCTGAGTTGTCGTTCACTCATTCATAGGAAGGAGAATATAAGCCAGAGTTAATTTATAATGGGTATATAAATGATTTCATAAATGTTTCCATACAGCTCTACGGTGATCAGGTTAATTCACGTAGCCATAACCGCTGTAGGAAAGTCTGTCATCTTCGTCGATACAAAACACGACCCTAGCGATACGAAGCACAATGTTCCATCTAGGTCGAATCGACATGAGATCATCAAAATAGGGTCTGGCAATACATGGAGTCCGAATTATACATTGTACCGTACCTTAGGAGAATCTCTAACATAAACTATAGTAGAGATACCATCTCCTTTAGAAGAAAACCACTTCATGAATCATATTTCCTTAAGAATCTACCAGCCCTTTGGAAAGTGCGTACCCGCCATTATCACGGTACATCGGAACTCATCACGACTTGTCAAGACAACTCATACTTCCGCTAGAGCGGAATAATAAGAATCTAGTCCCGCCTACCCATCCAAAATATACAATATAGGACTGATTCTACTTGTACTAATAATATGTAATACATATGAATTCAGGCCATAAACATAATAAGCAAATTAATCTATTTTCTGGCCCTAAAAATAAGTACAAATATAAGAGCAATATCCGTGCGCCGGATCAATATCAAGAACGATTACTCCTATAATCAAAAGTGTGAATCAAACATGGATTATCTCGCTTTCCCCATAGACAGAATTTTCATACACAAATGAATGAATGTCTATATTTTTTCCATATTAAATAGCCATATCGATTTTTGTAATATGTGCGTCAAAATATGCACGCAACAACATACATGCAGTAATGTGTCTTCATTACATTCAACCCTGACATACTTTGGAGACATTTATGTCAGCGACATAGCAATCTGTTTAGATTGTCCGCATACAACTATTGACTTCTTGTGTAGCTTACGCGTAACTGTATCCGTCAAATAGCTGCCCCTGTTGAAATGTTTCCCCAGCCAGGGCGTACTTAAACTTAATTGAGACCAGGGGCGGATCCTTCCTTTGGCGCACACCCTCATCACCCATAAAACACACAGAAACAAATACTGTGCTTGCAAGTAGATTTTTTAACAGTACAGTATTGTCATAAAAGTGTCCGATAGCACCCCCCACCCGATCCTTTTTCTTGCTGTCACCCAGGGCGGACCGCCCCGCCCCTCGCTTAGTACGCCACTGTCCCCAGTCAGCGACGTCGTCAATCGTCCAACAGATGGATCTTGACGGGGGCAAGATAAAAAATGTAGGGCAAATTATGTATATCAGCCTCTCCCTCCCCCCTCCTCCCCCAAGGGTCAGCAGTCTGTATCTACAAGTCTAGGATGGGCCGTCATTCATTTTGATATAATACCCTTTACGACATCGACTCTCAAGCCTATTCTAATTTGCGGTATACTTAGTTGAAGGTACTTTACAATAGTGGTAGGCAATCCAGGAGCTACGGAGTTCTACTTTAACAAACACTGATCTTTTAAAGATCTACCTTCATAAAATCATATCTACGAGTACTTTCAGGTTTCAGAGTATTTGGAGTAAGTGCAGTTTATTTAATCATTCAACACCCTTTAGCTTCCTAAGGAGCATAAGCCTTCAACAAACTCATGCCAAATCCTCCTGTCACGGGCCATCAGATCAAGGTCTTTCAAGTTTTCCTCATCATTATCACTTATGTCTCCAGTTCTTTTCTCCATGTGTTTTTGGTCTACCTATGTCCCTCTTTCCCTGGGGATTCCAGAACAAAGACTGCCCTGTAATACTATCAACATGCGTCCTCAATGTGTGTCCTATCCATTGCCAGCGTCTTCTTCTCATCTCTAGTTCCACTGGCACTTGTCTGGTTCTTATCATCAGTTTCACATTGGTGACTTTGTCATACCATTTTAATCCTTCTTGTCTATGCAAACACCCATTTATGACTAACTTTTTTGTTTTGATGTTCTCCATGTTTCAGAGCCATACAATAGGACTGACTTGACATGTGAGTTGAAGATTCTTATTTGTGTGTTGGACTTTCTCTGTTCAGTCTACATGCAACTTTTATCTCTGCCGGGAGATCTGCTTCAGGCAATGTCATCAAAATAGCAGTGACAATTGTTTAAAGGATAGTTTTCCAAAAGGTAATATATCATGCTGTTTACTGTTCAAGTGAAGATGTATAAGTTAGCTCGTGAATTTTCCCTGAGAACACGGATGAAGTACCTGTAAATACCTGGCTGTTAATTTCAGGTTGAAGTGTGCTAGACATAAATTTCTCTAACTTAATATATGCTTTCGTTCTTCATTCCACGATCGACCGGTTTCCGCCCACCTGCTTTACAATATTAGCATTACTATTCAAATGGGTTGCCGTGCTGTATTATATTTAAATATATTGCTTTTTATTTTACAGTAGATTACTTTTGATAGTAATATAATTATAGACAACGTAACAGATGCTAACAGCGCGTCATGCACTTAATGATCGGTTTGTAAAAGCTATTAGACTCCATGAATGTTCGGATCGAAGATGCATCTCAGAAATGAAGAGTAGAATATCCAAGGCAAAAGCAGCATTCTTCATGTATGAAGAAGTTCTTCTTCATACATTCTGAGACGTCTACTTCAATATTTTCAAAGAAAGCAGTTGGAAGCTTGAAGTTATTTGCATTTCCATTTAGTTTCTGCAGGAATGGTACTGGTGAGAGCAAAACAGCAGACTATAAAATAAAAAAGTATTTTATGGAATAACTCTTTGTAAGAGAGTTTTTTAGTGTTGTATAGAACCAATCCTGACGTAGGGAACTGAGTCATAGGTAATTAGTAAACAACAAGTAGGGAAAGACTAGAGGCCAGAGACATGTGGTTTTACAGAAGAATGTTAAAAAATGCCATGGCCAGCTAAAAAGAGTAATGAGGATGTCCTGCAAGAGGCCAGTGCGTAAAAGAAGCATACTCCTCATGTTAGAAAGAATCTTGCACTTTCTATGGGCATGGTATGAGAAGAAGAAAACAGCAATATATCCCGACAACAGGAAAGATTGAAGGAATTATGCAGACGATGACAACGAGAGAAGGTAGTGGATAGTTTGACATCACTCCGTAAGAAGTTTAAGCGAGTTCAAGTTGTTATAGATTAGTAATTTTTTTTTTTTTAATAAGAAACATTAGCAAATACAAGTCTGAAAAAAAAAATCTCCTGTTTGAATACCGCAGACTAATACCAATGACGTTTCACAGGTGGCTAGAATTGTCTGCCCCTCCAATCTGATAAGCCGGTCTATTTTCTGTCCATTTCATGTTACCGCCCACTTTTCTGCCATTCTTGCTCTAATAGGTTATAGTCTCTCTTACATTCTCTCTAAGATTCTGTTAATTCTCTTAGAGCCGAGTTTAGGCCCACCCCTGGTACGTGAAACTGCGGCAAGTTCCGCCAAAGCTTTTCATCTAGAAAACTGCATGTGGATTAGTCTTTGATTCAGAGATTCTGGGGAAACGCAGGAATCGTCTCCGGTCCCTTTGTTTTAGCGGACACTCGGGTTTCTCCGTCTATTTTGTCGTCCCTGTACGGTCTAGCGAGCGGCCAGCTAAGAGTGCTCCCCGTTAGCAGAGGAAACTTTATTGACTCACCTGCTGTATCCTCTGCTTTAAGAGCATTCTTAAATCGACCTTTATCTGTAGGATTAGTGTGCTATCTATAGGCTAGCATTGAGTTGGTACTCACTTCTTGCACTTGTATTTCCGCATATACAATAAACTTACTTACTTACTTAGTCGTTCCCCTTCTACCGTGAGTGTAAAGGTTTGAAAGAGAGAGCGCCAGACTATTCTATCGGCTGTCTTCCTCCTGGCCTGGTTCCATTCTAGTCCTCGGTCCTTCAAACATTGTCTAATGTTGTCCTCCCAGCGGACTCTGGGTCGTCCTGGGGGTCTGGATCCCTGGCTCTTTGTTTCCCATGCTTGTCGTGGTAGCCGATCTTCTCCCATTCTGCAGACATGGCCAAATCATCTTAGTTGGGACTGTTCTACTTGGGTCTGCAGGGGGTGGGATTTTAGGCCTTGACGTATCGTCTGGTTGCAGACCATGTCTCTTCTTGTTACTTCAACCACCTTCATCAGATACCTCATTTCTGAGGTTTGGATCTGGCTTTTGTGGGTTGTAGTCATTGCCCATGACTCGCATCCATATGTCAAGACTGGGACATAGGTGGAGCGGTATACAGCCATCTTCGTTTTCTTACCAACCTCTCTCTTGTTGAGGAATCCTCGATTTATGGCCTGAAAAATCTCCCAGCAGCTGCTTTTCGAGTGGCCAACTCTTCTTTTATGTCTCCCTTTCGGTCTATAATAGCTCCTGTTTGTAATAGTTTGTGCCTGATTTAGCAATCAGGGCAACATCATCAACAAATGCCAGCTATGAAATACAGACCTGTCTCATCTTCCAGTACCCCACTGAATACTTTCTTGTTCTCTCCTTACATGTCTTGATTAGCGCCAGACTCCGTGAGGAGTATGAAAAGATAAGATGACAGGATATCACCTTATCTTACACCAGTGATGGTCCTGAACTCTTCTGACTTATGGTTTGCTGTCATCACATAATTTCTGCAAGACTTTGTTGAAGCTCTGTATGGCATGAATCAGAGGTGCTGGAATGTTCTTCCTTGCCAAACAGTCCCAAAGTTTGCTCCAGGGGACCCTGTCAAACGCCTTTTCCAGATCTATGAAACAAAGATGGATCTCACTCTTATACTCAAGGGCCTTTTCACTCAGCTGTCTGAGTGTAAAGATTAGGTCTTGAGTACTTCGGTTTGCTCGGAATCCGCACTGGACCTCATCCAATTGTGGCTCAGCTAGGCGTCGGAGTCTCTGCTCTAGGATTCTAGAGTAGATTTTACCAGGAACACTGAGAAGGAATATGCCTCTTTGGTTTCCACATTGTAGATTGTCACCCTTTTTGAAAATTGGTGTTATGATGGCAATCTCCCAGTCCTTTGGTATGGTCTTGTTGCACCACGCTGCCTGTAGGACCCTTAAGAGTAATAGGTCGCCTGATGCTCCCATGTACTTAACCATTTCTGGTGTTATACCATCCTGCCCTGCTGCTTTGCCCAACTTGATTTTCTCCAGTGCTGCCTTCAGTTCTTCCATCTTTATGTCATCTTCACCAAAATTGGTTTTCTCTTCTGTGCTAGTGGTTATCATTTCTGATGCTTCACCATGCTCACCATCCAGGAGTTCTGAGAAATATTCTTTCCATCGTTCCATTACTTCCTTCGGGGCAGTAAGCAATTTGCCTTGCTTGTCCTTTATAAATTTGAGAGGGCACTTTTTTCCATGTTCTTTAGGGTCTTATAGAACAATTTCTGTTTTTCTTGCTCATCTTTTCCTAGCTTTTTTCCAAATTCTTCCCATGACTTCTGTTTTGCTGCTAGCATCTTGTTCTTTGCTTCTGTTCTGAGTGTCACATATTCTCTGCATTTCTCCATTTGTACTGTTGTGTTTTTAGCTCCTAAGTATTGTTTCCATGGCATTTTCTTCTCTCTTATTTTCTATTTGACTTCCTCTGTCCACCAAGGTGTCCTCTTTCTCTTGTTCCCAGGTCGGACTTCACCACATGCTTCTGCAGCAGCTGTCTTTATGATGTCCTTGAATTTAAGCCAGAGGGTTTCCAAGTCATCAGGTTGTTCTTCTGTGTAGCTCACCGCTGTAGCAATAAGCCCCTGATATCTGGTCTTAATTTCTGGCTCTCTCAGCTTGTAGGTCTTAATGCTCATTTCTCCCGTTCGTTTATTTAGTTTCTTGCATGATGTTGGGCAGTTCCTAGGCTGAGCAACTCTTTCAGTTGTTCTTTTGATTGTAAGCAGGTAGTGATCACTTCCAATCTCTGGTCCCCTCCAGACTCTAGAATCCCGGACATATTTGAATGAGCTTTTCCTAACAATGACATAGTCGATCACTGACTTCTCATTCTTTGTTGGTTCACATCTAGTGTATGCATGTATGCGCTTATGGGGGAACTTTGTGTTTGTAATGATCAGATTCTGCTCATTGCAGAATCTAAGGAGTCGCTTTTCATTGTCATTGAGAGTATCTTCTCCATATGTTCCGATAACTCCACTCTATCTAGCATGGTCACTTCCAACTCTGGCATTGAAATCTCCGAGCATGATAATTTCATCTAGGCAGTCATCCACTGTTCTTTGAAGCAGCTCGAAGATTTACTCCTTGACCTCTGCTCTCTCATCCTCATTTGGCCCATACACTATGACCAGGTTGACTATGGTTTCTCCTTTTAGTTTTACAACCATAATGCGCTCCGAGACAAAGTTCCATCCCGTGATACTATCTTTTTGGTTTTTGGCCACAATGCAACCCACGCCCCCTTTAGCTCTTTCAGATGTGGGTAAACTACTGTAGAGCAGCGGGTTGCCATCGAGATCCATGACTCCTTGTCCTTTTTTCTTTGTTTCCGTTATAGCCAGGATTTCTAATTTTGCTTTCCTCATCTATTCCACCAGCTCCTCGTCTTTCCCATTTATACTTCTTGTGTTCCAAGTTCCATAAGTCGTAGTCCGTAGTCCGTTCCAGTTCGTCGCCTTTAGAATCAGTCCGGTTTTCTCACTTGTAGTTGTCATAAACAAAAGTTTAAAGCAAACAGGTGATTGGCCTGTTTGTGCCTTTGCATGGTGGAGGGGCTACCTCCTTACGGCCTCCATGTAGGCCGCCCTCCTCCTTTTTCAGCCGGGCTTGGGACCGGCCTAGTCGGAGTTATATGCAATAAAACCACTATCAAACATTTTTTCCCTCAACAGCAGCAACGTTACTGTTCTCAAAAACATTGCTAGCACTACCATTGACGTTATCAGCAAGGATATCACAAGTATCAAGTGCCTGCTCATTCACAATTTGGCTTGGACACTTTGGAGATGGCTCTAAAAAATGCGTAATTTGTATCGAACTTTTGAAAGCTGCATTGTTTTCAAATTTCTTCTTTCCTTTTTGAGTACCACTCTAATAAACGCGTGTGTTGAAACTTATATTTTATATTTGTATGCTCATACTAATAATGTTATATATATATATATATATATATATATATATATATATATATATATATATATATATATATATATATATATATATATATATATATATATATATATATATATATATATATATATATATATATATATATATTGAACCACATTAAAAACGCACCGCACCACCTGTATAATCCAGGAACAGAGTGTGAAATGTAAATATAAGTGTTTACAAGTTTACATATTTGGAATCTTTATTCATTTTCCTATGAATCCATGCTGGTCATTAATTTGTACATTTGATTGTTATGAAATTCATTGCTTTCTGTGCAGGCAAGGGAGAAAACCAAAAATGCAACCAATAAAAAAATTAATTCACACTATCCTCAGTATCTGGTATGTCCACCGTGTGCTTGCAAACAAGCTTGGCAGCGGCTCCGCATGGAACGCACAAGTCTCTGAAGGAAATTGCGGGGAATCAAGTACCATTCACGTGTAAGAGCAGCTTCGAGCTGTTGCAGATTAGCTGGAGAACCTTGCCTGTAGACTCTGCGTCCAAGCTCGTCCCACAGACGTTCTATGGGGGACATGTCTGGTGATAGGGCAGACCAGTCAATCGTCACAATGTTCTGCTGCTGTAGATATTGTTGCGTAATGCATGCGGTGTGCGCACGTGCGTTATCCTGCTGGAGAAGCTGCAAGTCTGGATAATTTGTGAACGCAGGAGCAACCAATGCATCCAGAACCTCGTCTCGATATGTCACAGCATTAACATTTCCACGGAAGACGTGAAGAGGCAAGCGATGGTGAAGACTGAATCCTCCCCAAATGTGAATACTGCCACCTCCAAATCGGTTGTGCTGACGAACACAGCAATCTGCAAAGCGCTCTCCACACCGTTGCCTAATCCGCATACGTCCATCAGCAAAGGAAATGTTGAATCTGCTCTCGTCTGTGAATAGGACAGCATTCCACTGCAGTCTAGTCCATCTGACATGTTGCTCTGCCCATTGCAGGCGCTGCTGACGATGTCTGTGAGTCAAGTTCGGCCCAACATAAGGTCGTCTTGCAGTAAGGCCTGTATCTCTGAGTCGTCGTATGACTGTCATTGGAGAGACTTGCCCACGTCTACCCACTATTGCTCTTGCTGTTTGACTTGCCGGGAGAGAACGATTCCTTAGGTGACTCAGCACAATATGGCGATCTTGCGCAAGGTTAGTAACTCGTGGTTGGCCACTCCAAAGTCTATCCCGGGCACTGCCAGTGGTTCCGTAACGTTCATTGAGACTACAATAGTGCTGTGGTGGCAATTCATCCTTCTGGCAATGGCCCGCGAGCTCATTCCGGTCTCCAACATACCAATGGCTCGTTGGCGGTCGTTTTCAGATAGTCGTGGCATTTCAAGCACATGTACTGGGTGTTTTTCTCAACGGCCTTTTTATACCGAGTATACTGCCACAACGCGTACACATTTTCAGGGTCATAGCTGTTGGGAATCGTGTTGCACGTGTAACTTTCATTGTTTTCATGTAGTCTGTACATAAACCCGTGGGTTGAATCATGCACTTTCCATTCCAGCAGCCATTCGCTCCCTACCTCATGACAAACACGGGGAAAATCCATTCCCACACCTTTTTTTTCCAGCTTCTCGGCATCAGTATATATAATAGTGGTGCGTTTTTAATGTGCTTCAGTATATGTATATATATATATATATATATATATATATATATATATATATATATATATATATATATATATATGTGTGTGTGTGTGTGTGTGTGTGTGCATGTGTGTGTGTGTGGGTGTGGGTGTATGTGGGTGTGTGGTCATCCAATTAAACACGAAAAAAGTTTTTGTTTTTTTCACTTTAGCTTTATGTCACCTACTCAATAGACTACTAAACGCTTTGCACTCCGGTATCACATGCCCACAAAATCTACTTTAAACTTATTCTTACCGGTGCGCACAACTGTGACGAAATGGACGACCTCTTCACGATCTCGGCTTCACTCCGACAGGATCAGAGACATATTTTGTACTGATTTTTATTTGTGTACTTTTAAAAGTACCAATTTCTTCTCATTATCGACTAAGGAGCAAGTAGTTTGTATGTTCAAACATTTGTGGCACTCCTTGCAGATACTGTTTATCCCAGCCTGCGAGAAGCAACAAGATAAGATGAGCGCCGGCATTTTTACCTTAACCGCTGATAAGCGACTCGTTTGTTACCACGCTGTGCAAACACGGAGTTTTTGCGTTGTCATACGACAGATAACGAGATTACTGTCTGTGTGACACATGTGGGCAGACAAGTGTGACATAATCGCTTCCGGTCACTTGTTTAAAAGTAATCATGGATTTATTACAATTGAGACAATATGAGTCTACAAATGTGTTTGCAAGAGTGTATGCAAGGCCCCAGATGTCCATTTATGGTAATACGTAAACGTTTTCTTCACGCACCTTATTTCCCGTGGAATATTTTTGAAATCATCACACCCTATATGCATGATTTTAAATAATTGGATCTTTCTGATTAGATTCATAACAACAATGCGTGGGAAGATAGGAATATAGTTTGACCATTCCGCAGTTTTATTTCACTGTGAATTTCACGCTCGCCAAGACAACATCAGACCTCGCCAGAGTGAAGACTAAATTCATAATTCCTTTTTTAAGCCGGACCTTTTAGTGGAGAACCAAATAAGACTTACAAAGAACAGGAAATCTCTACATTTTAATAAGGAACACCGGGACTAGGAAACTGAAGAACCACACTGTGTCGGAGAGGGAATCTATTGTCAAATTAAAGACACCCCGGACGCGTGTAAGAGATCGACTCGTCTCTTTTATTCATCTGAGCAACAAGTCTGTAGCCAGGATTGGCGTAAGTTGTGATTTACATTTCATATTTTATTACTAACATGTGAACTAACATATATAATTATATATTGCCATGTGAAGTTTAATGTGTGAAACTCGCTTTTGGATGTCAAAGTCATTTAAGGCTGGCAACCTCAGTATCTAGAATGATGATTCATGAACCACCACTGCATGGGCTGGTGATTGCGTTACTGCTAGTTTCGTAAAGAGAACTAAAAGCATAAAGTAGTTCTAGGTTCCCTATGAAGCTGAATACATTCGAGAACAAATGTCTTAGAAAACTCATGAACATCAGTTGGAAAGAATTCAAGACTAATCGACAAATAAGAGAAGACTCTAGGCAGAAATATGTCTCCGACTATATAAGGAAAAGACGATGGTCATATATCGGTCATGTCCTACGAATGCAAAACAACAGAATACCACTACAGGCGCTCACTTGGGTTCCTGAGGGTAAGCGGAAAAAAGGAAGACCAAAAGAAAACACTCAGAAGAACAATAATAAGAGAAGGAAGAACGTTGGGCCTAAATAATGTGCAAGAGCTAAGAGGAGTGGCGTCACAACGAACAACCTGGAGAGCACTGGTTTCTGCCTTATGCGCCGTGTTTGGCGCTTAAAGAATTTATTATTATTATTATGAAGCAGGGAGGGAAAGATGAAAGAAATTATGTACATTCTAAGTATAAAACTTACATTTTCAAAGCAGTGTAAATGTCCCTACAAACATAGTCACTTTAAAATTCATGTAAGTTTTCAAGCTTAAACCAGTGTAAACGTCTATGTGAATTATTCATTTTAAAGTAATGGAAGTTTCAAACTTTTCGAACAGTGTAAAACATTAAATGAAAACATATTCAATTTATATTGTGAACACTTATCAATCAGTGGAGATGTATATGTAAACAGACTGTATCTGTATTATTAACCTTTTCATTTAAATGTCATGTAAAGCTAAAGCTATTCTATTTAATTGTAAAGAAAGTTTTATCGCACAATAGGCTAATCACCTGTTTGTCAAATACTTTGATTGCATGTTTTTCCCGGGAGCCTTGTGCTCTTTGGGTCACTCTACATTCTGTTTATAGGGTAGAAGAGGTTCCGATTAAGAAAGAAAGATGGAAAGTTTTATCCCGAGGGATTAAATTTAATTCTCATTGAGGGTAAAGTCTGAGTAATTGGGATGGTGGTATGGGAAGATAGGAACTTATAACTATGGGGTGGAAAACGCCATACTCAAAAGAACGTTTCGTTCTATTCTTTTACCATTAATTATTGGTGGTACCAGGAGAAAGTACTTGTTAAGTCATATTCGAAGTTACAGTTAGGTGTTAAGGATTTTGGTGTACGGGGCTGGAGTTTGTTAGTAAGTAGGTTAAGGTCATGAGATACATGACGTGTATATACATGTGTGTGGGTAGAGAATGGTGTAACTCTGTTTAGAGTTTATTTTTATTGAAGTATGCAAGCTTGGAATGTGACATTTAAAAGTTCACTGTTAGAAGCACGCAGAGTATGGTTGAAGAATACTCAGGGGCGTTCATGTGTGAATTGAGGTTTACAGGACATGAGAAAAGCGTGCGAGAAGTGAATGGAGTTAGCATACTTGTCAGAGAAGAATACTGAGTTGTTAAGGGCAGTCTGTGGCCATCCGTTGAGGGAGACGGTTGGTGTTTCTAGAGTATGTGAATAGTGTATGTGATTTTCATTATAATATATTGGATGTGACGCGATGATGTACCGCGTAAGGTGTATTAAGGCCTTTATATATTATTATTTATAAGCGCGTTATGGGTTTCCCGCGCTGTAAAGTTCAGGAGGAACTTGGATGCCTGGTGATTAGACCAGAGGTATAGAAATATATGTGCGAGGAGTAAATGCCGCACTTTGGATTAAAAAGACACGTCGTTTTCCCGTGTCAGAAGGAGGTCTTTGTTAGGACCATTATATGCTATTGTTTGAATGCGCGTTGTTGGCTTTCCCGCGCCAGTAGGAGGTCTACGTAAGCGCGTTGTGGTTTTCCCGCGCTGTGAAGTTCTGGAGGAACTTGGATGCCTGGGGTTTAGACCAGAGATAGAGATATATGTGCGAGGAGTGAATGCCGCACTTACATTGAAAGTAGGACCACAGAGATATATATGCGAGGGGTGAATGCTGCACTTACATTGCATTACATTGTATACAGACCATATAGAGATTTATGTGCGAGGAGTGAATGCCGCACTTACATTGAATATAGATCAGTGATAGAGATTTATGTGCGAGGGGTGAATGACGCACTTACATTGAATGCAGTTGTTACCAGTACGTAAGGATGACTGTACTACATATTCTAATTATGCAAGTATTTGTACTATTGTTGCTGATATCCAGGACTAAGCTGTTGAGATTATATGTATGGAACTGTGACTTAGATTTCTGATTCAATTTATATTCATTTTGCGTACTGATACTGTCTACAAAGAAGAAACCACGATTTCTACAGTGGTTTTTTTCCAGTGATTTAGGGGGCTCAATTTTCCGAACCCAGGACTATTGCGGAGAATCAATCAACCCGCCCCGGAATCTTGAAGTACTGTAAAACTTCAGAAATTCTTTGGACTGTAAATGAAGTGTTTGGACACTAATGAAATTCATCTAAAAGATTTGTTTGCGCGAAGTCAATAGACATAATATGCTCTCATCAGATATCAACATTACTACATTTGATTTATATTTTGGAGAACGTAACTGAGTTATAAAAGACAGATAGTAATTTCTTCATACAGCTGGTCATTTACGGTCCTGATTCAAGCCAGAAAAGTAAACACGAAGTACGTGAACTTTCTTCCAATCAGCGTACAGCGGTCATGTTGTGACCCAATTATCGTCTAATTTACACGTTCCAGCTAGCTCCTGTTTACTGACAGACATCGTTACGGTGTGTGCAAGGTCAACTTTGCTATTGTGTGTACCCTGACAAGTCATCGCATCGGAATCTACATGAAGTAGCCTGCTTTTTTCAACGTTCAAGTGTTTGAAAGCAACGTATTTGACGGGGGTACTGGCCCGTTAAAACTTATCAGAGGACCTGTTTGTACTTCACGTGTGTTGTGCTGTGCTGTCATTTTTATCATCAAGCCATCGGAAAGGAAGTGAAATAAACAACACATCTGGTACATCGGTCTACAGTCAAGATCAACGAACCATTTGTATTAAAGATACGTATTATTTCTTATTAATTTGTATTAGAAACTGTGTGATTAGTGTATTTTTGTGCGTAGTATTTTTTTTTTCTTTCTCGTTGTGCGATAATTTGTCCTATTTCGTTTTGTTTCGTTTCGTTAGTACTAAATCTTATTCTGTAGTTTTCGTATAACTGACCTTTTCTACTGTGTTGTGTGTTCGTGCATGTGTAAGTTCTAGTGTTTGTTTTTGCTTTGTATTTGGTGCTGTGTATATTATGTATTAATATATTATAGATTAATTATCTAGCCTAATTACAACCGTAAGAGTTTTTTTGTTTTTTTTTGTTTAAGTGTAATATATTAGTCTATTAGTTTTATTTGAACCCATAAAAGCCAGATCCAAACCTCAGAAATGAGATATCTGAGGAAGGTGGTTGAAGTAACAAGAAGAGACATGGTACGCAACCAGACGATACGTCAAGGCCTTAAATCCTACCCCCTGCAGACCCAAGTAGAACAGTCCCAATTAAGATGGTTTGGCCATGTCTGCAGAATGGGAGAAGATCGGATACCACGACAAGCATGGGAAACAAAGAACCAAGGATCCAGACCCCGAGGACGACCCAGAGTCCGCTGGGAGGACAACATTAGACAATCTTTGAAGGATCGAGGACTAGAATGGAACCAGGCCAGGAGGAAGACAGCCGATAGGATAGTCTGGCGCTCTCTCTTCCAAACCTCTACACCTTACGGTAGAAGAGGAACGACTAAGTAAGTAAGTTAGTTTTATTTGTTTAATATTAATTGTAAAGCTTATTTGCTAGGTCGTTTCTATCATCTGTTACAATTTATTGATTTATTATATTGGACTCTTTGTTAAGCCTTTGTAATTATTCAGTGTTATACTACTATTAGTACTATTCTTCTGTCATCTGATAGAGACTATAGAAGCTTATATTTATTCTTTATTTCCTTTTTTACTTCTACATTACTTTCAAGTATCGACTTAGATATTTTATGGGTATTTATTTCTTGTAAGTTTGTGTTAGGATTAGTGTTAGTCTTCATCATATTTAAGTGTTTCTAAATGTGGTTATTAGTGTAATGTTTATGGCAATACTTTTGAGTAGTTATTTACATTGTTTTGTATCTTGTACAGAATATGCGAGGTCGAATATCAGTGAGACAAGCTTGCTGTAGTGCCATCATAGCAACACAGATATCCTTCAGCTGTAGATCTGCATTATCTCGGTGGAACCATAGACTGTAATCAAGACACACTTAAGATAAGTCACAGTTTATGCCATTGTTGCACTTCTTTGTTCAGATACCATTCTACTGACATCCCTGATGGTCATTCATTTGTATTCGTTGTTGTGTTAGCGTTTTATATTTGTGTTACTTGTTTATATATTATTAATACTTTGTTCTTCATTAGAAGGAATTGGTATTAATCTATTCTGTAGGTTTCTGTAAAATTAATTCCATTGTATGGGAGGCCCAGTCTTGGAGAAACTTGGTAGCTAGTGCCTGTGGAATTCTTTGTACATTTATTGGTGTTAGCTGTTATAGTTTGGTTTGTGTAATCATTGTTACATAATTTAGTTTCTTTTGTCATGTTTACTTGTAGTTTTCTTGCGTTAATTTTGTACTATCTTGTAAATAAGTTAATTTCACAGTCCTATTATTGTTTGTTGTTTGTTTTGCAGGTGTGGTAGTTTACATCTATAACTACTTCATTATTTTTTTATACTTTCTTTATCTACCTATATACTTTCTTGTATTATCCCCCCACCTGTCGGTTATTGTTCGTTTGTTTATGGTTGTTGTGTCAGCGGTGTACTTCATTATTATCATCATTCACTGTGTTTTAGTCCTGGTTATTAGTTACAAATAGTTTGTATGATTACTGTGTTAGAATCTAAGCATTGTAGATATGATGGTCAGAGTATATTGAGGATCAGTGTGTTCAGCTACACATGTCTTAGTCTAGACATAAGTGGAACTGATTATTATAAGTGACTGATTTTAGGGTTACTTGTGTATATTATCTTTAGGATTATTGGTGATTTGTTACTGTGCTATTGTAGTACCTATGTAGAGGTATATTAATACTGATAATTTAGTATTGTAGTGAATATACTTTCTTATTTTGGAATCTAGTTTGTAAATCTATAGTCATGGCAGACTGTTCAAGAACAATTAGAAACAGAAAGAAAAGAATAGCCTTAAGAGACTTTATTTTGGCTATCAGAGATTGTGAGTCTTACGAATTGTTTAACACTATGGTAAAAGTGGATGATAAATACAAGCCACATAGAGCAAAGGTATATCTCATAGAGATTAAGGAAATAAGAGAAGTTACAACTGGAATTGCATTGCCAGTATTGGATGATAGCAAGAGACCAAAACTGAATTTAAAGAGGAAAGCTAATATAGCAGATGATATGGTGAAAACTGAAACTAGGAATGTTTCTGTTCAAAGTGAGAAGAAAGAAGTCACTGTACAAACAGATAATTGTTGTGAAGATTGTTCAGTCTCAGTTGGGAAAATATCCAAACTGAATGTGGATGAACCACAAAAGACTATCATTAGTGATGAATCAGTTAGGAGTAAAACTAACTTATATTCTATGGAAGGAAGATCAATAAGTGTTAGTAAGAATACAATGTCTAAAAAAGCCTATGAGACAATGACAAGTCCAGTGCATGATGAAACATACCATGCACCTCAAGAAGTGTTGTTACCAAAAATGGGTTTTTGGTGTGACAAGGATCAGTTAAAGATAGACAAATTGATCCAAGAAGAAGGAACCTTCGAGGAAAAGTGTACAATATTAGAAGGAAAATTCAAGATTGTTGAGCAGTTATTAGAAAAGGAATACAAAGATGGTGTTCAAAGATTAAATGATGAATTTAAGGTGGATAGGAACAGGATATTAGCTGAGTATAAAGGTAATACTCGAGTTAAAGAGGAACATTGCAGGGTCCTGTCATCTCGGTGGAAGGAGAAAGGTAGTGCTTTAGAAGAAAGTTACTTTGTTAAATTTGAAGCACTAGAAGAGCAATTTAAGGCAGCTAAACAAAGATTACAGCAGCAGGCTGAAGCATTGAAAGATCAAGCTAAGTCTACGGAGGAGAGACATGAGGCTGCGCTTGGTACAGATCAATCAGATTGGAAGAAGGAACCCTTAGATGCTCAAATGCAGTATAGGAGGGCGAAGATGAAGGATGCTACTTCTGTTGCCAAGAAAGTAGTACTTGAAGAGACTGAAAATTCAAGGAAGGAAGTGTGGAAGTCTGTGATGGATGGTCTGAAAGGAAATTGTGCTGGAGTTACAGACCAGTTAGAGGTAATATTATCTTTCAATTTCAAAAACAGATACATGGATAAAGGAAAAGAACCATTGAAGTTGTTAATGTTCAACGCCATCAAAAAGTTACCACCAGATAAGTGGGACATAAGTGATCTGTTTGCTCTACTAAAGATACTGTGCTATTTGGAAATACTTTTGTGATCGTGGTAATGATGATGATGGATCCTAGATTGAAAATAGTTTTGATATTAGTTGGAAGAGATTTGTACTTGTTACGACTCAGCATGAGAGGTTAATTGTTACTGTGCATTAAACAAGGCTGAAAGCTATAACTTTCAAGAATGGAAATTTGACAGAGTGTATATAGACAACAAAAAGTGAACAGGTGTACAGTACAAGTCAGTAAAACTAGGTGTTTTAGATTGACTTATTTCATTAACTAAAGTGGTAACGTTTGATTGAGAGGTACAGGGTGTAGTATTTAAGGTGATGATCACGAAGACATATGAAATGGGTATATCATCCCTTAATTGATTATTTTGTCACCCCACTGGGAATGTTTAGTGGAATGGGGTGGACATAGAAGGGTGTATGATATGGCATAATGTGATACAAATTTTCCAAGGCAAATGATTTTATTCTTGCCTAATTTTGTTTATCCATAGGAAAGTATGCTATGCCATGAGATACCAGTGTTGTTGGTGGAATTGTCTATCATTACAGCAGCTGATGGGTGGTCATCAGCAGGCTTGCTCACCGATACCTCTTCTTAGTGAGACATCAGTCCGTTGGTCTGGTTTTGGAGCAATTGAAACATGAGTCACAGATGAAATTCAGCATTTAGAATAGATTGTTTAATATTTATGAAACATTTGTGTTAGCTTGATAAGTTGTAAGTGTTAACTTATAATGTAATTACAGTAGAACTCCATTTATCCTAACCCCATGGGACCGAGCATCGTTCGGATAATCAAATGTTCGGATAATTGGATTACATAATGTATCGTGTACATGTACACATATTTCTAAAAATAATTAACCATCACAAGGAAAATACACTATAAAACATATTTACTTGCACTGTAATAATAATACCCACACTGTATTAGATCACTGTATCACCAAAATCTTTCATTACACTGCAGTGCATGTACTACTTGTACAGTATTATTTATGTTTTTTTAAAAAGAGAAATATTTTCAAAATAACATTACAAACGATTCAAAACCAGGCACAACTTACGTATACATGTACTTGCACAGATGTAGCCCACTATTTAAAATAATGAGGAATCCTCTTTTGCACCAAACTGGATAGTCTCCTTTTGGCTGCTAAGTCCCGCATTCTCTTCAACAGCAGAAGCTGTGTAGGACAGCTGTCATCTTCTTGCTCGTACCAAGCCATCGTTGTTTCTAGTGCTATAAAGGCTTCTTCAGGACTTGGTCGACGTTTTCTGTTATCTTCATAATTTACAAGTACATCATGTACTTCTGAGGAGTCTTCATCATCGGTCACTACATGTATTTGGTTTTCTTCTTGCACAAAAGACAACATTTCTTCGTCATTCAAAAACTGAAAACCAGAATAATTATCATCTTCTAGCCACAAGTGTGCATCATCTTTGTCACAGTCCGAAAATCCGGGCATTGCTTGAAACAGTTCCACAACTTTGTCATGAAATATTCTAATCCACATATATAAATTATTAGGTAAATATGAAGCCTAACAAATAAAATTAATAAAGAGAAGAGCAATGGTAAAATGACAGTGCTGTCACAAAGAATGTACTCGAAATCCCCTTGTTTTCTGCTTCGTCTGCAAATTGTAACGCTTTCACGTTGATATAAAAGCTTACTGTATTATTACCCGCCTTCTTCAATGAAACGTGTGCTGCATTTCTAAGAAAAACATTGAGACGTACTGCGTAATGACCTAAATTAATCCTAACATTAATTATATTACGTTACCAAAACGAACGAACAGATGGACAAAAGGATAGCGAGAGGGGAGGGCTGAAAATCAGGAACGCATGCAACACGCGTCGCGCGATATACAAATGCTGGCATCACGCGTGTAAGTCTACAAGCACTAACTTTTTCAGACGGACAGTGATAAAATACACTACCCTTTCCCAGAGTTAGGTTTATAAATCATAACAAACTCTTATTAGAAAAGACAACATTAGATGGGTTTACGTTTGAACACATAACAGTACCCAGACAGCACATCTTCGAAACAGGAGGTAGAAGAAATTGCATATTTTGAACGCAGCCACGTAGCTCCTTTAAATTAGTATTTTTGGGTTCCTTAGGGCTTGCTGACAAATAATATGTAAAACGTTACGCAAATAGTCCAGGAATTAATAAATTATACCCAAAATAAAATATTGGGGGTGCCTGACAGCATAAAATCATTTCTGCTCATAAGATTTTTTTTTAACGTGTTTGAAAAAAATTTACGTTACAGAAATAGCCTACCATGTAAACTTCAAATTGATTGGAGCGCAACAAATGAAAGCCTAACCACGATTGGTCGGGCTATAAATACTATCTTGGTTGTTAGGGGATACGGGAAAAGATAACATTTTTTCAAACACTTGTCGAAACGTGGCTCATTGGCCAGTCTCGCTGATATACACACTTGGGAGCGTTAGTTCGAAACCACTTGTTTAAATACACTTGATAAAGCATCAGTGCGTTGAAGCCAGCTTATATTTGGCTCAATAAAAGCCTGGAAGATAAGCAGATGGAAATTTGTGCCAGTTTGTGCCAGAATTCATTGCTAATCAACGTATCTGTGTGTATTCGTATGAATTGTGGTAAGCTTGAACCATTTAATATCTTTTAATGAAAATTGAATGTGAATTGTTGATTTATGCCTGTATATATATGTGTAGTTCAGTGGCAAACGTGAGGTAAAGCCTAAAATGCTCCAGCCTGAACAGAGGGTGTCGGAGAGAAGTAAAACGGCATGGAATGGCCAAACAGTACACTGACACCTGGATGATTGACTAGAAAGAAATAATGCTGGAAGTGCAGAGGCGTAGTAACCATTAGGAAGGGTAATACTGGAATAAAGTATTTCAGATGAAGCTGACTGTTGGCCTAACGCTCTGAACGCAATGTTTGTGATGTATTGTGATCAGTGTAAAAAGAAAATATAAATTAGTTATGAAGTAGAAGGTACATCCTTCTTTATTTCAGGGACAGTGGTCTTGATGGTACTGAGCAGCATCTGGTCAGAGATTTGCTGAATCCAGAGTCGGACAGCATACTCCTTGGTCTTTTTAGCTATCAGTGAGGTGTCTCCTGAGCCCAGAGGAGAATTCGAGCAGAGGAGTCCTTTCCCGCCGCCATCACGCCAGATAAGCGAATTGGCCAGCTGAGCTCAACATTATGTCCCCTCATCTTGAACTGACTTTTTAAAATTAACATTAAGAGGGGAATTTACTTGTCTTAAAATCATGAACTGTGAACATCTCCAATACTGGTCCCTAAAGACAAACTATTGAAGTCATGATGACAAATACCAACAGAGCTTGAACAAAACAAAACCAGTATTACCTCATTTTACCACTACACAAATGACACCCATAGAACATTTGTAATAATATATGTCACTACAATATTCATATTAAATACATTCTGTACATAACTTGTAATTTAAATTGATTGTGATTCCTGGTTCCCTTGTAGTTGAATCAGGACACATATTCATTCATGCCAGTAATGAATACATATTGTTATTTGAAAGTTTATCAGTGACTTTTTTAAGATATCTTTGTAGAGTGTTATATGTATGTGAGTGTCACAGTGTTGTCAAGAGTAGTGGATTAAATTAAATTGTTTATCTGTCTGTTGTTGTGACTTACACTTCACCATACTCATACCCTAGACACATAACGTAGCATCACACTATTCCAGAATAATTCTGACTGAGATATATAGATATGTGGTAGCAAGTAAGGTTATCTATAATACACTACTCTTAATAGATATAGATACCTTCACAGCTGATCTCAGTCAGTACACTAAGTTCCCTATAAGTATTTATAACTTCCCACTTCACCACATATATTGGGGTCTCGCTCTTGGGATTTTGAATCTTTCCCTATTAAAAATATTGGGGGTTATTCACTTCAGGGAATATAAGAATTAAAAGGTATCCTTGGGTGGAATTAAATAAGGTTGAGCTCACGGTGCCTGTGTTGTCCATTAGAGATTGAATTGTTGGTTAGACATTATATAAAGTTACCTGATAGACAATGGCGGACCTGGCCAAATTTCGATCTGCTGCGGTTCAGACTGCAAAAGAGTTAGGATTAGATGGGCAAGTTATGGTTGCCTATGTTACTACGGAATGTGACAAATTTATTGAACGCGAAGAAAGAAGGTTTGAAGCCGAAAGAAAGTTAGAGGCTGACAAGGAAATTAAGAGGTTGCAGATTGAGGCTGAGGCTAAGAAATTGGAGGCAGAAAGAGAAGACAAAAGATTAGCTGCAGAAAGAGAAGCCGAGGAAAGAAGACAGGCTGCAGAAAGGGAAGAGAAGAAATTAGCTGCAGAAAGAGAAGAGAAGAAATTAGCTGCAGAAAGAGAAGAAAGAAAATTAGCTGCAGAAAGGGAAGCAGAAGATAAAAGATTACAAAGGGAACATGAGTTACGACTAAGGGAGTTTGAGTTTCAGGGCCATGCTCCTGAAAATGGTGCCAGTCCCTTTGCCTCTGATGCTACGGTTACTCAGGGAGCCTCAATCTCAGCTATGAATTTTCATTTAGATCATTTTGTTGAGAAAGACGATGATATTGAGAGCTATATAAATAGGTATGAGCTATTAGCTACCACGTATGGGTTGGAGAGAGAAAGGTGGAGCTTAAAGTTATCTCAGGGACTTCGTGGGGCAGCTTATGAAGTTTTTGCAAAAATGAGCAGAGGTGATCAGGAAAATTATGACATGCTAAAGCAGGCTCTTTTGTTAAGGTATGAAAAGAATGCAGAATTCTATAGAAAAAAATTTAGGAATGCTAAACTACTGTCAGGTGAAACCTATCACCAGTTCTCTGCACGAATCGAGACATACTTGGAGAAATGGACTTCTCTGGGGAAAACCCAAGATCTTAAGGAAATGGTCCTTATAGAGCAACTAAGAGAGTCCATGGCTCCAGACCTGAGAAAGTTTCTCATGGAACAAGGTGCAGAGAGGCTGGGTGAGTTGCTAAATGTTGCTGAAAGGTATCAAGCAGCTCAAGCAGAGGTAACAGGTAATAAAAAGAAACAGGTGGACAACTTTAGGGCACCACAGAACTTCAATAAATTTGATCCTAAGGATCAAAATAAAGGTAAGCACCAATTTGATAGGCCACGGTATGACAATAAAAATAAATTCCCACAATTCGATGAAAGGAAATATGATGAAAGAAAATCTTTCAACCAAGGAAAAAGGTGGTGTAAAAATTGTAAGATGAACAATCATGACACTGACCATTGTAGAAGGAAACCTCCTCATTTTGCTGCTATGACATCGGGGAAAAAGGAAAAGAAGGGCAAACCTGAAGAATTACAGGAACCATACCACCCCCCAGTGTGTGAAGATGTCATCTGTAATGGTGTCACTATAAGATGTTTATATGATACCGGTTTAGATTACGATTCCGTTGTGAGTTCTCACCTGGTGCAGGCCGATCAATACACCACAGAAACAGTGGAGATTCAAACTGCAACCAAGGATGTAGCTACCATGACACTTCCCGTCGCCCGAATAAAAGTGAAAACGCGATATGTGGAAGGAATCATAAAAGCAGCAGTGATAAAGGAGCCAATCTACCCTCTAATATTGGGGTGTAGATATGTCTTCTTGGGGAATCCCAAGAGACCTGTGATATTGGCAACAGTGCAGACCAGATCACAGTCAAAGAAGGAGGAGGATAATCCCATAAATACTCACCCAGATGAGATGAGGAAGGCACAGGCTGAGGACAAAACACTCAAGCCATGTTTCAAGAAGTTGCCCAAATCTCATACACCTCCAGGCAAGGGAGAGTTTTATATGAAGAACAAACTGATATATAGGAAGGCTGGATCTGAATCCAATGGTCACGGACAGCTGGTCCTTCCCACTTCATATAGGACTAAAGTGTTGGAACTAGGGCATGCGATTCCCTTCAGTGGTCATATGGGAATCAGCGCAACAGGACAGCGAATAGCTTGTCACTATTTCTGGCCAGGAATAACTGAAGATATCAAACGATATGTAAAATCCTGTCCAGAGTGCCAACGAGTAGCACCTAAACATTGGACTGCACCAGCAACTCTGGGGGAAATGCCCATAGTGGGAACACCCTTTGAGAGAGTTGCCGTGGATCTTGTGGGACCTCTCACCCGAACCAAGAGAAGGAACAGCTACATTCTGACTCTGGTGGACACTTGTTCTATGTGGGGAGAGGCAGTAGCCCTGTCATCGATTGATTCTAAACATGTGGCAGAGGCATTGCTCACAATTTTCACAAGGTTAGGCTTTCCCAATCAAATCTTGACTGATAATGGCTCTCAGTTCAAGGGGAAACTAACTGAAGAAGTTTTCAGGATCTTCCAGGCCAAACACTTCCATTGTAGTGTGTATCATCCCCAAGGGAACGGCCAAGTGGAAAGATTTAACGGCACATTGATGTCGATCCTGAGAAAGTTGGCACACGAAAAACCAGATACATGGGACCAGTACCTGCACGCCGCCCTCTTTGCTTATCGGGAGGTACCCCATAGTTCAACCGGTATGGCCCCGGCAACATTATTGTTTGGAAGGCCAATAAAAGGTCCACTTGAAGCTTTGTTAAGAACGTGGACTGATGAAAAGGCAGAGGAAAACATTACATCTTCATACCAATATGTGAATGAGCTGACCACTCGGTTAAAAACTGGCTGGAAACTTGCCAATGAAAATTTGAAACAAGCCAGGAAGAAACATGCTGCCTATTATAACAGGAAGGCGAAAGACAGAGATTTGGCTGTGGGAGAGAAGGTACTGCTTCTTTTGCCCGGGAGTCAGAATAAGTTACAAATTGGATGGCAGGGTCCATATACAGTTCTAGAGAAGGTGTCTAGAACAAATTATAAGATAGATAAGAAGGGGAAAGAAAAAATCTATCATGTGAATCTCCTGAAGAAATATTTGGAAAGAGAACATCAGGAAGAGACACACTTGTTGACCTTGTCCATCGCCATGGAGATGAAAAAGGAACCACTTTCATCATTTGAATATCCATTACACCCCTGTGAGACAGCAGCACAGGTGAAAATCAGTACACATTTAACGAAAACTCAGAAAGAGAGAGTGCAACAGGTTCTAAATAATCATGCAGAGGTGTTAACAGACCGACCAGGGCATACCAACCTATTGGAATATGATATGAAACTCATAGACTCCACACCTGTCTGTATGAAACCATATTCGATTCCGTTTGCTAAGGAAAAAGCTTTGAAGGAAGAGATAGACTATCTATTGAAAGAAGGAATTATTTCGCACAGTGAGTCTTCGTATAGTTCCGGTGTTGTACTCTTAAGGAAGCCCTCTGGAGAACATAGACTCTGTATAGATTACAGGAGACTGAACGCTATTACAGAAGGACAGGTGGATCCATTGCCGGATACAAATCAGCTGTTTGCCAGACTAAATAAAGCTAAATATTTCTCAAAAGTGGATCTGAGTAAAGGATACTATCAGATTCCAGTAAAGCCTGAGGTTAGACCATACCTAGCTTTTAGTACCTCAGAAGGACACTATGAGTTTAATAGATTGCCATTTGGATTGAAGAATGCGCCTAGTGTCTTCTCTAGAATGATGAGAAAATTATTGGATCCTCTGAATAATCCCTGTATAACAAATTTTATGGATGATATCCTTATAGCAACAGAAACATTTGAGGAACACATTGACTCTCTGAACATGCTGTTTGATCGACTTAGGGAGGCAAATTTAACAGCCCGACCAACCAAATGTTGCGTTGGATGTAAAGAATTGGAATTTTTGGGACACACAGTTTATCAGGGAAACATGACCCCTGACCCAAAGAATTTAGAGAAACTACAGAAAGCCCCGAGACCACAAACCAAGAAGGACGTGAGATCCTTTGTCTCATTATGTGGTTTCTACCAGAAGTATATCAAAAACTTTAATTCCATATGTGCACCTTTAACGGAATTGACACGTAAAGGACTTCCAGATCGCATTACATGGACACCACAATGTGAAATGACTTACCAAGAATTGAAGGAAAAGCTCACAAGTAAACCCATTTTGAAATTACCTGACTTAAGTCAAGAATTCATAGTAAGGACGGATGCAAGTAATATTGGGTTAGGTGCAACTTTACTACAGAAATCAGATGCATTGGATGGGGAATTAAGCCCAGTGGCATATGCTAGCAGAAAGTTGAATAAAGCTGAAATCAACTACTCAACTAGCGAAAAAGAATGTCTTGCAGTAATATGGGCAATAAAGAAATTCAATATTTATCTATATGGGAAGGCATTTAAGTTGCAAACTGACCACAAACCTTTATCGTTCTTAGCACAGGCTAAGCATGAGAACTCTAGGTTACTCCGATGGTCTTTGCTTCTGGCTCCATATAATTTTAGCATTGAATATATATCTGGAAAAACCAATCTGGGAGCGGATTTTTTAAGCCGCCATCCGTGTGATGAGAATCACCGTAAACCCCAGAAATAATAATAAATTTCTATATGTGTATATAGAATAAAGGACTGACATATAATGTCTGTTTTAAGAGGGGAGGTGTCATGAAATATTCTAATCCACATATATAAATTATTAGGTAAATATGAAGCCTAACAAATAAAATTAATAAAGAGAAGAGCAATGGTAAAATGACAGTGCTGTCACAAAGAATGTACTCGAAATCCCCTTGTTTTCTGCTTCGTCTGCAAATTGTAACGCTTTCACGTTGATATAAAAGCTTACTGTATTATTACCCGCCTTCTTCAATGAAACGTGTGCTGCATTTCTAAGAAAAACATTGAGACGTACTGCGTAATGACCTAAATTAATCCTAACATTAATTATATTACGTTACCAAAACGAACGAACAGATGGACAAAAGGATAGCGAGAGGGGAGGGCTGAAAATCAGGAACGCATGCAACACGCGACGCGCGATATACAAATGCTGGCATCACGCGTGTAAGTCTACAAGCACTAACTTTTTCAGACGGACAGTGATAAAATACACTACCCTTTCCCAGAGTTAGGTTTATAAATCATAACAAACTCTTATTAGAAAAGACAACATTAGATGGGTTTACGTTTGAACACATAACAGTACCCAGACAGCACATCTTCGAAACAGGAGGTAGAAGAAATTGCATATTTTGAACGCAGCCACGTAGCTCCTTTAAATTAGTATTTTTGGGTTCCTTAGGGCTTGCTGACAAATAATATGTAAAACGTTACGCAAATAGTCCAGGAATTAATAAATTATACCCAAAATAAAATATTGGGGGTGCCTGACAGCATAAAATCATTTCTGCTCATAAGATTTTTTTTTAACGTGTTTGAAAAAAATTTACGTTACAGAAATAGCCTACCATGTAAACTTCAAATTGATTGGAGCGCAACAAATGAAAGCCTAACCACGATTGGTCGGGCTATAAATACTATCTTGGTTGTTAGGGGAGACGGGAAAAGATAACATTTTTTCAAACACTTGTCGAAACGTGGCTCATTGGCCAGTCTCGCTGATATACACACTTGGGAGCGTTAGTTCGAAACCACTTGTTTAAATACACTTGATAAAGCATCAGTGCGTTGAAGCCAGCTTATATTTGGCTCAATAAAGCCTGGAAGATAAGCAGATGGAAATTTGTGCCAGTTTGTGCCAGAATTCATTGCTAATCAACGTATCTGTGTGTATTCGTATGAATTGTGGTAAGCTTGAACCATTTAATATCTTTTAATGAAAATTGAATGTGAATTGTTGATTTATGCCTGTATATATATGTGTAGTTCAGTGGCAAACGTGAGGTAAAGCCTAAAATGCTCCAGCCTGAACAGAGGGTGTCGGAGAGAAGTAAAACGGCATGGAATGGCCAAACAGTACACTGACACCTGGATGATTGACTAGAAAGAAATAATGCTGGAAGTGCAGAGGCGTAGTAACCATTAGGAAGGGTAATACTGGAATAAAGTATTTCAGATGAAGCTGACTGTTGGCCTAACGCTCTGAACGCAATGTTTGTGATGTATTGTGATCAGTGTAAAAAGAAAATATAAATTAGTTATGAAGTAGAAGGTACATCCTTCTTGATTTCAGGGACAGTGGTCTTGATGGTACTGAGCAGCATCTGGTCAGAGATTTGCTGAATCCAGAGTCGGACAGCATACTCCTTGGTCTTTTTAGCTATCAGTGAGGTGTCTCCTGAGCCCAGAGGAGAATTCGAGCAGAGGAGTCCTTTCCTGCCGCCATCACGCCAGATAAGCGAATTGGCCAGCTGAGCTCAACATTATGTCCCCTCATCTTGAACTGACTTTTTAAAATTAACATTAAGAGGGGAATTTACTTGTCTTAAAATCATGAACTGTGAACATCTCCAATACTGGTCCCTAAAGACAAACTATTGAAGTCATGATGACAAATACCAACAGAGCTTGAACAAAACAAAACCAGTATTACCTCATTTTACCACTACACAAATGACACCCATAGAACATTTGTAATAATATATGTCACTACAATATTCATATTAAATACATTCTGTACATAACTTGTAATTTAAATTGATTGTGATTCCTGGTTCCCTTGTAGTTGAATCAGGACACATATTCATTCATGCCAGTAATGAATACATATTGTTATTTGAAAGTTTATCAGTGACTTTTTTAAGATATCTTTGTAGAGTGTTATATGTATGTGAGTGTCACAGTGTTGTCAAGAGTAGTGGATTAAATTAAATTGTTTATCTGTCTGTTGTTGTGACTTACACTTCACCATACTCATACCCTAGACACATAACGTAGCATCACACTATTCCAGAATAATTCTGACTGAGATATATAGATATGTGGTAGCAAGTAAGGTTATCTATAATACACTACTCTTAATAGATATAGATACCTTCACAGCTGATCTCAGTCAGTACACTAAGTTCCCTATAAGTATTTATAACTTCCCACTTCACCACAAACTTCATTTATACAATCATCATTTGTGTCCACTGCAGTAGTTTCGATTGCCTCCTTTTTTCCCAAGCAATCTATTCCAAGCCTTGTTGAGATTATCTTGTGACAGGGTGGTCCAAGCATCAGCTAACATATAGCAGCAGTCTTTGAGATTAAGCTTTTAGGAAAACGCCACCACACTTTCTTCAGCCAACAATAAACGACGCAGGACTTCCTTCTTGTACATCTTTTTAAGCTTTGCTATAACACCCTGATCCATTGGTTAAATCAGTGCTGTTACATTGGGAGGCAGAAAAATTACTTTAAAATTTGCATCAACTGCATTCAATGTACCCGTCTCTGGATGAGATGGTGCATTGTCCAGTAGAAGAATTACTTTTCCGGTTTTCTTTTCTTGTTCTCTCGACCTCTTCACCAATCAAGAAATATTTCACTATTCATCCAAGCACTCTTCTGTGCTTTGTGGCACAATGGGAGACATGTCACATTCTTTAAACAGCGTGGTTTTTTGGCTTTGCCGATCATTAGCACCGGTAAACGATGACTTCCACTGCAATTCGCGGCTACCAAAATTGTTACTCTCTCTTTGCACTTTTTAAACCCAGGGGCAGCTGCTTCGCGCGCTGAGATGCAAGTGATTTTTGAGGCAATGATTTCCAGTATAAGCCAGTCGCATCGGCATTATACACATCATCGAGTGAATAAACTTCTTCTTCCAAAAAAGCCAAGAATGTTTCTTTAAAATTTTCAGCGGCAGTTGCATCGCTAGATAAAGATTCCCCATGAATCTCCAATTCTCGTATGCCATGACGAGATTTAAAGTTTCTTAAACCATCCCTGGCTAGCCTTAAAGTCAGGAGGACCGTCAAGTTGTTTGTTGAACTGTAGTGCCTTTTCACACAATAGAAAGCCAGAGATAGGTTCCTCTTTGCTTCTTCTTTGCACAAACCATATATACAAAGCCTCTTTCAATTTCAAATCTTTCGCATTTCTTATGGTTTTTCGTTTCTTCGACCCATTTTCACTATCCAATTTCGATGCAAAACTCATAATTTTATCCTTGTTACTTTTGATGTCAGAGACGGTAGCTTTCCCAACATTGAAAATCCTTGCAAGTGAAGACACAGTTTCACCTTTTCCTAGTCTCTTGATAATTTATGTTTTCGTTTCAACTGACAAAACATTGCGGTTCCTTTTATATGCTTTAGGCCTACTGGAAGATGCCCTATCGCACAGAGAAATACTTGTACACCAAAATTATTCTGCTGTAGGAGCAGACACAATTATTTTAAGTTGAACTGTCTGTTTAGCCAGTGTTCTGCCTAGAACGCACACGTACACTGGATTGGTAAACCAGATATTAACTGACTTTATGATCTAACTGACTTCCTGTACATAAACGACCGACCATTAGCCCATCCCATCCTCTACAAATTGTTTGCACACATTTGAAGCTTGCCGCATCAAAATATTCAGAAATATAGTCTAACGTGACTGGTGGCGACTGATTTTTTTTTCTGGAAAAAGTGTTCGGATAATTGGGTGTTCGGATAATTGGGGTTCGGATAAATGGAGTTCTACTGTATATTATTTAATGAACAATGCTGATGTATCTTTTGGTTCACCTATGCATTTTTGTATGGTGAATCCGCGTATGATTTGGTTAATATATTAATTGATGCACACATTGTTAGATTTGCATCCAACACAGTTTAATGTTGTATAGGATGGAATTGTGTTTGGTTTGCCAATAGAGTATGATTGCTAAGGCAGAGCCTACATCACCTTTCCGGTGCCACTGTTAATGTGGTAACCTTTTGGTTCACCAATATATTTCCATCCCTCTTTTGTTGTTTAGTATGACTTAACATATTTCACCGACTTCACTCTTTTGTTCCATGTAATGTTTAAAAAGAAATGATGTTATCATTTTTCCCCCCAGGGGTCGGTGTGAACTGTTAAGTCATATTCGAAGTTACAGTTAAGTGTTAAGGATTTTGGTGTACGGGGCTGGAGTTTGTTAGTAAGTAGGTTAAGGTCATGAGATACATGACGTGTATATACATGTGTGTGGGTAGAGAATGGTGTAACTCTGTTTAGAGTTTATTTTTATTGAAGTATGCAAGCTTGGAATGTGACATTTAAAAGTTCACTGTTAGAAGCACGCAGAGTATGGTTGAAGAATACTCAGGGGCGTTCATGTGTGAATTGAGGTTTACAGGACATGAGAAAAGCGTGCGAGAAGTGAATGGAGTTAGCATACTTGTCAGAGAAGAATACTGAGTTGTTAAGGGCAGTCTGTGGCCATCCGTTGAGGGAGACGGTTGGTGTTTCTAGAGTATGTGAATAGTGTATGTGATTTTCATTATAATATATTGGATGTGACACGATGATGTACCGCGTCAGGTGTATTAAGGCCTTTATATATTATTATTTATAAGCGCGTTATGGGTTTCCCACGCTGTAAAGTTCAGGAGGAACTTGGATGCCTGGTGATTAGACCAGAGGTATAGAAATATATGTGCGAGGAGTGAATGCCGCACTTTGGATTAAAAAGACACGTCGTTTTTCCGTGTCAGAAGGAGGTCTATGTTAGGACCATTATATGCTATTATTTGAATGCGCGTTGTTGGCTTTCCCGCGCCAATAGGAGGTCTACGTAAGCGCGTTGTGGTTTTCCCGCACTGTGAAGTTCTGGAGGAACTTGGATGCCTGGGGGTTAGACCAGAGATAGAGATATATGTGCGAGGAGTGAATGCCGCACTTACATTGAAAGTAGGACCACAGAGATATATATGCGAGGGGTGAATGCCGCACTTACATTGCATTACATTGTATACAGACCATATAGAGATTTATGTGCGAGGAGTGAATGCAGCACTTACATTGAATATAGATCAGAGATAGAGATTTATGTGCGAGGGGTGAATGCCGCACTTACATTGAATGCAATTGTTACCAGTACGTAAGGATGACTGTACTACATATTCTAATTATGCAAGTATTTGTACTATTGTTGCTGATGTCCAGGACTAAGCTGTTGAGATTATTTATATGGAACTGTGACCCAGACTTCTGTCAAGTTATTTCATTCGCGTATGTACTATCTTGAGTGTCAGTCCAAGTTATATTCCATTGTAACATTACAGAGGTAACTTTTTCCATAGTTATCATTTGGTGGTTATATTGATTGTTAGTACCACATAGAAAAAGCCATTGCAACAGTGGTGGCCTCGACTTCTACAGTACTATCTCTGGAACAAGAAGGGAACCGTGGCCTAAGCTTTAAGTCGAAGGACGCATGTGGTAGACTCTCCTTGACGTTTCTGGGAAACGAGCTACCCCTGACAACCTTGATCAGAGACGAGCGCGAACAGAGTGAAAAGAATCAACCCATAAGAAGGAGCAGAACCGTCATTAGCAGCTAAGTTCAAATATATGCTGCCACTTGAACTTCTAGTAATATCTCACAATTCCTAAAGACTGTGATGATAATTTTTATTGATCCATAACTATTCAAATTATTTTCCAACTGTTAAAACCTAAAGTGATTATTAAATTTTGTTATTTGGAATGTTGAAATTTAACTTCGACTTAATCATTTTAAAGTTACTGCATGTTTGTCTCAGTCAAATTACTACACACACTCTAAACAGAGCTATACTACAATAATAGAATTCCACTGAGTAAATCAGGGGTGGGGGCTTAAACGAGCTGAAAGTAATAAGTGCTTAAATCCTTCACAAAAGTTGTCGGCAAATTACAGAATTAACGTGCTCAGCAACACCCAGCGTTGTTTTCGCTTATCTGAATATCACGTGAAGACTCCCACGTGATAGAAGCCTTATTACACTTCTATTTACATTTCTGCCAAGAGTAATCTTGTGTAAAGATAGACTCTATTGAAGCCTATAATAGATACTCTTGAGTTTTGGCCACTGTTGCGCCACTACTGCAAAGCAGGGGAGGCAATACTGTCACAACAACTAACGAGATATATGATGGAAATGCGTGTCCTGAGAGTCTGTACGCACTTGTCAGATTACAGCGAAACCATAAAATACCATTGTTCGACTAAGCAGGTTTCTAATTTTTTTTTTTACAAAACAGTGCTACACACACGTACAGCAAAGGAAAAAGTGACGCGTATCAATTTTTACGCACCTTTAAGTGACGAGTTAGAGACTGCATCTGCACGGTCAGGTGTTGGAAATAACTTTTGGACGAAACAATTAAGAGAATATTTAGTGTACGGTCACTGAACATGATAGTGGTTCGCTAGAAACTGACAGAGGTAACGGAACCTTTGAAAGTACAGAGGAGATTTGTCTAAAATTGGTTTCAGAAACTGGGACGTTCAACGCATGAAAACAGGAAATTAAAAGGATTTGTGTAAAGGTGAGGGTCCATTCTGATCACTACTTCTTGGGGTCCACTAATTGTGCAGGGCCCCCGGGATATGTCCCTTCCAACAAGGCGGTAGTTACGCCACAATTTACGAGTATATACAAATATTTCGTATAGTGAAATTGGTTTCACTACCCTTCAGCGGGCAGGTTAGGCTGATGGGGATGGTATGACTTTCTATATTTACAACACGACAACAACTCACAAACACTTATGAGGGATGATTCAACTCGGCGAGTGACTTCACTCGGACAGCGATGACTACAAAATTTAGAACGTTTATTTACAGCGTCAATTCATTTGTTGAGAATACGACATACTCGATCTTCCTCACTTGCACTCTATGTCTAAGGTCGCTGTTCATCTGTATTTAAATGCTGTCTCTGTTGTTGTGGTTGTTGTTGTTGGGGTTGTTGTTGTTGTTATTGATCCAGTGGTGCTTGGGCTCTCGCCCTTCGGCCCAATGCCATGTAGTGATATCTGCATGTTTTCTCAAGTTGTTTTGTGTCTCCGTACAGGGTGTTCCATTTATCTGGCCTGGGAGGAAGAAGCATTTTTTTAACATCATCGAGTGTTGGGCACTCAAAGAGGTGGTGGTCAAAGTTTCGTAGGGTTAGTTACTTAGCTGGCAACCTGGAGGGTGTTGTGGTTGGATTATGTTCAAGTGACTGTTGAGTGGTATATGTTGTGATCTGAGCCGAAAAATGGTGCTCTGATCCCTCCTTGTAAGATGGTTGATGTTGTCATTAGGATCAGGACCAGCCATACGTCTGTAAACCTCTCTTTCAGTGTTTCCCATGGCCCATCTGTTCAGCCAAGTTTCTTTGTTTGTTGTTCGTATGAGTATTTTGGCTGTTTGGGGAGTGTGACAAAACGTCTAAACATGCTCTTTTGTGTGATCTCTCACACCTTCAGCCTCTGGCAGTATCCTTTCTTTTTCTTCATTTTTCTCACTCATCGTTTTTATTTGGCATAAAATCATGCCTTTTAATTCGTTATTTTCACTATTTTGCTCTATGCTGGGTATAGCATGGTGTCACAGTATAGACATTCGCCGAAATTTTGAGTTGGTCACGCTGTAAGAGTGACAACATTGATACTCATTTTTTTAAAAACCGGTTTGGTCAGTTGAGCCAAAAACGTAAGAAGATATGAAACTTTTGGCGCAAAGCATTCGATGAGATGTCTGCCGTCCTGAGAGGACGTGTTCCCTTTGTCAGCAGTTTTGCTGGGATTATGTGAATGCCATTGCGGTTCATATTTCTTGCCGATTTCCATGTGGTCAGGATTATTTGGTATACTGCTAGAATGTCGATGTGATTTCTAGTAGGTTTTTTTTTCTGGATATGATTTACGTTAAGTATCTTGCATTTATATATTGCTTGGCTTCAGTACATTGTTAGCCAGTGAGCGAAAGTCATCGGGTAGTCGCTGGACAGATTATGTCGGTGATGATGTTGCTGTTATATTGAGCTATTGATTATGGCAAGTAGTTTGGCATTTCCATTGCATTGTTATTTCATGTGTTTTTCGAGCCGTGTGTGGCTTCATTGTGTGCATAGTTAATAAAGGGAACTTTACCTGCTAAAGGTGTTATTGCATTATTCGTGTCAGCTATTGTGTACTGTGGTCTTACCTTTAGACAGCGAGCTAGGGTCTAGTTTGAGTATGTATTAAATCCATAGTAGCAGTAGAGAGTTGTTCTGACAGCACATGTAGCCCGGTGGGCTCTGTGTGTGTGCTGTGTACCATTAGATACATATAACATATTCTGACACATGGTGAATTCTCTAACACGCCACTCACCTATGGCAGTATTTGCTACGGGAGTAATACGCATCTTATTGTTTCACACTCCACTCCCCGACTGTTGTTACCATTCGCCAGGTTTGTTGACCCGGCCAGCGATAATATTTTATCGCCTAATCTGTCTGACAGCCTGTGGAAACGGGGCGGTCAAACATTTGACCCCATTGGAAAGCTGTTGATCATGTTGACACAAGCAAGTATTGTGATACGATGAAAGAAGACAATACGGTCTGACCAGATATCTGTCTAGCGGAGGCACGCAGATAAAGGTGATAAACAGAGGTTCGCCGGAAGTCTTAGGTAACAATATGACATTACTGTGTAAGAGGCCACGCTTGTATATTAAAGAGTAATGATAAACTTCCCCACCCAAACAGTGCTAGATAGATTGGATTGGTTCGCCATAATCTACTATGATTTGATTGGAACTTTCGGCGGAAACACAGCTGGGATTTGAAACTAAGGATTGTGAGATTTAATCTAAAAACTCTGAGTCACTGCACACAGACAGACTGCATCGCAGCGTCAACGCAACACCTCCTACAAGCCAGAAGAAAGACGATAGGACTTACAATTCTACAACTATAAGTACCAGATCGATAATTGGGCAACTTTGGAAGTACAAGTAAACCGGGAATTTTAATACAAGACTGGAAACTTGGGGGAATTTTATCACAAGGAGTTATAAGAGGAATTCTAGATTTCCAGACCAAGTGTTTCACCCGTCATAAGAGGAATTTCTCAGACTTAAGTGATTCGAACAGCATCTAAATGCAGGGCTGTGGGTCCATTCTAATCTGCGCCAGGAGAAGTGTGTATTCTCAAAATTTTGGGTTCGTGGTTACAAGACATCAGACTTAAGTACTGAAGTTCCTACGCCATTAGTGTGAGAGAAGAGTATCAACACTGACCGCCTACAGTGGACGAATTATGTGGAGAAGTGTACTCATCACCAAAAAGAAGTGAAGGAAACCACAGCTGCAGGACGCATCTTGAGCTAAGTTTTCTATAACAGGCTACAGCAAAAATACGGACATTATAATAAACGCCCTACCAAAACCTCAATGAGGAAAAATTTACTATAACTTTCACCCCATTCAATCCTTATTTTATCTTGTTGAACTGATTGACTATTAAATGTGTTGTATGTTATTCTAAACTAAACAATAATAGTTGATTCAGTTTAAATGTACGAAAGCAAACGTATGAGCCAGTTTTTCTTGATACGGAAATATATATCTATAAATATAGAGCCATTAATTATAAGAGGGCATTCGTTGGATTACTCCAACTGGGGGCTTGACGGGCCAGAATCATTGCATAACCCCTTCACAAAAGGCTACGGACCAGATAATAAGTTAACAAATTTGCTCAGCCCTTAAGCAGCGTTTGTTCTTGACTTCTTGGAATTTCTTGTGAAGGATCTCCTAAGGTAGAAACGAAATTAATCTTCTATCTATATCTTTGCCAAGAGTAATCTTGCGCGAAGATAGATACCTTGGACGACCTACTTTTAGATACGCTTGCGTTGTGACCATTAGTGGACCACCGCTGCAAAGCAAGGGGAGGCAATCCCGTGACAATTCGGGGCTCGTCCGGGATATTGAACTCGGACTCGCATTTGTGATAAATTACAAGTGCGGACCTCGTTTTTATTATAGTTCTTCTTCTTCTTCTTCTTCTTCGATCCTTAACCACCGACCGTCAAAGCAGTCAGTGGCCATCACGCCTAGTGGCGTCTTGTAGGGCAACAACAAATTGATTCCACTTTGCACGGGCGGTGGCCATCCTTCGTACAGTGCCCCAACTCTGGTTCATTCTTTGCATCTCAGCCTCCACAGTCCTCCGCCAAGTTGTTTTTGGTCGGCCTCTCTTTCGCTTTCCTTCAGGGGTCCAAAGCATAGCTGTTCTTGTGATGGCATCGGGGTCTCTTCTGAGGACATGACCAACCCAGCTCCAGCGTCTGCCAGCTATGATGGTATGCATGTCCTCTTGCTTGCTACGAGTAAGCAGATCTTGGTTGGTGATGGTATTCGGCCAAAAGTTTCGGTGAATTTTTCTTAGGCATGTTGTGTGAAAAGAGGACAATTTTGACATTTCCTTCTCTGTGACTCTCCAGCATTCCGCACCATAGAGAAGCACAGAAAGCACGCAACTCTGGTATAATCTTAATTTTGTGCTTGTGCTGTATTGGGAGGATTATAGTTCTACGGTCTATTAATTCCCTAGAATACTGACATAAATTTTAGATTTACTGAAAGATTATTGTTAGCTATTAGTTTGGATAGATCGGCTCATACGTGTTGCATAAATAAGGTGAAATATTTTAAGAGTAAAGTTAATTGATAAAATAAATCTAAAACTTCTCTAAAAGTAATTGGTAAAGGAAAAGAATTGTCCATTTGCTGAAGCCTAATTTCCGTTTGTTGTCAGTGTTGTGCATTTCATAATTTTAGTCAGCTAGAGCGGCTAATTTTATTTTAGAAAAGTAGCAATTGTAATTTTTGTGTCGCCTGTAAACACTCTCCTGACACAGCATGGCCGAATCACAAAATCTCTATACTTTTTATTTAAATGTTGCTAAAGAGATGGGCTTATTAGGCAAAGAATTATCAGACTTTGTTGCCACTTGGTGAAAGAGGCCAAAGCAGAACAGAAAGCCGAGAAAGCCATGGCCAGAGAAGAAAGAAGATTAGAAAGGGAAGAGAAGGAAAAGCAAAGATCTTGTGAGGAGCACAAGGCTGAAAAGCAAAGAGCTTTTGAGGAGCAGCAAAGATCTTTTGAGGAGCAGAAGGCTGGAAAGCAAAGAGCTTTTGAAAAGGAACAGGCTGACCAACTACAGGCTGAAAAGGAGGTTGACAGACTACAGGACGAAAAGGACGCTAACAGTCTACAGGCTGAAAAGGAGGCTGAAAGAGCATTCGCTAAGGAAAAGGAACAGGCCAACAGAGCCCACGCCATTTGACTGAAAGGATTAGAGATTGAAGGAAGAAGATCGAATCTAGTTCTAGCACAAATGGGTCGGGGAGCTCTCAGACTAGTGATGGGGTAAATATATCAGACGCGATTGTCCCTAGCGTGGCCTCTTCTCAGTTAGATGCTTACTCAGAAACTTCTGAGGAAATAGACATTTATCTTGCTAGATTTGAGTCTTTAGCTGCCACCTATGGCTTAGATAGAGAGAGATACAACATGAAGCTATCTCAGAGTCTGCGAGGAGCTGCATACGACGTCTTCCTCAAAATGGCACTGGAAGACAACAACAATTATGAGTTGTTGAAGAAAGTGCGGCCTCTTTTCAGTTAGATGCTTACAAGCCCGGCTGAAAAAGGAGGGGGGCGGCCTGCATGGATTCCGTAAGGAGGCAGGCCCTCCACCATGTAAAGGCACAACAGGCCAATCACCTGGTTGCTTAAACTTTTGATTATCAGAACTACAAGAGAGAAAACCGGACTGATTCTAAAGGCGACGAACTGGAACGGACTACGACTTATGGAACTTGGAACACAAGAAGTATAAATGGGAAAGAAGAGGAGCTGGTGGATAAGATGAGGAAAGCAAATCTAGAAATCCTAGCTGTAACGGAAACATAGAAAAAAAAGGACAAGGAGTCGTGGATCTCGATGACAACACGCTGCTCTACAGTGGTGTACCCACATCTGAAAGAGCTAAAGGGGGCGGTTGCATTGTAGTCAAAAATCAAAAAGATAGTATCAAGGGATGGAACTTTGTCTCGGAGCGCATTATGGTTGTAAAACTAAAAGAATTAGAAACCATAGTCTTCAGGGTAGGCATCAATGGTTCTTTGTAATGCACTCATAAGACTGACTGGGTCGGCCTGTTTGGTTGTTGCATCTACTAATTTCATCTATACTTCTGGTGTTTGTAAGTGGGTATGTGGTGGTAAATTCGTTACTACTTTCTGTATATATTGTCTTCTTTCTGGGAGGTGGTATCTATCTTGTGTTTCATGGAATGGTGTAAGACTCACTTATGCTTTATTCTGTGTTTGTGTACCCAGTTTTCTACAAGGTGCCTGTTAGGGTGGTTTCGGTTCATTCTCATACATCTTTCATAAACTTCTAAAGCAACTTTATATCTCCGCAAACTGAGGAGTTCCACATTTTTGTGTATTTGACATGCAGCAGTTGGCGTTGATCTCATAGCTCCACTGATAAGTAGAAGGGCATTGCTTTGCACTCTGTCGAGAGACTCTAGGTTTGTTTTGGAGCAAGTTATAAGCAGTGAGTTGTTAAATTCTATCACAGAACGGACATAGCCAAGGTACAGGCCTCTCAGAGTATCCTTGTCTGATCCCCAAGTAGTAGTCGCCTCGGTGCTTTGTTGCTTGTATTCTTAATATGGTTCTTGAGGCTGAGCTTCCGATCAAGTGTGACTCCAAGATACATGGGATGGTCGCCTTTTGTCACTTGTTGTTTGTCTTGCCACAGGTTGATATTTTTCTTGGCTATTTTATGGTTTTTCGTAAAGATAGTGTATACTGTCTTTGTATAGTTGACTTTTAGTTTCCATGTTTGTCTGTACTCATGCAGTCTTCTAAGGTTTCCGTTTAGTCTTTGAGCTCCACTTTCAACATTCTCATGACTCTGCCATTTTGTCAGATCATCAGTGTAAAGAGCGTTTTCGACTTTGATCTGGTCTGCTAAGTCATTGATATAGATGTGAAATAGAGTGCAGCTTAATGATGAGCTTTGTGGTAAGCCCTCCTCTAAGACTTATTTAGATGAGATTGCATTGTTTATCTTTGTCTGAATTGATCGATAAATCAAAAAATATTTTATCCAGTTGTATCACCTGCCATGTATTCCCATGTCAATCATCTTCATCAGGAGGCCTTTTCTCCATACACGATCAAAGGCCTGCTGGGGGTCAAAGAAGATGGCCACATTATGTTTCTTATTCTGGAAGCCATCATGAATTATCTGCGTCAACCGGAAAAGCTGGTCTTCTGTGCAGCTGCTGGTTCTGAAGCCTGCCTGTTCATGACATAGAATATTGGAACTCTCAAGAAACCAATAGAGAAGTGTGTCTAAATGCCTTTGGTGGTCATGGTTGGAGAACCACTGCTGTAGATAAATTTTATTCTGTATTTGAAACTCTTCATTTCTGTATCGAGGTTCGAAAATGTGGACATTTCTTATTCTAACTCTCTCTATCTCTCAATTTGTAAGTAAGTACTGTAGTGGCGTATCTTGAAAAGACCGGCCTAAACCGCCAGGGGTAATAATTTCAGAAAACGACTATGCTTCCCCCCTTTTCGCGTTTAGTAGCTGTCTATTATTCTGCATTTTGACTACACAGTTTATCACTGCTGACTAACTCACATACCTGCTGGTCTTGTAAACTCTCACATTTTCTCGAACTGGCGACACTGTCTCTCTTGTCATTATGAATACACAAATGTGTCTATCAGCTACAATAGTGGTGTAGAAAACGACTTAATGGCTAGGCAAATAGTTCAATCTTGAGCCTTGGCTTTGCAACTTCTGGTTTTGCTTGTGTTTAAATCTTCTTTCTTGTTTTTTCTGTCTTTTTTCTTATTGATGGTTTCTGTTGTTATCCATGCTTTTTGTTGTCGTTCCCTTTTCCCCAGTATTTCTTCATATGTCTTATTCCATTCCATTTTGATTTGCTGCCAATAGTCTTCTGTATTCTCTAGATCTTCCAGCTGTTGGAGCACTTGGAATTTGTTGGATATTGTGACCGCAAATTTGTCTCTTGTTTCTTGATTTCTTAGATGTCCTACATTAAATTGTTGTCTATAATTGTGCATTGTTGCATATCTCTTGAGTTTCATTTTTACTTTGGCTATCAGAAGGTGGTGATCTGATGCCACATCTGCTCCTCTATATACCTTTACATCCTGCAATGATGATCTAAACTTCTTGTTTATGCATATATGATCAATCTGATTTTCTGTTCTATGGTCTGGTGATATCCATGTTGCCTTGTGTATTCTCTTATGTGGAAACATGCTTCCTCCTATAGCCAGTTGATTTGAAGCACAGAAGTTTGAGAATAGTTCCCCATTTGCATTCATTATTAATAGCCCCTGTTTTCCCATCACTTATTCAAAGTCGGTGTTGACTGTACATATCTTTGCATTCATGTCACCCATCAAAATTGTGATGTCTCTTCTTTTTACTTTTTCCATAATTTCCTGTAGTCTAGTATAAAATTCTTCTTTCACCGACTCTTCTTTGTCATTAGTGTACACAGAAGCAAACAAAGAAGTTAAAAGAAGTATCAAAAGAGACAAGAGGACGTATATTGAGGAGTTGGCAAGAGAGGCAGAAGATGCTGCAGCCAAAGGAAATATGAGAGAACTATATAACAGCACAAAGAAACTGTCAGGGAAATACAAGCAAACAAGTTGCCTCATAAAAGACAAGAATGGAAAATTGCTCAGCAATATACAAGAGCAAATGAAGAGGTGGACAGAATATTTTGAGGACCTTCTCAATAGACCAGCTCCACAAAACTCCCTGGACATCCAGCCAGAGCTAAAAATTAACGGTGAAAGACCAACGAAGGAAGAAATAAAGAAAGCATAAAGCTTCTAAGAGATGGAAAAGTGTCTGGACCTGATGGCATTCCAGCAGAGCCCATCAAAGCAGATATCGACACGGCTACAGAGATGTTATATAAATTACTTGGTAAAGTCTGGGAAAATGAAGAGATACCAGCAGAATGGAAGGAAGAATATCTAGTTAAGTTGCCTAAGAAAGGAAATTTACAAGAGTGCACAAATTATAGAGGAATAATGTTACTATCAGTGCCAGAAAAGTATTAAATAGGATTATCCTTGAGAGATTAAAAGAGTCCATAGACAAGAAACTGAGAGATGAACAAGCAGGTTTTCGACAAAACAGATCCTGTACAGACCAGATAGCTACTTTGAGAATAATAGTTGAACAAAGTCTGGAATGGAATTCATCATTATACATCGGATTTGTGGACTACGAAAAGGCATTTGACAGTGTAGACAGAGAATCACTTTGGAAATTGATGAGGCATTATGGAGTTCCCCTGTAGGTCATTAATTTAATAAATGAAACATATGAAGACATGACATGCAGATTTCTTCATGAAGGACAGCTTACAGAACCATTTGGGATAAGAACAGGAGTGCTACAGGGATGCCTCTTGTCTCCATTTCTCTTCTTAGTAGCAATAGACTGGGTTATGAGAACATCAACAACACACAACAGAAATGGAATCCAGTGGACTCTGACTAAGCAGTTGGATGATCTGGATTTTGCTGATGACTTGGCGCTTCTGTCCCTTAACCGTAATCAGATGCAGGACAAATTCAAAACACTTGATGAGAGGTCACAGCAATTGGGTCTGAAAATCAACAGGGAAAAGACAAAAATAATGAGAATAAATGCAGGTAATGATAACAGGGTTGAACTTGAAGAAGCACCAATACAAGATGTAGAATCGTACACATATCTTGGCAGCAATATAGACAAAGTTGGAGGGACAGACAGTGATATCAAAATAAGAATATAAAAAGCAAGAGGAGCTTTCATTGCATTGGGAAATATATGGAGATCAAGAGAAATCGGATCCAACACGAAAATAAGAATCTTCAACTCAAATGTGAAGTCAGTCCTATTGTATGGCTCTGAGACATGGAGAACAACAAAGACAACTACCAAAAAGCTACAGACTTTCACAAATGGGTGCTTGCGTAGAATAGAAGGATTAAAATGGTATGACAAGGTTACCAACGTGGAACTGATGACAAGAACTAGACAAGTGCCAGTGGAACAAGAGATGAGAAGAAGACGATGGCGATGGATAGGACACACACTGAGGAAACCTGTTGATACATTACAAGGCAGTCCTTGTTCTGGAATCCCCAGGGCAAGAGAGGCAGAGGTAGACCAAGAAGCACATGGAGAAGAGAGCTGGAAACAGAGATGAAAATGATAAGGAGAACGTAGAAGGAACTTGAGATGATGGCACGTGACAGGAGGACTTGGCATGTGTTTGTTGAAGGCCTATGCTCCTTTGGGAGTGGAGGGTTATGAATGAATGAATGAATGAAATAGTTCAATAGCTTTTCTGTGAACACAGAACCAACCACAATCAGTGGCCTATTCGCCCGAATGTACCGTTAAACTACGTTTACCACTTCAAAACTTTAATACAGCAAAAGGTTTGCTACCTACGCTAAGCGCGTTCAAATTCAGACTGTTTAAACAAAATGCTCCGATTTTCCATTTACTCATTCTGTCCAAACGGACGCGTGGCGCGCCAGATAGGCCTTCCGTGCCACGGGACGCACCACGTACCAACGTGATATATGTCGAATTTGAACGAAAAATTATAAAATACCTGGCAACTAGCCGGTTTTAAATCATTTCATTACATCCGGCACATGTTTGTGGACGTTTGTGAACGGAAAAAAAAATGTGTGAAGCTAAAATTGTGTGTTTTATATCCATTTCTAATCCTTTGTTTACAAACAACAGGGAGCGAGATTCTTCTTCTACAAGTGCTATCAGCTGAGCAAGCCCGATTGCTTATTTCTCAGTGGACAGAAGATAATTTTAGCGACATTGATTTAGAAGTTAGGTTTAGTGATTCCGATGAAGACGTTGTAAAGACTTTGTGTCAGAACATTCATGAAAGTGATTATTCTGAATGCGATGCCGATCAGCTGATTGAACAGGCATCAAGTAAGGCTGGTATAAAAAGAGCTAAACTTTCAGTCACTAAAGTGAACTTCTTATTTCGCCTTAACTTTTATTACAGACAATTTTGTTTCTTTTCAATTATTCTTGGCAAAATTATTTTACTGGTATTTACGAATCCGTATGCTCAGATTTCACAAAAAATACACTCTGACAATATTCTTTCAGTATATCTGAAATTTATGTCGGTCAAGTCTAGGGGAATAACTAGACATGTTCTATAATCTGGGACGAGGTTTGCAAGATGTTTTATCAAACTTGTGAGGCTGAGTTCAATCCCGCAACGAGTCGCCAAATTTGTCACGGGTTGCCTTCCCTTAGCTCTGCAGTCGTAGTCCAACAGTGGCCAAAACCTAATGAAGGATAATGATGTTTCTACCTCAAGAGAGTCTTCACAAGATACTCAGAATTCTGCATGAGGCTGAGCAAATGTTAACTCTAGTATCTGCCGTCAACTTTTGTGAAGAAAAGGATTATATTATACTTCCTTAACTCAAGTCCTCACCTGAATTGATCCAGCGAAATTCCTCTTATTATTATTGTATAGCTCTGTTTAGATGTATTTAAGGTATGGTCTGAGACATACGGTTGTAGTACATTCAAAATCATTAAATCAACTTTATATTTGTCTTTATACAAGTAACAAATTTAATAATCAATTATGTTTTAACAGTTATAAAAATGAATAATTCCTCATAGAAAAGTTATCAACACTGAGTGATGTATGGCGTTAAAAATTGAATTGTTCACTTGGCAGCTATTATGTTTCTACTTAGCTGCCAATGAGTTTGTCTGGTCTGCTCCAGCTGATGTTTGGTTCTTTGTAGATGGATGCGTGATTCAAAATCGTCACTGGTCAAGATTGAAAATTGTAGCACGTTCCACACGGCTGTTTGCGAGCGATCTTTTCTTTTTCCCCGACCGCGCTATTTATAGCCCACTTGACAGAGGTCACGTGGTCAGCTTCCTAATGGGAAAAACATGTGGCGATGTTTACTTTTGATAGGGCTTAATTAATGCTTTTAGGCTACTTTTTTATGATAAATACCGGCTTTAATTTTGCGTAAAGCTAGACTAGAAATGTTAGAGTAAATTTTAGAACAAGAACAAACATTTTATCACAATTAGAACAGAAGATATAATAGTCTGAAATAGTGTAAAATTTACGTTTTTTTATATTTTGTTATGGTTTGTTTATAATGCAATTTTCACTAAATCGGTCACAATCAACATGCATAACAAATTACAGAAATCAAAAGTAGAAAACCTGCAGAAAATGGATATCAAAGATTTGTTTTGGTTTCATGCGTCAAACATTAATTATTGAAAGTTTAAATTGCAAGTCCACATTTATTACCTTAAAATAACACACCCAATTGTCCCCAAAACATGTTTGAATTGCTTTTATGCTACTTTATTATTATAAATACCGGCTTTAATTTTGCGTAAAGCTAGACTAGAAATGTTAGAGTAAATTTTAGAACAAGAACAAACATTTTATCACAATTAGAACAGAAGATATAATAGTCTGAAATAGTGTAAAATTTACGTTTTTTTTTTACATTTTGTTATGGTTTGTTTCTAATTCAATTTACACTAAAACGGTCACAATCAACATGCATAACAAATTACAGAAATCAAAAGTAGAAAACCTGCAGAAAATGGATATCAAAGTTTTGTTTTGGTTTCATGCGTCAAACATTAATTATTGAAAGTTTAAATTGCATGTCCACATTTATAACCTTAAAATAACACACCCAATTGTCCCCAGAACATGAGAGCTAACAATTATCTCAATCATACATCATGAGTTCTGATCCAGTCTGCGCAATGTTTTTCTAATATGTGCTGTTTATGAATTGTCTTACTAGGGAATAGCTTTCTGAACAAAGACATATAAGTCTCTATCGATGCTGTTATTGATTCTTTACTAATTGGTTTACTGTGTGATATTTTGTTGTGTACTTTCTCAAATGCTTCTTTCAGTGAGTTGAGTTGTTCTTGGGCAATAAAAGCTATGTTAGTTATATTTTGTTTGTCTGTAATTTTCAGTGTTTGTGTAATGATTGTTCTTGTAAGATCTTTATAAACTTTTTGTGTGAGATATCTGTGGCAGTGATTCCCTATAAATGCTCTGCTATTATAAGCCTGTTGTATGATTTTGTGTTTGGCTAGTACCTTGTCCATGTGTGAGCAAACTGGACCAGACCTAGTACACAGATCTTGAAACTGAAGTTTGGCCAGCGCATCTTGTGCATTTTCAAGTCTAACTTTAAAATTATCTGTCTCCTCCTTATCCTCACAAAGTTCAATACCTACCTGAAAAATTCAATTTTAGCTCCTAATTCTTCTGCCTATTTCCAGTTCCTACCAAATCTCTTCAAGTTCTTAAATGTACTAATGTTTGCATGTATCTCTTGCGAATTCTCAAATATCTTTGCGTCTATTGTATCAGCTACCTGTTCTAGAAGTCTGTGGTGTTTCAAAACAATGCCTAATAAAATATGAAGGTAAGGAGGAGCTACATTTTCAATTTCAATCTCTAACATTGGTTTGTGTAAACAATTATGGTAATGTGCCACTTGCCTTTTATTCCCTTTCCCATATTTCATATATCTATTGTAATCTCTTATCAACATGGCCAAACTTCTTGGTTTGCAAGTTGTATGCTCTCTGGATGTCTTTGATATTATAAATAGAAGATTAACAAGACTTGAAAGATAGATCAAATATGTGGAAGTAATCTATCTATAGCTTTACATGTTTTCTGACGCTTATATACGTAGCTAAATATCATTATAAATGAATGAAAATGCAAAAACAGATGGTGCTTTACAAAAAGTTATTTTTTTACTACCTTATTTAAGATTTGTGAGTATCAGGAATGCTTTTAAAGGGATTTAAATGCTATAAAATCTGGTGACAATATGCTTGTTCTTGTAATGCCACACTCACAAAACTGACTACCACACATTCTCAAGATATGAAACCAAAAAAAAAGGATGTGGAAATAATCTTTAGCTTCCCTTCGAGAAGTCTTTATAATTATAAACTCAAACGAATTGGCCGATTTTTAGATATTAAATTAATAAAAAGATTACTTATTTTATGAATTTCCTTAAATGATGACGCTGTTTTCAAAAGTCTGTTACTCCGTCAAAACTAATTTCAAACAAATAAAAATGCAATTAAAAATAGAACACAGAACAAAGTTATAGTACACAAAAGAATTTTAGCGCTGTGTTTATCCAGAACGAGTGTGTAATGATTTATATTTTACTGATTTTACTCACACATCAGCTGATTTTCCCCGCCAAAAACTTAAATAGTCTTTTACGGTGCACACAAAATTTTATACCCGGTGTCAGAATTCCGGTCACCGAAACTAAAAGAGCGCTCTGGTATAGGGCACAAACAGCCGTGTCCAAGAAGTGTCATGGAGTAACTACCAAGCTGGTCCCTCGTCTCTAAGACCCGTCTGATGTTGGTGTCTAGCGTCGACTTCAGGCCACGTATACCCTCACTTGTTCCAGAGATAGTACGTTCAATTGGTACCACTGACTAGTGTCACAAAAGAAGAGAACAAATACCCTCTTGAGTATTGCGTTTTCCTGACACATACTCATGTGCTTCCCTCTTTTAATTTCACCATCCCATCTACCTCAGAACATTTACCCTCGCTGAGAATTAATATTAATCACATTGAGCGGAAAAACATTCATTACACTTAGGTTGAATAGATTTATATTTACCTTTAACACATTAACTACCGAATTGAAAAACACACTCTGGCCGAATTAAATTGTTTCCCATTTTCATCCTGTAGGTGTTTGCACAAAGTACGCTGTAGTTTTCGTAATTGTTTACAGATTTTTATGAATTACACGTCATTTTAAAGATAAATGAATGTACTATTACAATAAACACCGGTTGTAACTCTAATAGAGGTTGTTGCTATTTAACAGCCCACCGATGGCCGAGGACTTGCCATATTTTTGCAATTATAACTGCTTTCGCCCCATCTCTATCAAAATCACAATTTCAATCAATGTGCATACCGTTTTCACTCTTGTCCTCGTCGCTAGATCTATCAGTCAATTGTTGAAACACGTTTCTATCCTATTCAGCCGTTAGACGAGATGTACACGCATGTTTTGTAGTCCTATCACTAGTTACCACGGTAAACAGTTTTACACGATTTGGTAACTAACCCAAAACGCTGAAAAATATGAACTTTTCATTAGTTTTATTACTAAAATTAGATTGGCGCTCTGAGCGGCTTGTGGTCCAAATGTGACTATTTTGTGAGCCGCTGACAGCGGCTTGCGGAAGTTAATGTGTTAAATTGGTTGAAAAGTTGAAAACTTTCATTACTTTTAGAGTGAATTTGTTTACATTTACATCTAAACTAGTTGAAAATGTTTATAATATTATAAGTAGGGACGTCATTCTCTCACCATTCCTTCCCTGCTCCAAATGGAACTTGGGACTACCTCTACTTTTAGTTCTCTATAAGAAACTCGCATAAAGCAGTCACCAGCCCTTGCAGTGGTGGTTCATGAAATCATCATTCTATATGCTGAGGTTGCCAGCCTCAAATGACTTGGACATCCACTTAGCAATTTTCACATATTAATACTCACATGTTAATATATACATATTATTTCACGTGTTAATAACGCAAAATATAGAATTATAAATGTGCAACTAACCCCAACATGATATTTTTGGATCACAAACAGACTGCTGGATCAGAGACATAGCTAAGGCAACTTGTTGAAGATGCCTCTTACACGTGTTCTGTGGTTGTTACTTTATAATAAGCTCCCACTTTGACTCCGTGTTTTAGATTCCGGTTTTCCTTGCTAATATTATAATAGTAGAGTTTTCATGTGCTTTTAAGTCCTCAAGAGGCTCAAACAAGTCCGGTCCGATAAATGAATTCGAATTCTATTCTTAACTCTGGCAGGTCTGGTTGTTTTTTCGACGAGGTTAATTTTAACAGCGCTTTCAACCGACTAAAGTGTCAGGTTATATTGCAACTTTCGTTCCTGGCACGAGTTGTTTACTATTAGGCAAGAGTGCAATCGGAATGCCCGCTAATAGTTTCAAACATGCGTGTGGCAGGATAAGTTTATTCAAAAAATGTCCTCATAGGAGTCTTATAGAAAAGGTCATGTCTCCCAAATATGGACGTGAAATCTCCGAAATCTTCTTACTATTATCTAAAATAATATCTTCGTAATACTTCTATCCGGATACTATTACCTCCTTCCGTCTTCCAGGGGCATGTGAATAATATGTCCGCAGACGGATAATTTATCACCCAGCACGCCTTGGGTAAACACAACATTCGGTCACTATGCGGAAACTTACCGGGCCCCATCTGGGGTTTTACCTGTGCCTAATCTTAGCAAAACCGAGAAGCGTAAAGCAAACATGACGAATTATCACCGAAAGGAGTGTAAAATTGATTAGAAAATGGATAATAACTGAGAGAAAGTGGATAAGGAAATGTGCTGACCACAAGAAAATGCACGTAATTTAATACACAAAATTGTAACTAAATACTTCCGGAGTGGACATTAGATCGATCCAAATTCCGTAACACTATGTGGCGTCTACAAGTGTGGGTCAGTTTGCTGGACAGCTATGAGATGTTGAAATCAAATTTCGAGAGTCCAGAATTGAGTCTAAGCGGGCTTATATACAGTTTCCCAGTTCGTATGAATTTTATTGTGTTAAATTGGATCTTCCTCGCATCAATCAGATTGGTTAATCTGTCTCTAGTTGAATCTCTTTTTTTCATTTCGATGCGTTTCTCCCTCACGCTACCTCTGCGTTTGGTTGGCTCTTTTTCCACGCTTCTGAGTGATTGCTTTCTTTCAAACTAAATAGGTGGTTCCCCCTGTTGTGAATCTTCGACATAGAAAAATGTATACGATAAATCCTAAAGATTACTCTTTGCGGAGAAATTCACAGAGTGATTCCTACCCGTTTTGTCTACAGAGAGACTAAAGTTGTGACATTAATGCCACATCCCTGGAAACAATCAACCAATACCGCCAGACTGAGCCAATCGGGAAAAGGAAGTGTAGGGACATAACAATGAACCCGAAAATCCGGGAACATGAAATTAAAGTAGCTAGGCTATAATAGGGGCGCTGAAGTAGACATTATGAGCGCTTTAGCAGTGCAGGCGGTAATCGGCAACGAAATTTTTGTGTTGTTGAAAATAAAAATTAAAGGAATGCAATTTTAAATGAACAAGAAACATTACACAGGAAATGTTAAAGTTAAACATTATTTGCTTACATGAAACTTATCTTTTTCCGACATGCCTATATCATTTACTTTCTTCCTTTTTTCAAAATTAGCGCATTAAGTTCCCATCTGTAATTCTATATAAATAAAGGAAAGAGTTACTCACAATCAGAGTATAAAGCTAATGAATCTTGAACTTCAGGAACCCCAAGTCCATTTTTCTCTATGATACTTTTCTTTCCCATCCCCAACACTTGTTTTTTTTTTAGTAAAAGAGCTCCTCTAAGAGTTTTAGCTTCAGGGTCCCAAAAATATAGATATGCTACTGCCCACAATAAAATGTTTAAAACATGCATGAATTATGTTTTTTTTTTAAATTTAATTTATTTTTTTATTTTTTGTGTAAAATGCTGCAGTGAATATTACTTGCGGAAATCACACGGTGATCCATCTCAGTAGCCGTAAACTGAGTCTTGTAAATTTACATACAGCTACATAGACGTCTGCGCTGTGGGAAGGGAACGAACGAACGAACGAACGAACGAACTTTATTTTCAAAGGGTTAAGAATTGGGCACGCAGGCCCGTCTGACATTCTGCCCTTCCTCTCTCTCTCATCATATATACTATATCCTTTCATCCTCACATTTACTATAAGCATAATTAAGGCATTTATCATTATACAAGTAATATTACATTTGCAATAATCATCATAATTAAAGTACGTTTTTAACATTAAAAAAGAATAATAATAATAATAATAATGAATGTAAAAATAAAATAAATAAAAATAAAAATAAACATTAATACATAGATTAGATAGATAGACGGGGCTAATAAAAGGTAACAGCAAGGCAGCTTTTGACACATTAAGAAAACTATCAAAACCCCAACAGCCCAGGGTAACTGTCATAGAAGATAGCAATGGGGCTCTGCTCAATGAAAAAACAGCTGTAATGAGAAGATGGACAGAATATTGTAAAGAATTATATAACTGTAAACTTGACACTGACTTAGGCATATTAAACAACATTAAGTGCGAAAACAGGGAACTCGGAAATGCAGCAATATTATGGGAAGAAGTGGAAGAGGCTATATGTTCGATGAAAGGAGGGAAGTCACCGGGTGTGGATAATATCCCAGCAGAGCTCTTGAAATATGGAGGACCAGATATAGTAAAAATCATGACAACAATTTGCCAGAAGATATGGAGTACAAAAAAATGGCCAAAAGAATGGACGCAGTCATTAGTAATACCGCTTCCAAAGAAAAGAAATCTAAAAATGTGCAAGAACTACAGAACCATTAGCCTTATTAGTCATCCAAGTAAGGTGATGTTAAGGATACTTTTGAACAGAATAAAACAGAAATCAGAAGAAATCTTGTCAGAGGAACAGGCTGGCTTTAGACCAAAAAGAAGTACCTCAGAACAAATCTTCAATATTAGATTACTTATCGAAAAACATCTCCAACATCAACACGATTTATACCATAACTTCATCGATTTCACAAAAGCCTTCGATCGAGTCTGGCATGAAGGCTTATGGCAAGTAATGAGAAAATTCAATTTTGATACCAACATCATAGATATCATTGAAGCACTATACAAGGACGCAAGCAGTGCTGTTTTTGCAAGCAACGACATTGGAGAATTTTTCAAAACAACTGTAGGAGTTCGGCAGGGATGTATCCTGTCCCCAGTGCTCTTTAATATTTATCTAGAACATATTATGCAGGAGGCTCTCTACGATTATAAATCAACCATATCGATTGGAGGCCGACCTCTGTGCAACCTACGTTTTGCTGATGATATTGATCTGATAGCTGGATCAGAATCAGAACTTCAAGACCTTACCTCTAGACTGGAGAAAGTAACAAGAACGTATGGGATGGAAATTAATATAGAAAAAAGCAAGATATTGGTGAATAGCCATAAGAAACATGTTCCGACCAACATTACGTTAAATGGGCAAACGTTAGAAGAAGTTAACACCTTTAAATATCTCGGGTCCACTATATGCAGTGATGGAAGATCAATTAAAGAAATCAAGACAAGACTTGAGATGGCCTCAGCTGCCATGACAAGGTTGAATGTGATCTGGAAAAGTAACATCAGTTTTCCTGTGAAGATCAAATTATACAAATCACTTGTATTATCTATTCTCTTGTATGGGTGTGAGAGCTGGACACTCACTGCAGATACGGAGCGAAGGATTCAGGCTTTCGAGCATAAATGTTATAGAAGAATTTTGCGCATTTGCTATAAAGAGCACAAAACAAATGTCTATGTTAGAGAGAAGATAAACACCTATGCAGGCCACCAAGAACCACTTTTGTCAACAGTGAAACGTCGAAAGCTTGCCTGGTTTGGGCATGTAACTCGTCATGACTCCCTTTCGAAAACGATCCTTCAGGGAACAGTCGAAGGTAAACGGAGAAGAGGAAGGCAGAGAAAATCCTGGGCTGATAACATCAAAGAATGGGCAGGACACGGTTTTTCCACACTTGTACGCATTGCTGAGGATAGAGAGCAGTGGAGGACCCTGTCTGCTGATGCTTCCACCATGGCACCCCTACGACCCATGACCGGTTACGGGCTGAGATGATGATGAGATAGATAGATAGATAGATAGATAGATAGATAGATAGATAGATAGATAGATAGATAGATAGATAGATAGATAGATAGATAGATAGATAGATAGATAGATAGATAGATAGATGGATGGATGGATGGATGGATGGATGGATGGATGGATGGATGGATGGATGGATGGATGGATGGATGGATGGATGGATGGATGGATGGATGGATGGATGGATGGATGGATGGATGGATGGATGGATGGATAGATAGATAGATAGATAGATAGATAGATAGATAGATAGATAGATAGATAGATAGATAGATAGATAGATAGATAGATAGATAGATAGATAGATAGATAGATAGATAGATAGATAGATAGATAGATAGATAGATAGATAGATAGATAGATAGATAGATAGATAGATAGATAGATAGATAGATAGATAGATAGATAGATAGTTTATGGTGGTATATAATAAGAACTTGTGACATTTTGGGAATCCGCTGCTGAATGACCTGGGACTTAGTGTGTTGTCAGCACATGCGGAAAATGTTCCCACAGGTGAGCAGCTTTGAGTCCCAAACAGATACTGCCACAGGGAGTGAATTGTTTACGCCTCCACTATACGAGATCCAGCTTTATGACCTATGCTCCTTAGGGAGGTAAAGGGTATTGACTGATAGATGAGAATCGTGCATATAGGCCCGTCTTACATTTTGCCCTTCCTCTTACTCATCTTTTATTGCTAGTTATTCAGACATTCTCCATACTTAAGGTGTTAGTTTAATGGCGATGCAACATTATAAGTAGTATAAAAGCATACATTTACAGTATTTGATTACAATTAAGAAGTAAGATATATTAAAATGAAAAACTAGATCATTAGACCCTCCATACAGTATATTAGATAATAATTCGAAATATAATCCCTTAGGGCGGTCATATAATTGGCACTCATAATGTATTTGAACAGTCTACGATTATATGAGTAGGGACTGTGCATGTTTTTAAGATCATGTGGAAGATTGTTCCAAAGATGAGCAGCTGAGTAAGCCAAGCTCTTCTTGAACAAATCTAGCCTGGGCTTGGGTACCTGTAACTGGTTTAAGCGGGAGGAACCACAAGAACTACTACCTTGAGAAATTCCTTGTGCCGACTCTGGAAGTAGATGGTACACAATAGACGTTGGTGGTAACAGCTGCAGACGTAATGTCCACGTGGAACAAAATTATAGGAGTTCACTGGCGTAAATTTGACAGATGAAACAAATAAACTTATAAAACTTAGATTTATGGGCAGACAAAGCTACCTACAAGCGTCACGTAAGAGAAAAGCGAAGACAGGACTCTAAAAATAATTAGTATGCTTGTTGTAAAGATAAAATATGAACCAAGCTGAACGGCAAATTAAGAATAATAGTATAGCAGGAACTTTATACCTTACTAGCAGCGCTTCTCATACTGTATCATCCAACGACCTTATTACATAGAGGAACATATACCTTACTAGCAGCGCTTCTCATACTGTATCATCCAACGACCTTATTACATTGAGGAACATTTCCAAAACTAGTATTTTTATATCAGCATGAAATTCTTTTGTTTCTCCTGTTTGTGCTCCCTACAGAGCAATGGAGCCATCACTGGAGCTGGTTCTCCTGTTTGTGCTCCCTACAGAGCAATGGAGCCATCACTGGAGCTGGTTCTCCTGTTTGTGCTCCCTACAGAGCAATGGAGCCATCACTGGAGCTGGTTCTCCTTGCAGGAAGCCTGCACCTGCACATGCTCTTACAGTGGTGGTTTATGTGGCAATTTCTTTTACAAGATAAGGTTTCCAGCCCCATGTCCAACCTCATGTTAGTTGCCTTGTATGACACGCATGAGAACGCAGTAAACCTATACATTTTTGTTTTCATAGAGACCCCCGGGAACTACATTTGGCTATGAAATTAATACGCCTTATTTAGTTGGTGTATGTATGTGCTTTGTCCAGGCTTCCTGTGTGTGCAGCTGTAGTGGTGATCCCATGATCCATTAGGAGCGCTGAGGAATATTTTAAATGAACGATGATTTAGTTCATAGTGATCTCTGAGCAATATTTTGTTAGTTCCTAGTGATCTCTGAGCAATATTTTGTTAGTTCCTAGTGATCTCTGAGGAATATATTGTTAGTTCGTAGTGATATCTGAGGAATATTTTGTTAGTTCCTAGTGATCTCTGAGCAATATTTTGTTAGTTCCTAGTGATCTCTGAGGAATATATTGTTAGTTCGTAGGGATCTCTGAGGAATATTTTGTTAGTTCCTAGTGATCTCGGAACTAAATCTTCGTTCAAACAAAATATTCTTCACAGATCACAAGGAACTAACAACGTATTCCTCAGAGATCACTTGGAACTAACTAAATATTCGTCAAAGATTACCAGGAACTAATAATATATTCCACAGAGATCACTAGGAACTAATAAAATATTTCTCAGAGATCACTAGGAACTAAAAAAATATTCCTCAGAGGTTACAAGAAACTAACATAATATTCCTCAGTGATCACTAAGATCTAACAAAATATTCCTCAGAGATCACAAAGAACTAACAAGATATTCCTCAGAGAAAACTAGGAACAAACAATACATTCCTCAGAGATCACTAAGAACTAACTAGGTATTCCTCAGAGACCACTAGGAACTAACAAAATATTCCTTAGAGATCACAAGGAACTAACAAAAGATTCCTCAGAGATTACTAGGAACTAACAATATGTTCGTCATAGATCACTAGCAACTAACAAAATATTAATGAGAGATCACTAGGAACTAACAAAATATTCCTCAGAGATCACTGGGAACTAAAAAAATATTCCTCAGAGATCACTAGGAACTAACAAAATATTCCTCAGAGATCACTAGGAACTAACAAAAAATTATTAAGAGATCACTAGGAACCAATAAAATATTCCTCAGAGATACAAAGAGCTTACAAAATATTCCTCAGAGATAACTAGGAACTTACAAAATATTCCTCAGATATCACTAGGAACTAACAAAATATTCCTCAGATATCACTAGGAACTAACAAAATATTAATGAGAGATCACTAGGAACTAACAGAATATTCCTCAGAAATCACTAAGAACTAATAAAATATTCCTCAGAGATTACTAGGAACTAACAAAATATTCCTCAGAGATCACTAGGAACTAACAAAAAATTATTAAGAGATCACTAGGAACTAACAAAATATTCCTCAGAGATACCAAGAACTAGCAAAATATTCTTCAGCAATCACTAGGAACTTACAAAATATTCCTCAGATATCACTAGGAACTAACAAAATATTAATGAGAGATCACTAGGAACTAACAAAATATTCCTCAGAGATCCCTAGGAACTAACAAAATACTCCTCAGAGATCACTAGGACCTAACAAAATATTCCTCAGAGATCACTAGGAACTAACAAAAAATTATTAAGATTTCACTAGGTACTAACAAAATATTCCATACGGATCATTAGGAACAAACAAAATATTCCTCAGAGATTACTTGGAACTAACAAAATATTCCTCAGAGATCACTAGGGACTAACATAATATTGCTCAGAGATCACTATGAACTAAGAAAAAATTCCTCAGAGATCACTAGGAACTAACAAAATATTGCTCAGAGATCACTAGGAGCTAACAACATATTCCTCAGAGATCACTAGGAACTAACAAAACATTAATAAGAGATCACTAGGAACTAACAAAATATTCTTCAGAGATCACAAGGAACTAACAAAATATTCCTCAGAAATCACTAGGAACTAACAAATAATTCCTCAGAGATCACTAGGAAATAACATATTCCTCAGAGATCACTAGGAACTTACAAAAAATTATACAAGAGATCTCTAAGAACTAACAAAATATTCCTCAGAGATACCAAGAACTAACAAAATATACCTCAGAGATCACTAGGAACAAACAAAATATTCCTCATGGATCATTAGGATTTAACAAAATATTCCCCAGAGATCACTAGGAACTAAAAAAAAATATTTCTCAGAGATCACTAGGAACTAACAAAATATTCCTCAGAGATCACTAGGAACGTACAAAATATTGCTCAGAGGTGACTAGGAACTAAATCATCGTTCAAAAAAATATTCCTCAGAGATTACTAGTAACTATCGAATCATTCCTCAGAGATCACTAGGAACTAGCAAAATATTTCTCAGAGATCACTAGAAACTAAATCATTGTTCAAACAAAATATTCCTCAGAGATCACTAGGACCTAACAAAATATTCCTCAGAAATGACTAGGAACTAATAAAATAATCATCTGAGGAATATTTTGTTAGATCCTAGTGATCTCTGAGGAATATTTTGTTAGTTCCTAGTGATCTCTGGGGAATATTTTCTTAGTTCGTAGTGATCTCTGAGGAATATTTTGTTAGTTTCTTGTGATTTCGAGGAATATTTTGTTAGTTCCTAGTGATGTCTGCGGAATATATTGTTAGGTCCGGAGAATCGAACTCATTACCTTCCAAACGACACCCCCGTCTAGCTACAGAAGCGAATCACATTATCCTCCCTGCCATCTAGGCACCACTAAAATAATCCTTCGAAGACAGGTATCATTAGTGCGATTCGCAGCATGTAAAACCGGATATGTATGTGTAAGCCACTCACTTCTGTTGTTTTTCTGTTGTCCAGTTTTCTGCTTCTTTATTTCTCACGAGCGCCAGAAACATACCTTTATATGTAAAATATATTGATACAGAAACCATCGCTATAAGAATACATGCTTTACAGCAGGTTTCATGTTTGAGGCGCCAGTTGTGTCCCAGTGCTCAGTAAGGAGCACATGTATAAAGAAATGAAATACATGGAGCTGGAGATGTGACTGTAATCGCCAGGACCGGTCAGTTTTCTACAGGTCGGACACTGCGCCGTCCAAACAACCAACCTGCTCAATGTAGTAAAATATACGTACATAATGAAGCTCTTTACTTTACATATATATAATTGAGACATATGAATGTCCTGGACACTTTTTTTAAAAGAGTACATTTCACAAGTTAACCAGGTACCATTAAATCTCTAAACAATATTACATTAGTAAGAGATAAGCAAGGAAATCTCATCACGACAGCAGAGGGACAGGAAACAAGAAAGGCAGAGCATTTCAGATAACTCTGAACAAGGAACCACCATAGACACAATTGAATGTTCCTGAGGCTGAAAACGATCTAGATGTTAATACAGACATTCCACGAAAAGAAGTAATCATCACAGCAATCAAAGGGTTAAAGAACGAAAAAGCTCCTGGTCATGATAACTTATATGCAGAGCTATTTAAGACAGACCCTGAGCTAGCAGCAGAACTATTAGAACCAATATTTGCACAAGACTGGAAAACAGGGACAACACCAACGGAGTGGAACAAAGGAATAATTGTCAAATTGCCCAAGATGGGAGATCTTGCAGACTGCAATAATTGGAGAGGAATCACTCTTCTCTCAGTTCCCAGCAAAATACTAGGCGGGATAATTATACAGAGAATTTCAAAAGCAATAGACCACAAACTGAGGAAAGAACAAGCAGGATTTAGACAGAACAGAAGATAGGTAGATCCTATATTTACCCTCAGGAACATTATAGAGCAGTGCTCAGAATGGCAGAAACAGCTGTACATTAATTTCGTTGAGTTTGAAAAAGCTTTTGACAGTATACATAGGGACAGTTAGGAAAATACTGAGGGCTTATGGAATTCCAAGCTGCATAGTGTCAATCATGAAAAGCCTCTATGCCAACTTTACGCGTAGCTTTGGGCAGAGCAACCTAACCTTTGAGGTGAAGACAGGAGTACGACAGAGATGCCCCTTATCAATCACTCTATTTTTAACAGTCATAGACTGGGTGATGCGCCAGACAACAGAGGGCAGTCCAAGACGAATAAGATAGACTACATTTTCTACATTGAAAGATCTGGAATATGCAGATGACATTGCACTACTAGCATGTCGTAGATTTCCGATAGGAGAATTAAGACTAGGTTTGGTCCCTTCTGAATAGGTTTGAATAGGTGATAGACTCAGTGAGAGTTAGTGAAAGGTAATAGAATTTCCACACACGTGAGATGATAGATTTTGATATAGTGGCTGTCTCTGAAAGCGAAAAGAATTCTTCTCTCTCTCACCTATCTTCTACAACAGTTGTTACAGCGTCAGACAGACTACACCAATATACATATTACGTATATTTCTATCACTCACAGGCACGCACATACACGTGACGACAGGTAAACACACAGACGTGGGAAAACTATAACAATGATATATATATATTATCTAGAACGAGCTGACCAAACACGATTATTAAGTTCAAGAGCGATTTTATTATCAGGAAAATCGGCTCACAACATCAAAGAAAGTACATCAAGGAAAATACATATACACATAGTCATAAAAATCAAGGAAATGTTGCAAGGATGATAGCCCCGTTATAGTGTTAACTCTAGGTTTAGCCCGGCCCCGTTAAGAGAACAGATGATGGCGCCAGAGTCACAGATACATAGGGTTTGAGTCTAAGAGTTTTTCTTTGTTTTATCTCGTAATTATATGCACAGAGTTTGAAACAAATCTGATTTAACCTAAGACAAAAACACAAGAACTCTAGCCTTAGCAACAAATTATGCAGATTGGAAAAAAAAAATTAGGACAGCAACAGGGTGTCAAAGATATAATAGTGAAAATATCACTCAGACCAGCGTACACTCATTCATTCCGCCATGGCTTTTCACACTTGTACTCACGACTTTGCTTGCTGCCTCTTGGAACACATTGATTTTAGATTTTCACACAGACTCAAAAAAATGCAGTCTTCTGCCAAGAAGTCCCCAGTTCCAAAAGACGTATTTAACTTGGAGTCTCCGGGAACGACTACTTGGGTATGCAAATTTGTTCAAATGTCTGATTAAGTCACCTAACAATTATTCCAGGCGCGGGAGTTAGCAGAGCAGAGTGTCAATAGCGTAGGTTTCTAAAAAATGATGAATGTCAGGTCGGTGCCTTCCCTCAGTATAGGATTCACTTTAGTCACACCACAGATTTGTCCACAAGATATAATCTAGTCGGGAAATGATTGTTAATATTCACGCCACAAGGCAGCAAATTATATAGAGTTTCTAGAAGAAATTAAGTGCTGGCTCCAAGGTCCAGTATTTATCATTACAGTCTTTGAAAAACCCGTTATAGGGATATTAGTATTTCTGTCTAACTTGCACCGTCAGATCAGTGTTACTTGAGAAAACCCACGTGGTTCAAAATAAGGACTGTCTATTTCTTCACAAGTATGGAAACTACTACTAGGTGCTGGTAAAGTTAGGGTCACCCCAAAACTTTCACTGTGTGGAGGAAAAATAACACATATAATATAATAAACAGAATCTGTACTGGTTAAAACTTACATTTAAACTTGCAAGCAGAGAGCTTTGCTTATCATTTAAACTTCCCGTGACGTAAGTTATATTTAAAAATCAGCAATCCTCATAAATTAGGAACACGTGCGTATCCCGTCATCATTCATGAGGCTGGATTCTAGAGTTTATACGTTAGTTTAGAAAAATACACTCGACTGATTATTAGCAGTTAAATTAAATTTATAAATAGCTACAATTGCCGTTATAAGCTAGAAATTTTAATTTTTAGTCTGCTTTCCACTGAATGCTTCCCTAGAAAATATAATAGCCTACCACTTTATTTCTCTTCTGCGCTAAAGAAATAGATTAAAATGAATTAAGCGATTTAACACTTTAACACTCACAAAATCTATATATCTATCATATTAATTACCTCAACCACAAAGGGCCCAAACTTACTTCGCCAAGCGAAATTATCTCCCCTACTCCCAACATTTACGTCCGCTTAACGCGTGTCGTAACTGTCACCTACTGACCACGATGTACGCGTGTCAGTTTCAAATCCCAGACAGCCTGACTCCATTGTAGGGCAGTTTTCACACTACAGCTGACCATGGCCCAAGTGAGCGCCGTGTCAGTTTGGGATTTTCCAGCCAAATGTCTGGATACTGACCGGTGCAGATGTAAAGTATCACACCTCACCGGGACTAATGCCGAGAAGAAGCTCGCGCGCTCGTTGAGAATGTAGACGATTTGCTACGTCCTGTGTTCAGCGAACCGACTTATCACGCCTTCTGACGCCCTGCAGCCCTGACATCTACGTAATATCGTCCTAGCGCGATTCTCAGTTTAAGAGAAAGGAAAACAGGTAAAGTTTACGAATTATATGTAAATAATATTCGCAAAACGAATGGATGAAAAAATACACAGGAAAAAAAAAGTACAGAGATATTAAAAGAGAGAGTTTATGTGAAAGAATAGGAAGAAGATGTAGGAAATTAAATGAATATAAACCCTACGTGACATAGCACATTCACATCAACACATCCAGGAAAAAACGGATAGACTTAATAAGCATAACCAGCAGGTGGGCTTGAACATCGACCTAAGGAAGACAGAGGTCATAACGCTCAATGACGAGAAACCCTGAGCCCATATCAGTAAGGAATCAGCAACTGGAACAGACAGACACCTTCACATACCTAGGATGCATAGTAACACCAGACGGCGGAGCAAGCAAAGACATCAACAACAGAATGAAGAAAAGGAAGAACAGCCTTTTTAAGTCTAAACACATCTGGAAGTCCTCTCAGTACAGCACAAGCACAAAATTAAGATTATACCAGAGCTGTGTGCTTTCTGTCCTTCTCTATGGTGCGGAATGCTGGAGAGTTACAGAGAAGGAAATGTCGAAATTGTCCTCTTTTCACACAATATGCCTAAGAAAAATTATCCGAATCTTTTGGCCGAATACCATCACCAACCAAGATCTGCTTACTCGGAGCAAGCAAGAGGACATGCTCAACATCATAGCTGACTGACGCTGGAGCTAGGTTGGCCATGTCCTCAGAAGAGACCCCGATGCGATCACAAGAACAGCTATGCTATGGACCCCTGTAGGAAAACGAAAGAGAAGCCGACCAAAAACAACTTGGCGGAGGATTGTGGAGGCTGAGATACAAAGAATGGAACCAGAGTTGGGGCACTGTAAGAAGGATGGCCACCGACCGAGCAAAGTGGAATCAATTTGTTGTTGCCTTACAAAACGCCACCAGGCGTGATGGCCACTGACTGCTTTGACGGTCGGCAGCTAAGGATCAAAGAAGAAGAAAGAAGATTAATTCTCTGAGAAGTTTATAAACCTTTCCCACACAGATGTTAAAATTAAGCTGTGAACATTTGAATACATAGTCCTGTATGTTTTTAAAAAAAAAATGCCGACAACAAGAAATGTAACCAAGAAAATACAACTCCTTTTAACTAAATGAATGCTGCCGTAAAACATGAAAAACTAAAACTTTGTGTTAGCTAATGTAAGGCTGGGGGCAGAAAGTCAGACAATAGTGAATCAAAAAAGTGAAAAACTCGATAAGACTTAATACTCTGCGAAGACTATCACTATACAGTCATTTTGGAATCTATGAAGCAAAACAATAGATCAAGATTCAAAAAAAAATTATAGACAAGAGAAAGATACCTAGAACGGAGGAGAAGAATAACATGGAAATAACTCAAATGGACCGCTCAGTTTCTGAAATCTTGAAGAGATTGGTTCAAAGTGTGTGTCCCAAACGGTGCTAAAGGAGAAAACAAGAAGAAAACCATTCAATACCCTTTAGCTCCCCAAGGAGTACACTAGGACTGACTTCACATTTGAGTTGAAGATTCTTATTTTCGTGTTGGACTTGATTTCTCTTGTTCTCCATATGTTTCCCAATGCAATGAAAGTCTCTTTTGATGTTTCTTCTTACTTCTTTGTTTTCTTCTATGTACACTTCATGAGCCTTGGCTTTAGAGCTTCTGGTTTTGCTTCTGTTTAAATCTGCTTTCTTGTTTTCCTGTCTTCTACCTTACTAATGGTTTCTGTTGTTATCCATGCTTTGTGCTGATGTTCTCTTTTTCTCAGTACTTCCAGCTGTTGGAGTACTTGGTATTTGTTGGATACTGTGATTGAAAATGTTTCTCTTATTTCCTAATTTCTTAGATATCCCACATTATACTGTTGTCTATGGCTTTATGCTGTTGTAAATTTCTTGAATTTTAATTTTGTTTTAGCCAACAGAAGATGGTGGTCTGATACAACATAAGCTCCTTTACATACTTTCACATCATGCAATGAAGACCTAAACTTCTTGCTTATGCATATGTGATCAATCTGATTCTCAGTTCTGTGGTCTGGTGATATCCATGTTGCTTTATGTATTCTATTATGTGGAAATTTGCTTCCTCCTATAGCTAGTTGATTTGAAGCACAGAAGTTTGCTAATAGTTCCCCATTCTCGTTCATCATACCTAATCCATGCTTTTCCATGATTTCTTCAAAGCCAGTGTTGTCTGTTCCTATTTTTCTTTTCTTATTGTCCATGGCACTTTGTAGTCTGGTGTAAAAGTCTTCTTTCGCAGATTCTTCTTTATCATTTGTTGGTGCATAACACTGAATGATGTATATATTTACTTTCTTTTTGGCTGATTTAAACCTTGCTGTTATAATTCGGGGTCCCATTGCTTCCCATTCTATAAGTGCCTTCTGTGCTTCCTTGGACAGCATTAGAGCCACCCCTTCACTGTGGTGGGCTCTTTCCTCCTCATGTCCTGAGGACAACACCATTTCTCCTGTGATCAATCTCCTCTTCTCTATGCCTTTCCCCCGTGTCTCGCAGAGACCCAGGATATCAATCCTGTAACTTTACATTTCTGCTGCTACCTGTGCAGTTTTCCCTTGTTCACACAGAGGGCGAACTTTTCAGGTGCCAATCCTGGAGATTTTCCTAGACGAAAAAAGGTTAGTCGGCAACCCAGACTCCTTTCGGCTTTCTCTAGGTTGCTTCATGTGCCTCCTGTCCAGGGGACCTTCTTCTGTCTTGGGCGGCTGAGTTGATTTATATTCTTTATTTGACTTGTCCATGCTTGTTGAAGTTTTTGTGGTAAAAAGTTTTTTTACGGGATGGGTTAACAAGCCCCATGCCCAACCCTCCTTAGTCGCTTTTTACGACACGCCTGGTAGGGTACAGTGTTACTATTCTTTGCTCCCCTATCGGGCCCCGGTAACACACGGGTGAAAAGAAAACCATTGGTTTGCATTTAATTTACAGGCTATTAAAGAATTTTCTGCCAAACGAAAGCAGTTTTACTGCTCAATAAAGAACACATTAACACCCACTTAAATTATTATCGCCAAATCTGGACAATTTAAGCAAAGCTCTGTTTAAAACAATACTTATTCTAGTTTTCTTTACGTCCTCGTGTGCACACTGTATGTTTTTCTAATACTGTTGGAAAGGAGCTACTGCGATGAACGCTAAGAATCTAGTTGTCTGCGTTATGACTCTCCTGTGCTTTTGCATAGCATATGCGGAGCAGCGTAAGTTGAGATGTTTATACGATTATGTTTAAAGACAACATAGAAAAATAACACCAATGCTTCACTAACCACACCAGCACACGACTCACTCCAAACTACCAACGCCCCTGCACTTTCTCACACCAGGATTGTCAACTTAAAAAAGGTTAGGTCCCCAGCTTCCATAAGGGAAGCGGCCTGTCCTGTAGGTATAAATCCCGATAGGTAAGGTAATCCACGCTGTGAAAACTAACACAACACTGTTTCTCCTAATTTTTTAATATTAAATTAAGGTAGAGATGTATATCCCACTAAAGGCTATGAATATGTACTCCAATGTGACAGGACGTAAATGGGTATGACGATATTGCTCCGAAGACTAGATGGCAAAGGCAACGACCCGTATGCACTGGCGATATAGATATGTATACTGCAATAGGCGATGCGTAAGTAATCCACAATGACCACCTTGTAAGCTGAACACATGACAGAACGATTGGTCTGCCGTGGGATCTATATATATATTTTTTTGCGTACGCCCGCTATTACTCGAGTCGAAATCTCAAGTTAGTATGTCTAACGTGAGACTGATTTTTACGTGAGTATCCCTTTTTGTCTTGTACAGAGACAAGTGTCCCTCGCCATTCAGGCAGATACTCGCCGATTTCGGAGGTACCCATTAGAGCTGGGTCGGCTCAGCAGCCGCCAGTCCCTGGTCGACGACACTTCTTCAAATGTCTTTGCCAAGGCTCGAGTTAATCCAGTCCAAATCCCGGTCGACGAAAAATCTTCAAATGTCTTCGCCCGGGTTTGATCCTGGGTCACCCGGTCGCCAGCGCAGTTTGGTAACCACTACACCAGCGCGGCTCCCGGATCTAAATAAATGTGGCGATAAGTATTAGCAATAGATTTACTGTATGAGGTGCCAAATTTCATACAAATGCCAGATGTATTCCTTGATGACGCAAGGTGCCCAAATAAGAGAGCACCATTACAGGCTGCGTTCACGCTCTGCAAAAACACAAACAAGTCAAAAATCTCATTAACAACTGTACAACCCTATCGCTATTGTTTACAAACACATTACACGTTTCATTCTTTCACTAGATCAACAAACAACACACCTTCCTACACCCGTTTTCGCGTGCTGTACTTAGCCAAGCGCTTAAATCAATAACACAGGTAAATCCAGCGTTTACTTCGCTGGCCCGCTGTCTGCGCATTCGGCTCACTCTTCTGTCTCACGAAAAATCCTCTCTTGGCGTAACTCTTAGCGGAGTTAAATTGGTAGCACGCTTCATAAAAAAGATCAGAAACTCACGGTCACACAAAAATACTTTACTTGAAGAAATATATGTATATATTAAAGATCAAATAACGTAACACAGAATCCCGACTATATATGATTAAGCCAAAAAGAAACCCCACTGAAATAATTAAAAAACATGGTGTGCTTACCAAGCAAAGAATCAAATTCCACACTACAACTGTTATTAGCTCTTAACTGAATAACCCTTCACTGGGCGGCAAAGATCCTCTTAGAGACAAATAGTGCTGAGTATATAGACTTCAGGCTTTAAGTAGCAAGAAATGTCTAAGATGTGCAGCATGCGTATTCAGCCCTCTCAAGATGAAACAAAATCAGACGTAAGACCACGAGGAAGATTCTTCCCTGGCTGCTCTCGATGCAGGGAATCTACATAGTAGTAGCATCGTTTTCCCCGTTCTTCGAGCGACCTGAGTTCGAGATGAAACCTGAGACCGCCTAACATAAAAGGGCAGAGGATTTTCCTGTGCTCACGGGTACTCCATAACTCAAAGAAATCTGAAATTTGCCGCTCACCAAGAATCACTAAATAAAATACCGTTGGCAGAAATGCCGTTATTCAACTGCAAAGGGGTGGACTTAGCCTGGCCCATGCATGATTGACGGGATTAGCGACAGAATTAGAGCTTTTAGAACTATAAGTCAGAAAATAGGCGTAGACAAGAAATAGAAACCAAAACAGGGCAGACCACTCAAATCAAAATGTCAGACATTTCAATCAAATCGTGACAAATACGCAGCAGCAAAGCTGAGGATAGATTATCTGCTCTAAGTTAAATAAATCTAATGCTTGAATCCCTCTGAGAATGTTAGTCCTTAGCCTAGCCCTGTAGTGGAGCACCCTTTTATATTAGTATGAGATGATGATACCCGTATGTACATTGATGGATCTATACTTGTTAAATACTTTATTTTCATTGAGGGTCAGATAGATGTTTAAAAGTTCTCATATGTACGCCTGGGATTTTCAGTCGTGCATCTGAGCACAGCAATGATATTTTTTGTAATGTTATTTGCGTACGACAGTGCACCAGTATTAAACGGGGCATGGCACGGGATGACGCAGTGATTTGTTTAGATACGGACTATGTCCTTGAGGCAGATCCAGATATCCATCGTCGTGTATAGACGTTATTTATTTCGTGTTCTTTTCCTATGTCTAGGGAAGACACGGTTATATAGTAATTATGAACATCTGAAAGATGAAGATGCTGTTCTTGAGTGAGCTCGTACACCAAGAATCTATAATTGCCAATATTCTGCCAGAAACGGCTCGTTTGAAGTATCTAGCCTCCGATACTTAGTTTCCTGTACCGTTACTGCAGAGCTTCAACTTGACCAGCTATGTCAGCTGCTAGTGCGTCCAGTTAACGTTAGGAGATATTTGGATCGTGATTGAATATATATATGCTCAAAGTTTTAACATGGTCATTTTTGTAAACCCATGCATCCAACCAATCCGTTGCCGTAGAGCTTCCGCTAGCCTTGATGTGGCAGCGAGTAGTGCGGTCGGTCAACGTCAGTAGGGATTGTTATATACTATGTACATTTTTGCCATGACCATGCTGATTGTGAATGTCTGAACTACCGATGTAAAAGTATCGTCAAGAATAAACATGTTGTCGTCAATAACTCTTCCAACGAGTACAGTGTTTATCCGTGGCCAGTTGGTTATACTGTATTGACCCATCCTCCATCGTTACCAGGTCCCATTGTCACTAGCCAGATCATTATCATACGCCAAAGTAACGACCCACAATATATTCGCGTCATCCAGAGTACGTCGGCCACATTAGCAGGCCCGACAGACCAGTCAATTTCAATGACACTTAAGAGACTTAGAAGTACCCGGTAACAATACTCCGTGGTGAGAAATCAGGATGGGGCTTCTCGGCTAGAGTAAAGGACAGGATCGTCGCTGAAACGAGCGGAGTGTACATGACAATAACCTTCAGCTCTATCAGCAAGGGCAGTTGTTGTGTCAGACTCAGTACAAATATCGGAGAGGTCCAAAATGTAGGCCAACGGCATGAATGGAAACCATCTATTCAAAAAATTAGGTACTGGCATGATCTACTGTCCTTGTCACTAGATGTATGCGGCAATGAAAGAGCTGACAGATTAGCTTCGAGAACAGTCATAACGTGGACACTGGAATTGGATACGGAAGAGACTAAGAACAATAAATGATTGCCTGTTAGAAAACGACACTGCTATTCATGAACCAATAAGACTATGATTATTGGAATTTGACACCAAACGTAAGACTAGCAGGGATGGACGGATGAGAGGATGCATCCAGCGTATACACAAGAAACGCGCAACAGGAACAGATAATATTCATTTACTTCGACATTTGTTATGAGAGAATGAGAACTTACGAGTTTGTACGTAGTGCAGTAATGTCGATTCTGATCAAATATAACCAATAGAAGAGGGAACGGTACAAATTAAAAGCGCTTAAAACTAGTATATTCTGGTATTTAAAACCCATTATCGTGGAAATTAGCACCTAAAGGAGAGATACAAATTTTCTTTCTAACCGTTTGCATCCTTCTATGTCAGCTGAGACTGCCAAAGGCTAACATAACAACCTTTATCAGTCATAACTGACTGTGGGAATGAATCTCCATTGAGTTGATAGCCCTCAGCTGTATTTTTCTGTCTTTCTTTCGGCGTGTCCCTTTCTCTTCCGCTAGTTGTAAGAGCTTCTTTTCGCCCTATCTGAGGTGACACCGTAGGCAGCATCGCCACTTTGTGCGATCATAATTTGAATGCTCCCAGGTGGCTGGATTTGTGTACCAGTGTCGTCGTGTCTATCTATCTATCTATCTATCTATCTATCTATCTATCTATCTATCTATCTATCTATCTATATATATATATATATATATATATATATATATATATATATATATATATATATATATATATATATATATACAGCTACGTATCTTCTGTGAAAAGTGAATATGAAAAATACAAAACAACCGATCACCAACAATAAAAGCTCGACAGCAATGAGCCTAAAGACGGATGAAGAGAAAGGACGAGCATTATTCGATGAAATTTAGCCCAAACAGGTAAAAGCGATAAAGTTGCCCGGTTAATAATTATGCACCATGTTTTTGAGAATGACATAAGATGTGAGTTATATTTGGATCTCATTTCTGAAGAGGACGTGGTGCACACGTTGGAAACCAGTAGAAACACTGCAACAGGCCCTGATGGTGTCCGGTATCAACACATTAAACAGCTGGACGACAAGGGAATTATGAAAGTGGTGAGGGATTTCAACACCAGCATACAAAACGCTGAGCTGCCGGAAGACTGGCTCCATAGTTACCCACGGCCACTTCCTAAACCTGGTAAAGATCCCACACTGCTAAGAAGCTATCGAATAATCACACTGCAGAATGCCTATGGTAAACTACTTGAAAAGATACTTACGAGACAAGTAATGAGCCACCTCGAAAATGCACACATCCTTCCTGATACCCTGGGTAGCTGTAGGACCATGAAAGAAACACGAGGAAATGCCGGAGCATTTGGTATGATATGTAGGAGGGATTCCATGGCGAACGGGAAGCGATTGACCTAGAGAATGATTATAACAGTGTGAACTTTGAAACGTTAATGAACGGTGTAATGGCTTGTGGTGTTAACTCTTGGCTAATTAGGTGGATAACAGCTGTCTCAACTGAGAAATCAGTTGCATTTCGCTTGGAAACATGGACATCTGAACCAATGCCCATTTTTCCGGGATTGCCCCAGGGTTCTCCACTATCACCGGTACTGTTTAACATCTACACAGCAAAAGTAGCCACCATTAAGCCAGCTGGGCTGGGACAAACATTGACATTTGCTGATGACATACTCATTTAAAGGACTGTCTCTCGCCGCCAAGAAATGATCAATAGCATACACGGGACAATACGTGAAGTAGGTAAATGGTGTGAGGACACCGACTTCAAAATCAATCCCAACAAAGCCGGTGTGGTAGGGTGCTGCTTGAACAACTCCATATTGAAAGCAGATCTTCCAGATATTACTTTCAGTGGGCAGAAAAGGCAAGACAAGCTGAAGTACCTCGGAATAACATTCTTTTGCGTTTTACCACAGAAGTACAATGTTGATCTAATCATACAAAAGTGCAACATAGGTCTGGTAGCCCTAAAAAAATGTCCGCAGCGCACATGGAATAGAGACCACTGTTTCTCCTTTACGAGTATAATTAATTAGTCATGTCTGTCGTCGCGTATCGTCTGGGAATACTCACGATGTCAATATCACAATGTGAACGATTGGAACGAATTCAAAATGAAGGAATGCGTGTAGTCTTGGGCTGTGCGCGAGATACCTCCATCGTGACGATGCGGTACATGCTTGGATTACTGTCGATTAGATCCAGATACGCGATGACTCAGTAAAAAGCCTATATGCGAGTAACCACAGACAAAAGGCATCCCCTACATGGAAACATAGCAGACATTAAGAGAGTGAGAATAAAGCGGGGGAGGTCGTGGATGTCACAGGCAGAGACAACGATTAAACATGTGACCACAGTTGTAAAATAATGTAAAGGGGCAGAGTGGAGTAAATCAGATGAAAACTGGACTAATTACCATCAAGACATCATCAGTCCTGGTAGAGAGTGCAGAACTTGGGACAATGCGAGGGTACAGTTGGAAATTGATCAACTGATAAATGATCATGCTGGGGATGATGATGCCATTGTGTACACTGATGGGTCTGTAATCCGTGGTGAAAAATCAGAGGGGGCTTCTCTGCTAGAGTAAAGGGCAGAATCGTCGCTGAACATAGAGAGGCTTACATGATAGCATGAGAATGTAGGTATAGGCAGTTACTGCAGCCTTGAGGCGGTTGTCTGAGACTTCAATAAAAAGGGCGGTTATTGTGTCAGGCTCACAATCCATGCTTCAGAAGGTCCAGAGTGGATGGCTCCGGCATGAATGGACATCGTCCATAAAAGACTCGAATCTGGTGTGGATCTACTGTCCTGGTCATGCAGGGTACGTGGCAATGAAAGAGCTATTAGGCTAGCTTCAAGAGCACCCATAGAAGGTGCATTGGATATGAATAAGGGAGAGATAAGGAGGGCAATTAATAATTGCCTATTAGAAAATGACACTGCAATCGATGAATTATCAAGGCTAATATTGATGGACTTTGACATCAAACGTAAGACCAGCAAGGATGGACAAATGAGAGGAGGCATACGGCGTGTATGCAACCAACGCGTAACAGCAACAGTTAGCATTCATACCCTTCGACATTTGCTGAGGGAGACTGAGTACCTATAGGTTTGCCCGATGTGCAGTGATATCGATTCTGATCATCAACAACAATATCTATCTATCTATCTATCTATCTATCTATCTATCTATCTATCTATCTATCTATCTATCTATCTATCTATCTATCTATCTATCTATCTATCTATCTATCTGTGTCTATCTGTCTGGGTTTTTTTTCTACTTAATGAACTGAGTTTACCACTTGTTACCAACATTTTTCTCTTTTGATGAAGTTATCAAAGGATCTGTTATTGTCTAAGCCTGATGGTGTTGGTTCATTGACGATTTCCTTCTATTTTACTGTGATATTTTTATTTTGGTTTTCTCACTGTCTAAAGTGTCCGATGCATCTTTGTGTAGGAACCACTACAACTAATCTCTGTAGAACATTAACAACATTTCGATGTCTCTGACCAGCACCTACCGCTTATTATAATTCCCAGTATAAGGTTAATCCTTTAATGTGGCTTAACTTAAAACAAATACTTTATGTTTTCTTTTTTTCTTTTCCACAGCTTCAATGTGCTCTAAGCCATCATCTGCCGGCCACTGCCAAGACACCATATTTAGATATTATTACAATATTCATCGAAATGATTGCCTTACGTTTAGATATGGAGGCTGCGGTGGGAATCAAAATAGATTCTTGACTCGACAAGAGTGTCTCGACACCTGTCATCATCGTTAGGAAGAATTAATTTCTATAGGATCGCATACCTGTCAACCTCCTGAGAAAAAAATCTGTACGCCGGACCCAAAAAATCCTTACAAACACCCAAAAATCCTTACGCAAAAAATATATTAAAAAATTATACGCAATACAGTTTTAAAATGAGAAATGACATAATAGCCCCTTCAGTCATAACTGACTATGGGAATGCGCCCCTGAGGTGACAGCCCTCAGCTGCTTATTTTCCTGGTGCTCCTTTCGACGTTTTCTCCTCACCTCTGCTTCTTGTGTGAGCCTCTCTTCGCCCAATCTGAGGTGGCGCCGTAAATAGCATCGCCACTTAGTACGATCGGCAGCTTCATCCTCCCATGTTGCTGGATCCATGTCCAGTGCCCTCATATCTCTCTTGCACACATCTTTGAACCTCAGCTGTGGTCGCCCAACTGTTCTCTTGCCATCTGCTAATTGTCCGTAGAAGATATCTTTTGGGATGCGACCATCTTCCATGCGGCGAACATGGCCAAGCCAGCGAAGTCTGCGCTGTCTAAGAAGCGTATACATACTTTGAAGGCCAGCACGTGACAACACCTCGACATTTGTCACTTTATCTTTCCACGAGATGCCGAGGATGCGGCGTAGACACCGCAAATGGAAGGTATTGAGCCTTCTTTCTTGCTTAGCATAGGTCGTCCAGGTCTCGCTGCCATATAGGAGTGTGCTGGTGACGCAGGCATTATATACCGCAGCTTTGGTCTTCATTGTGAGTTTAGAGTTTCCCCAAACACGCGATGTGAGGCGGGCAAAGGTAGCTGCAGCTTTGCCAATGCGGCTGTCGATTTCTGTATCCAGTGAGAGTTTGTCATTGATGGTAGACCCTAGGTATGTGAAGTGGTGCACCACTGCCAATTCATAGTTATCGATAGTGATAACTGGTGCAGCACCCACATCCTGACTCAGCACATTCGTTTTCTTTAGACTTATTGTGAGGCCAAAGTCCTTGCATGCTTTAGTGAAGCGATTCATCAAGCTCTGAAGCTCCTGTTGGCTTTGAGTGACGACTGCAGCATCATCAGCGAACAACAAGTCTCTTATAGTGACCCTTCTGATTTTTGTTTTTGCCTTCAGCCTTGAAAGATTAAACAGACGGCCATCTGACCTAGTGTGAAGCCATATTCCTTCAGTTGCATCTCTGAATGCATGTTTCAAGAGTAAGGCAAAGAAGATTCCGAAGAGGGTCGGAGCCAGAACACAGCCTTGTTTAACGCCACTTCGTATATCAAAGGGCTGTGACGTGCTTCCAGCATATTGGACTGTTCCCTTCATGCCGTCATGGAATGACTTTATCATTTCCAGCATTTTAGAAGGGCAGCCTATTTTCAGGAGGATTTTAAAGAGTCCATCCCTACTAACCAGGTCGAATGCTTTTGTGAGGTCTATAAAGGCGATATATAATGGTCTTTTCTGCTCTCTTGATTTTTCCTGAAGCTGGCGGAGAGAGAAGATCATGTCTGTTGTTGATCTGCCAGCTCGGAATCCACACTGTGACTCTGGATATATGCGCTCAGCTAACTTGTGTAGTCGCATTAAGATGACTTTGGCAAAAACCTTACCAACAATACTAAGAAGAGAGATGCCTCTGTAGTTATTGCAATCACTTCTGTCTCCTTTATTTTTATACAGTGTTACAATCTTGGCATCTCGCATGTCTTGAGGAATAGTTGTCTCTTCCCAGCACTGGCACAGCATCCTATGCAGGGGATGTAATAGCGTACTCTTACAGCATTTGATTAAATCAGGAGGAATCCCATCACTGCCTGGTTCTTTGCCAGAGGCCAAGCTATCAATGACCTTACTGAGTTCCTCTAATGTTGGTTCGGCATCCAGCTCCTCCATAGTTGGCAGACTGTTGACACCATCAAGGGCTGCAGGCGTAACGGTATTGTCTCTAGCGTAAAGCTCAGAGTAGTGCTCGACCCACCTCTCCATCTGCTTACCCTTATCGGTTAGCTTCTCTCCGCTGATGGTTTTTAGCGGTGCCGTCTTACTTTTATGGGGGCCAAGTGCTTTCTTTATACTGTCATACATTTGTCTAATGTTGCCTGTTTGCGCTGCGATCTGGATGCTCTCACTGAGCTGGAGCCAGTAGTCATTTGCACAGCGTCGGGCAGTTTGTTGAACTTTGCTTCTCGTAGCCCTCAGGATCTGTAGGGTTTTGGCACTCGGTGAACGTTTGTATTCATTCATAGCACTGCGCTTAGCTTCAATGACAGGTGCCATCACATCTGATGAAGCATCAAACCAGTCATTTGACTTTGCTGTTTTCTTACCAAAGGTGGCAAGTGCAGTACTTTGAATGGTGTTCCGTAGATGCTCCCAGTTCTCTGTAATAGTATCACCATGCTGAGGGCTACTGAGCACTTTCTCGAAGGTCGCAGTGAATTGAGCGATCATGAAAGGGTCTGACATCTTGCTGGTATCAATGCGTGGTTTCCCTTCATGTCTGACACGATAGAGTTTTCTTGGTTGTGCTCTGATTTTGCAGCAAACCAAGGAGTGATCTGTATCACAGTCTGCACTATGGTACGAGCGCGTGGAGAGCACAGACCTGAGGAGTGGCCTTCTGACGAGAATCAGGTCAAGTTGGTGCCAGTGCTTGGATCGTGGGTGTCTCCATGACACCTTATTCTGGGGTTTTGTCTGAAAGTAGGTGTTGGTCACGCAGAGGTCATGGTGGACGCACAACTCTAAGAGCCGTTGTCCATTTTCATTCATCTTGCCAATACCAAACCTGCCCAGACATGAAGGCCATGAAACATTATCGGCACCCACTCTAGCGTTAAAGTCACCAAGGAGAACAAGCTGTTCTTGCCTAAGTATGCTTTTGATAATTGCTGTTAGATTCTCGTAGAACTCATCTTTAGCTTCTGGGGCAGAGTACAGAGTAGGAGCATACACACTGACAAGGGTGATGAGACCTGTGCTAGTTTGCAGGCGGAGCGTTAACAGGCGTTCTCATCCATTCTCGCCTGGTTCAACCATTTTAGTTAGCGATTTTTTGACCGCAAAACCTACTCCGTGTTCTCTAGCTTTATTAAGATCTTTCCCTTGCCAATAAAATGTGTAGTCCTTCTCGCTCACCGTTCCAGAGCCCGCCAGGCGCGTTTCCTGAAGTGCAGCTATATCCACCTGAAGTCGGTTAAGCTCATCATTAATTATGGCTGTCTTCCTTACATCATTTACATCCTGTAGGTTTTCGGATAGTCCAGTCAACATAGTCCGGACGTTCCAGCATCCCAATCTGAGAGTTTGCTTATTTCTATTTTTTCGATAATTGCTTGGGTGCAAAATTTTCTGTCCACAGTTCGGGTTTGACCCTAATCCCCATGCACCCAATGGGGAAAGCAGACAGTGGCGGGACAACACCTTATTGGCTGGGGGCTGCCCAGCTTGAAGCGGGCGGTAGCTGTCCAGTGAGATCCTAGAACCTCTCCCACTGTCGGAAGTAGCCCCTGGCGCCATGCCCTACGCCAGTTGGGCAAAATGCTTATAACCGGTAACTGCTACTTCCCGTGTTTTGCCGACACCTATAGGGTGAAGCTGGAGTGTCCTCTCCAGGGCGCGAGCTTGGGCACAGTTATATGGAGATCAAGCTGTTGCCCATGCAGCATGTTCCCCCTCTCCACACAGCCGGTAGATCCAAAGGAACGGCAGTAGCCGATACAGTTTGGTACCAGCCATGTCGCAGGAGTTGCCAGAATAATGTCGAATTGACATTAGACTGCCTTAGGGACTCCGACTCCGGATTTATCCTCAGGGTTTACTCCCGAAGCCAATTCCATAAATGGATATTCCCGCAAGGCAGCGGTGGTTTGAATTCAGAGTTCCTTCTCTTAGATAAGCTACCAACCAAGGATCACGAGCCCTATCTGCCCGAAGCTGCTGGTTTTAAGGCGCCAGTCTCTCGCCTTTGCCCCTTCTCCCGTCAGTGGAAACAGTTCCGCCGGGCTCAAATTGAGCCACACGTGAAGGCCGGGAGCTGGACTTGGTTGTCAGAGGCTGTTTGAGGCGCGTGCCATAGAAGTATTTTATCTGCAGTGAGAGCTTATCCTCACTACAACTCCCGGCAATAACAACCTTTGGAACCAAAAGAGAAATGACATATACAAATATATTAGCATTTGAATTATTGTAATATAAAACATGCTAATAGTCTCATGCTCTTCTTTACATATAAAAAAACTTAGTGATCATGAGGTACACTATTCTTTCGATGTACAGTGTTTTGTATTATAATCAACACATGCACTTTTAGCACTTTGCAGAATTGCATTTGTGGGCTTAAAGTCTGCACAGCATGCATCAATGTTAATCTTACACTGTAAAAAAGAAGTGAGTGTGTCCGCATTCATGGACCTCCTGCAGTCTGTGTGGATTTTTTTCATTATTGAAAATGATCTTTCGCAGTCAGCTTTTGTTTCTTTGAATTAAGCTCAGCCATCTTTCAGTGGATGAAATATTTCAACTAATAATCTTTGTAGACGAAGAAAATGATTAAAAAATAGAACGAACAAAGCAAACGGCTAAAGCAACCACAACAACAAAAAAATAAACCAAATTATGTCCCATAACCGTAATCAGATGCAGGACAAATTGAAAACACTCGATGAGAGGTCACAGCAATTGGGTCTGAAAATACACAGGGAAAAGACAAAAATAATGAGAATAAATGCAGGTAATGATAACAGGGTTGAACTTGAAGAAACACCAATACAAGATGTAGAATCATACACATATCTTGGCAGTAATATAGACAAAGTTGGAGGGACAGACAGTGATATCAAAATAAGAATACAAAAGGCAAGAGGAGCTTTCATTGCATTGGGAAATATATGGAGATCAAGAGAAATCGGATCCAACACGAAAATAAGAATCTTCAACTCAAATGTGAAGTCAGTCCTATTGTATGGCTCGGAGACATGGAGAAAAACAAAGACAACATCCAAAAAGCTACAGACTTTCATAAATGGGTGCTTGCGTAGAATAGAGGGATTAAAATGGTATGACAAGGTTACCAACGTGGAACTGATGACAAGAACTAGACAAGTGCCAGTGGAACAAGAGATGAGAAGAAGACGATGGCGATGGATAGGACACACACTGAGGAAACCTGTTGATAGCATTACAAGGCAGTCGTTGTTCTGGAACCCCCAGGGCAAGAGAGGCAGAGGAAGACCAAGAAGTACATGGAGAAGAGAGTTGGAAACAGAGGTGAAAATGATGAGGAGAACATGGAAAGAACTTGAGATGATGGCACGGGACAGGAGGACTTGGCATGTGTTTGTTGAAGGCCTATGCTCCTTTGGGAGTGGAGGGTTATGAATGAATGAATCAAATCTAGGAAGAAAAAACGAACCACCAAAAATTTACAAAATTATTATTTAAGAGTTGGTAGCCTAGACCAGTGATAACAGATTGCCACTTTATTAAAACATAAAGCAGCGAATCTCGAGCGCTGGCATAAAGTAGGCCTACTCAACGCAAACAAACTTTTTTTTCTAGTTATGTAGGGCCTACACAGAATATTATGACAATTTATCGGAAATATATTGAAGGGCAAGATATAGGCCTAACTGGAAAGATTAAGGCAGCGATTAAATTGCAACAAAGCAAAACAACAGCAATATTTAACCAAGTTATAAGTACTTAGCTTTTTTAAACAAAATGGTGTCGTTGATAACAGGTAACTTTAAAAATACGTCATGTCACGCTGAAAACCGAAAGCGTATGAGGCCGAATTCAAAGTGTTTGCCGAATTGTTGGGTATTAAAGGATTTGATTGGTTGCTGGGAGAGACCTCAGTTTAACAACGAATGCCGAGATTTCCGGAATTTAAAATTTAAAAAAATTGGCTAAAAAAAAACCTGGGCTAGAAGATATTTTCTGATTTAAAATTTAAAAAAACTTGGGTTGGGAAATATTTTAAGGATTAAAACAAAACAAAAAAATGTGGGTGGGGGGGGGGGGGGGAGAAGAAAAATCCATACAACGAGTCTGTGCGGCCGTACACTGCTAAAAGTATCATAAATCCGTACATTGTACGAAAAATTCGTACAGGTTGACAGGTATGGGATCGTGACCTTGGTTTAGTTATTGACGACGTAGGCTTATATGACCCTATTTTCGTTGGTTTATATAAAACACTTTTTTGTGCTACGTATCTTCAGTTGAAAATTTGTCATGATAATGACAGCAAATATCAAGTTTCCACATGTTTAATTAGCACGATTTGGCAGTAAACACATTTGAACAATTAACAAGATGGATTTTAATTAGTAAAACCTAGATTAAAATCTTTTCAGAATTGGTTGTCCTTTGTAAACGTGTGTCGTTATTATAGATAGAGAGAAATATAAACAGACAAATAGACGGACACAGAGGGCACAATGTAGTAAATAGGAAGGACGCATAAAGATAACGACAAAGACAAAAGATACTGAACAGTTTGACGTAATGTTATGTAAAGAAGTCATGATGACAGGGAAGTTGTTAAGAGACATGATCGCCTGCGCCACCAGGTATGGGTTTGAAAGAGATGAATTATTCTCCTTGATGGCGAAAAGGAGGAAGGGGGTTAGGGAGTCAAAACACAATTGCAGTTCTCCTGTTGTCAAACGCCGAAAACCAAACACTTTGAATGTCCTTGCAGTGGTGATTTCTGCCTACTTTGTTTTTTTATACTAAGATTGCAAGCCGCTTGTATGACCTCTCATTAGTTGCCTCTTACGACATGCCTGTGCGAGTGTCACGGATTGCCTCCCTTTGTTCTGCAGCGATGGTCCAACACTGGCCAAAACCTAGAGTGTCGACTGTGGATCTTCAAAGGTATCTACCATCGCACAAGATTACTCTTGGCTGAGATGCAGATAGAAGGATGATGATGCTTCTACCTCGAGGAAGTGTTCACAAGATCTTCAGAAATCAAGAACAATGCTGATTGAGTCTTAGCAATATTAGCTATGTATCTGCCCGCTGCCTTTTGTGAAGGATTATTCTGTAATTTATTATTAGCTCGTACAAGCCCCACACTGATTTAATTCAGTGAAACATTAATTTAATAGCTCTGTATATGCATTTATTAAAGATACTGCTTCGTGCGTGTGCACTTCTCTCTGTAATAATTAAATCAACTATGAATTTGAAAAAAACTTATAACAAATTTAATGATCAGTTATCATTTAACAAAGTTAAGATAAATAAATGATTGATGGGTTAATATTGGTTTCTTCACTGAAACTTCGCTGGAAATGTATGATTAGCGTGTTGATGTGGTTCTGCCCTGATGAGTTTCACTTAGCTATCAGATTAATGAAGTGTTTCTGTTGGCTGCTGACTGTTCCTTCGATATACGATGTCTAAGGCGAGGGCACGTCCCAAAAACGAGAGTATTAGGGTAACCGCTCCTTGGGTCAATTGCGAGTATCTTCACAGGCCGTTGAAGGTAGGCGTCTCGTGTCGACAACAAGCTATGAACCACATATTTGTCTTCCAAACTGGTATTGTAGATTCGTACCACAAATGGTCTTGTAGACTCGTACCATGAACTTTAGAGGAAAACAAAGACCTCTGCTAAGTTTTATGTTCTCTGATACTAATCAGGCACCTTCCTGCTGCCTCTTACAACGACTCTTTTTCTCAGCAATTGTATCCCCTCTGAGTATAAAGTATAGCTCAGTGGAAATGATAAAAATTCACAATTACTTTCAGTTAGTCTGAGCGAAAAGTATGTCTGGACAACGGAGAATGGAATGGCTTGTGCCTGGGTGAACATGTCTAAGTATGCATATAAATTATTGCAAATGATAATAAATGTATCATCATGATGTCATCATCATCCATTCCTTGCTCGATTCGGAATCTGTGGTTACCTCTGTTTTTGGTTCCTTGTGAAAACTAGCACGAAGCAATCACCAGCGCTTTGCTGTGGTGGTTCACAAACATATCATTTTTACATGCTTAGGTTGCCAGCCTCGCAAGGACCTGTATAACCACCAGCAGTCCAAAGATGTCAAATTCAAAGTAAAAACTATACGTTACAACTCACCCTAATAACTTTTGGGAACTCTAACTTCTAGCTCATTTGAATAGTCTTGGCAACTTGATGCTGATGCCTCGAACACGCGACTGGGGAATTATTTCTATTGAGAATCCCTCTGTGACTTGTGGGTGGTCCTGTATAATCCGGTTTTCCTATTAATATTGACGATTTTCTACTGATGTTTCAACAGATACTCTAATACGTTTTGTCTGGTCCTATAAGTTCAGAGTCCTGACTCTATTCTTCCCTGGCTTTATTTGGTTTGTCTACTCTGACGATCTTGGAATGCAGTGTCAAATGTCTAAAATGTGCTACGTTATATCGCAGCTTTCTGCCCAAGCTTCCGCATGGCGTTTTCGACAAAACTTCCAGTCAGAACGAATGTATATTCGAATCCCGAATGCCAGCCAATAGCATTCAAATTGCGTGTTATAATAACGTTCATCATGGAATTTTCTGCGTGAATCACACGTTTGTGAAATTCAAACAGTCACTTTCCATATAAGGAGTTGTTATTTCCTCATTCATAAACCTCCACTCCCAAAGGAGCATAAGCCTTCAACAAACACATGCCAAGTCCTCCTGTCACGTGCCATCAACTCAAGTTCTTTCCACGTTCTCCTCATCATTTTTATCTCTGTTTCCAGCTCTCTTCTCTATGTGCTTCTTGGTATACCTCTGTCTCTCTTGCCCTAGGGGTTCCAGAACAAGGAATGACTTGTAATGCTATCAACAGGTTTCCTCAGTGTGTGTCCTGTCCATCGCCATCGTCTTCTTCTCATCTCTTGTTCCACTGGCACTTGTCTAGTTCTTGTCATCAGTTCCACGTTGGTAACCTTGTCATACCATTTTAATCCCTCTATTCTACGCATGCACCCATTTATGAAAGTCTGTAGCTTTTTGGTTGTTGTCTTTGTTTTTCTCCATGTCTCAGAGCTATACAATAGGACTGACTTCACATTTGAGTTGAAGATTCTTATTTTTGTGTTGGCTCCGATTTCTCTTGATCTCCATATATTCCCCAATGCAATGAAAGCTCCTCTTGCTTTTTGTATTCTTAGTTTGATATCAGTCTGTCCCTCCAACTTTGTCTATATTGCTGCCAAGATATGTGTACGATTCTACATCTTGTATTGGTGTTTCTTCAAGTTCAACCTTGTTATCATTACCTGCATTTATTCTCATTATTTTTGTCTTTTCCCTGCGTATTTTCAGACCCAAGTGCTGTGACCTCTCATCGAGTGTTTTCAATTTGTCCTGCATCTGATTACGGTTATGGGACAGAAGAGAGCTAATTTCGGAGGTCAGAGTAGATAACTTATTAGATACTAACGATCGCTTGCATTAACGCTGGAGCGATACAAATCCGTTGGCCATTTAGACAGAAATGGTTATGCAACTAAATCCGTATTTCAAGTTCGACTTACTTGGAGTCAATCTAGTTATTATCACGTTTAGTGATATAATTAATCTTTCGGGAAGGTCAATCACGCCTTGACCTGACATGAATTGAAGTGTGAAAATAAAACAGTGACTGCAGTGCAGAGAATGGGAGAGAGAGAGAGAGAGAGAGAGAGAGAGAGAGAGCAAATGCGAAAAAAGAACGATCCAATTCTGTGACAGTGAACAGCAGTTATATTCTTTCTTTGTTCTGACAATGACTCCCATAAACCGCCCAGCAGTGCCGGATTAAGCGTCAACCCTTTTTTTGGTGTTTGGGCTCTCCTTCATCTAATAGACAATAGGTTTTTTTTCAACCCTTTAGTATGATGATGGTATATACTAGTATTATTAACAGACTGGTATGTTAGTTTGTTAGCATGCTGATGGTATATACTAGTATTATTAATAGGCTTGTATGTTAGTTTGTTAGCATTGCTGACCTCTTTTATCAGAGTGGTCCGACCACCGGTCTCTCTCGCAGCAAAGGAGCCGGGTTCGATTCACGGTATCGACATGCTTCAGTCTATCAAGCTGTAAATGGGTACTTGACTTTGCACTTGAGTTAGGTGTCACTTGTTACCTCCCCTTGCTCTGCAGTAGTGGTCAAACAATGGCGAAAACCTAAAGTATCTAATGTGGGTCTTCAAAGGTGTCTACCTTCGCACAAGATTACTCTTGGCAGAGTTGAAGATAGAAGGATAATGATGCTTCTATCTGGTGGGAGTATTCACAAGATATTTCAGAAGTCAAGAGCAATGCTGAATGAGTCTTAGCACGTTAATTTTATATCTGACCCGTCATCTTTTGTGAAGATGGATATGTGATTTGCTCGTACAAGCCTCTAGCTGATTTAATTCACCAAAATTCCTTTTATTTGCTCGATATATATATATATATATATATATATATATATATATATATATATATATATATATATATATATATATATATATATATATATATATATATATATATATATATATATATATAATAAAATGATTAATTCAACTTCATCTACTTCCTTTCTCAACTTGGAGTCTGGGATTACCTCTGATTTTTTTTTCTTCCGTGAGAACTAGCTCTTTCTGTGGTGGTTCATGAATGTATTCTTTTCACGTGCTGAGGTTGCCAGCCTCGTATGTATCTTTAACACTCCTTGCTAGTATAAACCAGTAAAATTCAAAATATAAAGATATGTACAACTCACTCTAGTAACTTGGCAAATCTTAGACGTCTTGCTCAGGTAAATAGTCTTGGCAACTTAAGACAGATGCCTCGAACATACGTCTGGGATATTATTTCTTATTCTAGAATTCCTCTGTGACTTGTGAGTACTTTCTATAGGAGTCCGGTTCCGTATTAATATTGGCGAATTTTCTTTTCCAGTGAATAAAAGATGCTCTAATACGTTATTCCGTTCCTAAAAATTCAGAATCCTGACTCTATTCTTTCCTGTGGCAAGGCACTAGATGTCTACTTTGACGATTTTGGGAATGCAGTGTCGTATGCAAGATATTCTATGTTATATCGTAGCTTTTGGCCCACGCTTGCTGCATTGCGTTCTGACGAATCTTCCAGTCGTGTGGTTGCTTATTGGCGCCTCAAATATCAGCCAATACATACAAATTTCATATTGTGGAAAACGTTTCCTCATGCAGTATACTGTATGACTCATGCGTTTGAAAATTTCAAACAGTCGTCCTCCGTATATGGAGCTGCTACATCCGACAAATGTTGTCAATGTTTACGTTACAACTTCTTACATTTTTCCTGTCGAGTCGGAAGTAAATATGCAATCTTAAGCGAACACTTCGTGCTCGCATTTACGTGGTGTCAATGTGGTATCATCACGTTTTAGGGACTGAATTAATCTCGCAGGGATGGGCGATACACTTGTCTGGCCCTGTCATGCATCGAAGCGTGAAATGTTAACAATGATAGTAGGGAAAAAGAGAGTGCTAACAACAGAATAATGCACCTAATTCAGTACGCACAACAAATGTAGTTCAATACCGCAGGAGAAAAGAAGAGAGCGCACAAATTATGTCACATTAGGGAAGGAAAGGGCAGCGAGGAAGGGAACTGGTCACTCCAATTCGCGATGCTAGACTAGTATAGTGAAGTCTCTAACACTTCACTCCCCTATGGCACTATCTACTATGGGATTACGTTTACCTTTTTGCCTCTTTTATTAGTAACTAATTTGTATTAATGTTTATTAGTATTATTATTGCATTACTGTTTATTATTATTATTTTTATTATTATTTAGGTAAACACAATAAACACATTTTATTGAAAATTCTATGCATTTTTTATGAGCTCCAGGCCACTACTCTTCAGCATACATAGCTTATGGATAATCCGGCTCTGGTGCACATTCTCAATGTCAACACCAAACTTACAGATAAAGATCTGTTAGTCAGATTAAATTCTTCTTTGCTTCCTAGTGGCCACACCAGACAAGATCTGCCTTCACTAAAACAAACAACTGATTCATTTGTAATTGAAATCAGAAGTCAATGTTCCCTATCATTTATCTAATATAACAGTATGGCTCTGAAACATGGAGAACCACAAAAATAACAACCAAAAAGCTACAGACTTTGGTTTGGTTTGGATTTTTAAGGGCCATCTTCGTTGCACACGGAAAACTTCACCTTTGCTCCAATCTCCACTCTTATATCACCCAAGAAGGATCTCAGCACAGTGCACGAACTCCGAAGAGCAGGCGAGGAGTCCAGCTGTGTGTGTGTGTGTGTGTGTGTGTGTGTATGTGTGTGTGTGTGTGTGTGTGTGTGTGCGTGTGTGTGTGTGTGTGTGTGTGTGTGTGTGTGTGTGTGTGTGTGTGTGTGTGTGTGTGTGTGTGTGTGTGTGTGTGTGTGTGTGTGTGTGTGTGTGTGTGTGTGTGTGTGTGTGTGTGTGTGTGTGTGTGTGTGTGTGTGTGTGTTTGTGTGTGTGTGTGTGTGTGCAGGAATCACATATGCTATAAATATTTTTGTATGTTCTTTAAGAAGATATAGCTGTGCGCAAGATGGGTGGACACGAGAACGCACTGATTGTGAAAGAGCGCACCATTTATTTTATCTATAACGTATATTGTAATAGAAAGTGTGGCGTAAGCATCGTATGCTTTGGAACCTGACGGTTAATTTTCACGGCTCTTTGGCTGGTGTCCGTCATAGTGTGTGGACGCATCTTTTATGTGCTCCGAAGATATGGAGATATTTTAAAGTCCACAAAAGTGTTCTTCGATCTGATGATGATTGATATTTGATATTTACATGCCAGTGTTGGAAGGCATTCTAATAAAAGTACAGGGACATGTTTTATTAATTAAATTCCGTCAAGACTATGACGATTTATCTTATAAGCTACGTGAACTATGAATATGATTATCGGCAAATCTGTCTGAGCATTAATGCCTAAAGACGGACCAGAGACGGTGTATGAACAAAACCTTACTGATCACTATTTTAAGATGTGGAGCATATCGTCAATTGTGAAGAATTCGTTAATAAATGTTTGAACGTTGGACAATCTTCGCTGTATTTTTTATTCCAGTTTTACGATGTTACAGTGTGTACATGTTATGTATTAACATCAAATCTATGAACCCTCGACAGGTATTCAAGCACCAGCAAAAATGCACCCGTAACAGTAGGTTTCCTAATTTTTAAAACTTTTGCCAAGGCAACGGCCGTATGGACAACTCTTTACTATTTCCAACTGCCGAGGGGTTTTTAAAATGCGCAACTTGAACACGGGACGTCCTTATTCGAGGACCTCCTTTCGCCCTTATCCGAGAAGGCTAGGTATCCTATCTCACTACCCATGAGATCAGGGAGGAGTATGGCATCATTAAAAACCCTTGGTTCTGCAAAAATGTCCATCAATTATATTCCCTGTATTGGGGGCGAACTCGGCACCTTTAGAATTAGAGACGAACACCATAACTCTAAGGCACTTCGACCCCCAAACAGACTTTCATAATTAGACGCTTGTATCGAATAGAGGGATTGAAATGGTATGATAAAATCACTAATATAGAGCTGATGATAAGAACAGATGGTAAGAAGAACAGATGAGAAGAAGACGTTGGAGATGGATAGGACACACATTGAAGAAATCTGTTGATAGCATTACCAGGCAGTCCTTGTTCTGGAATCCCCAAAGACAGAGAACTAGAGGAAGACCAAGGAACAATTAGACAAGAGAACTGGAGACAGACATGAAATAGATGAAGAAGACATGTAAAGACCTTGAGCTGACGTCACGGGGTCAGGGAGGCGTGGCATAAGTTTCTTGAACTCCTATGCTCCATAGTGAGTTTTTAAAATGATTTCCCCCTCCCCCCTATCTGGGGGGAAGGAATGGGGTGACAGTAAAAATAGTGCGCCTACTTGACACTGGGATTGTGGGTTTATTTCGGCAAACTCTAGCAGTCTGATATGATGCGCATGTGCCGAAATAGTGATAAAACGTATCTCTTGCCCGCAATGACAGTATCAAAGAGCACTCGCTAGTGTTAAGTACTGTTTCTCCTTGCTGGATGGACGCAGAAAGATGGTTAGACAAACTTAAGTAGTGAGGAGGCGGACTATTCCCTGTTTACACTTTCTTCCTTCAGTTCTTGTCAGGTCGTGACCTAATACTCCAGTCAATACTAATTATTTTCATCGCTGGCCTGGGTTTGGAACGATATTGACTCCTGGTGGTGTAGAGTGAAGTGATTGTGTAACACGCTTTCGATTAGACAGTAAGGCGCACGGATTAAGCGTGAGAGTGGAATTGTCACCTGGATTTATCGTTTATCACTAGCTCACCTATTGTTAACTCCACCCTTCTGTCTGGGAAGATACATAACGAACCTTGAGTTGGAGACATGGTCAGCCTAATAATTGCCATAACCCAGGTTGTTGCCTGATAAGTTGTTTGCATGCTCTTGATGGTTTAGACAATGTCAATCTGGTTACCGATTAAGACACGGACAATTCCATAGTCCTGTAGTTGGTCTACCCAACGTGTTGGGGTTACCTTTTTGCATTCTGTACAGGCGTTCGCATACTGAGCTATGTCTTCAGTGATACCTGGCCAGTAATAGTGCGATGCTATCCTTTGACAAGTGGTACCTTTTCCCATGTGACCACTACCTGGTATAGCATGTCCCAGCTCCATAACTTTCTCCCTGTTTGATTTTGGCACTAGACGCTGTCCATGCATTTTATGTCCTGATCCAGCTTTTCTATACAGTAGGCCATTTTTCATACAATTGTCTCCTTTGACTGGAGGGTTATGTGCCTTTTGTAATTTGCCAAAACGAGGTTTCAACGTGCTTATCTGCTGCTTGAGCCTTTTCATCTGTTCTGGATGAGTATTTATAGGATTTTCCTCCATTTTCTTGGAGCTTGACCTGGTCTTGTCTGCTGAAATAACTACAGGTTTCATAGGTTATCCTAAGAAAACATACCTACATCCTAGGATCAGTGGGTATATAGGATCATCATTCATTGCTGCTTTGATCTCTCCTTCCACATAGTGAGATCTTACATTGATTCGGGCTATGGGTAGTGTCATGGTTCCAGCTCCTTTTGGTGGTCCTCTGATTTCCACTGCTTATGTGGTTATCTGTTCCGGGGCTCACTGGAGAAGAACAAACGATTGAATCAAAGTCCAAGCCTGTGTCACATAAGCACAGGACGTGAGTGCCATTCACGGTCACTTCTCACATATGGGAGATGATGGAGGTCATTCTGACTAACTGCCAGTTCCTTCTTTCCCTTATTCCCTGTTGTAAGACATGCAGCATGGTGAGGAGGGTTTCTCCTTCTGCATTCTGCAGTATTGTGGTTGCTCATTTTACAAGTCTTACATTAATCTTCCTTTCTTGAAGGTTTCTAGTCTGATCTGTAAAGATAAGCTGTCTTATTCTTAGCTTATGGTCTCTCTCAGCTTGTATCTTTCTATCTTCCATTTCAGCATCCAGCCTCTTTTCTTCAGCTTCTATTTTCTTGGCTTCTCTCTCAAGTTCTAATTTCTTGGCTTCTCTCTCAGCTTCTAATTTCTTGGCTTCTCTCTCTGCCTCTAATTTTTTGGCTTCTCTCTTAGCTTCTAATTTCTTGACTTCTCTCTCAGCGTCTAATTTCTTCTATTCCCTATCCATATGTTTATCCACATCAGTTGTAATAAATTTAATAAGAGCAACATCTGTCAAGTCTAGATCTTTTCCCATCTGCATGATCGCAATACTAAATTTCACCAAGTCAGCCATTCATGTTTAAGTTGAGTAGGGTTTGTAACTTTACTACAACTTAATTAACTCTAATTAATCTTATTTAACTAAGGACAATACAATATTCACACAACTTTGTTAGCGTCAACTATTTACTTAGTACTGCTTTGGTAATTTTCAAAAAAATTGTATTATTAAGGTTTTTCTAAATTTTAATTTCAACCTATTTGGTGGCACAAGATAGACTTATATAGATTGAGTGTGGCTCGGGATTTACAAGTATATCCCGCGATCGAGCCCCCAGTGCTCGATAGGTTATTTAAGGGTATTGTTGTCAATAATAGATACTGATAGATCAGACAAAGAAGTCTGAAAAGAATTTAGTGCCAGTGTCAGAGAAGAGCACTGGTACCAGAGAATAACAACTAACAAAAACACAAATAGTAATACGTCTTACTGAGAGAAAGGACAAAGAAAAACCTACAATGCGGCCACAAGGCCTTCGTCAGGGACAGAGATACAAAAGACAGAAGGGAAAGAAAGTGAGAATTAAGTGGAGAACATGAACCTATAGAAATAAGAGAAGATCGACAGTAAGCGCAGAAATAACAGAGAAAAGTGAGCGAACATGTAGACAGTGCAGTTAGGTACGGGGTATGATATGAGTATATGAGGAGAACTGCCGTATGACGGGGGTAAAACGGAAAAAATACAAAAAGTAATACGTCTTACTAAGACAAAGGACAAGGACAAACCTTCATTGCGGCCACAACGTCAGGGATAGTACTTTCTTTCCCTTCTGTCTTTTGTTTGTCGGATTAAAAAATGGGTACCATTGTTGGCTTGAAGGAATGTTCAAATGAAGACATCACAAAATGGAAACGATAACATATGGTATCTGCCAATGCTGTGACTATCAGAGCACAATCTCATGCTCAAACTAGGTAGAAGAATTGAAGGATGATGAGAATTTATATATCTCATTAGTTAGCAAAGACTCATTTGTTACAATGCAGAGAGCTGATGACTCATTGAAGAAAAAAAATTTCAATTAGCAAAATCAGATGATGGGGCATACACAGATAATGCAGTGCACTGGTATACTATATATTTTGATTCGAAATTTTAAAGACTCTACAACAGTGCGTAAACAAATTATGGTACCAACTAATTTCGGACTTTTATTTTGCGACATGTACACGATGTAAACTGTGCTGGACATATGGGAATTACTAGAACACAACATAGAATATTATCTAATTTTTTCTGGCCTGGTATTACAAAAGACATAAAAACATTTTGTCGCACTTACAAAACATGACAAGAGGTAGCAACCAAAGGTGCTTATCATAACGCCCCCATTCAAGCATGAGATATTTCAGTGCGCCATTTCGCTAAGATGGTGATAGATATAATAGGTCCATTATCATTTGAGTCGGCAAGAGGCCGTAGATATGTTCTTACGTGCATTGGTATATGCACACGATGGCCTGAACCTATTCCGCTGAAAAAACATTACAACGTCAGAAGTGGTGGATGCCATTTTTGTTATTTTCAGCAGACTAGGCTTCCCAGACAAATTACTATCAGATAGAGGAATTCAGTTTGTTTCTGAGGTCATGTCTCAATTTATGAAAATGTTTGAAATTGATAGATCGCTTAGTAGTGTGAATCACGCAATGTCAAATGGGATGGTAGAGCGCCTAAAGAAGACTTTAAAACAACTTCTGGGGGAGGTAACAGATAAATATCCACAGGACTGGGATAGAGTATTTCCTGCGGTTTTGTTCGCATATCGGGAAGTTTCAAACGAGTAAACGGGTTTTTCTCCCTTTGAGCTCATTTTCGGTGCTAAACTGCGAGGGCCTATGTCTATTCTGAAACAATTACTGGTAGGTTCTGAGATGACTAATGAGGTGCAGTCCTCATATGAATATGTGGTCAATCTTCGTAAGAAAATAATTGACGCTTGTCAATTGGCTGTCGAGTCTTCGGAAGACTCAAAAGAAAAAGCTCGACTCTTTCTAAACAAAAACAGAAAGTTGCCACAATTATGGCCCGGGACGAAGCTTATGTTCTGTTACCTACCAAAGAAAATCGTTTATTCATTTCTCATACAAAGTTATCACAAAGATATCAGATGTAGATTTTATCATTGAAGTGAAGGGCAAAATGAAAACTTTTCATATTAATATGCTCCAAAAGTTTCACCCAAGACCTAACAATCGTAGACCTGTCTTTGACGCTATCGACGGAACCATCGATCGTAATTCTTCACCAGCTGTTATAATGGAAGAACAATCTGCTCTTCCAGATATTCCTTTACAGCTTCCTTTAATGCCACTTCAGTCTAAAGAATCTTGGAAAGATGTTTCCATTTCTTCTTATCTGTCAGCTGATCAACAAAGTGAGATTTCGTGTCTTTTACAGTCTTATCCAGACGTTCATACAGACATTCCTGGTCAAACTAATTTCATTGCTCATGATATTCAACTTCGCGACCGTCATCCTATTTGACTCAAGCCTTATCCTATTCCTATACATTTTCAGGCACAGGTAAAGAGAAATAATTAGATGAGATGCATTATCTCGGTATTATCTCACTATCTGAATCACTTTATTCATTTCCAACGGTAATCATTAGGAAATAAGATAAATGTGTTTGAATTTGCATTGATTTTCGACGACTTAATAGCATAACTGTGAGTGACGCTGAACCGATGCCGGTAATTGAAAATTTATTAGATCAACTTTCCAATGCTACATATTTCAGCAAACTTGATTTATCAAAAGGCTATTGGCAGGTTCCACTCACTGAAAGATCTAAACCTTTTACTGCTTTTTCTACTCCGAAAAGACTTTTTCATTGGGACTATCTGTGCTTCGGTTTAGTGAATGCCCCTTCGACGTTCGTGCGCATGATGAGGAACATAAATTTTCTCTGATAGAACTGATATCATCACTTACAAAGATGATATTTGTTTGTTTCATGATTCATGGGATGAACATATTTCTGGTCTCAAATCTTTGATTCATACTATTTGTGTGCATAATCTTACTGAAGACAATCTAAAATTCAGATTGGTTTTCAAGAAATTTCTTTGTTAGGACATAAAGTTGGCCATGGCTTCTTAAAAACTGAAGATAATACTATCTCTAAAATCTTGAATCTTGACATTCTTGACAGTCTTCTTGGGCTCATCAATTTCTATCAAAAATCTGTGCCAAAGTAATCATCGATTACTTCAGTTTTGTCCTCGTTGCTCAAAAAGGGCTCTCCTAAAACGTTGTCTGGAGCCAGATTTGTAATGATACAAACTGCATTTCTCTAATGCACCTAGTTTAAAACTGCATGATCTTCGCTTACCATTTATTCTCAGGACAGATGCCTCGCAGGGCAGAATAGGCGGCACTTTAATGCAGTATGTGAACAAGGTTCTTTACCTGGTACTATATACAAGTCGCAAACTGTTCAGTACCAAGGCAAAGTATCCAACTGTGGAGCGTGAGCTCCTGGCGATAGTTTGGTGTGTATCGACATTTCAGCGCTTCTTGGAGGGATACGGACAGACCAGAAAGTGTTGGCTTTGATCCAAAAATCAAACTTAAAGAACCAGAGCGTAGCGCGCTATGCTATTAATTTGCAGCCATACTACTACACCATACGCCCGATAAAAGGTGACAAGAATGTAGTTGCTGATGCACTGTCTCGCTGCATCAAACAATAAGACATGATTGACAGTGTTTCTTACATTCTTACTGCAAATGTTGACTGATCTGCAGTGATACTTGGAAGTGACTCATTAACTTTGGCACATTAATTGTTCAGTTATTCATCATATGAATAAACGACGAGACATCATGAACTGGGTAAAAACACCATTTCTTACATAGCACTGGTGTACTAGAGACATTTGTCGAATATTTTCGAAGAGACACTATTTCCCTAAATGGCATATGAACTAAGGTACATTTATACGAATTATACTGTAAAAAAAAAAGAAACGCATAGCTATTCGAGGGCGCGTTTTTATGAGTTTGTAAGTAAAATTTGGTGCTAGGGTATATAAAAACCAGCTTCAAATGTTCTTTACAGTGTCAAATGCACGTGTTGACCGGACTTGCATTCGTTTTTATAATCGTTACAACGCAGTGGTCAATAGTGTTTATGACGCAATTTTTGACCACAGCTCATGTTGCGCGCACGTGAAATCAACAAAATTTGGGGTGAACACTATTCACTGACAACGGAACTGAAACCCTATAAAAGGATAACGCTACACAAAAAAATTCAGTTCGTTTTCAAGCAGACATTTATGGCGTCTCTATCGATAAATTTAAGGAACATTGCTATTGGCCGACTGCATGCAGGCGAAAGTCAAAGTCAGGTTGCCAGGCATCTAAACGTGCATCAGAGTACCATCAGTCGACTTTGGCACCGATTCCAAGCCACTGGCTCAGTTGAAGACCGGCATCGCAATTGACGACCCAGAGTGACAACAACAGTGGAGGATCGCTTTATTCGGCCTCTTCACCTCAGAGACAGGTTTACAACAGCTTCCTCAACTGCCCAGTCATTGCCTGCAGGACGTCATGTGTCTGATCAAACTATCCGGAATAGACTGCATGACGCTGGACTTTAGGCACAACGACCTCACCGAGGACCTGTCCTTACGCGCCACCATCGCCAAAATCGACTTCTTTGGGCCAACCAGCATCGTCCCTGAGCAGCTGACAATCAATGGAGACGTGTCTGGTTTAGTGACTAATCTTTCTTTTTGTTGCAGCGTCATGATAGACGGTGTAGGGTCTACCGTAGGCGAAATGAACGTTTTGCCCAAAATTGCGTTGATGAAGCTCCGCCGCACGGTGGTGGAGGTGCAATGGTGTGGGGAATGATCAGTTACAACGGAAGGAGTCAATTGGTGCACATTTAAGGAGGTTTGAATGCGCAACGATACGTCAATGAAATTCTTTTGCTTTGGCTGCCCAAATGTCTGTGTTTCAACAGGACAAAGCCAGACCCCATTGTGCACGGTTGACCACGCAGTTCGTTCCTGACAGCCAACAACATTCTCACCCTTTCCCTGGCAATCCCTGTCTCCAGATATGAGTTCGATTGAGCACCAGTGGGATGAGCTGCATAGACGTGTTTGTCGCCGAGACGTTGCTCCAGACAATCGTCGTGATCTGTTCCAGGCACTCCAGGAAGAGTGGTCAGCCATCCCACAAGCCCACATCAGGCGTCTGATCGCATCCATGCCCAGGAGATGCCAGTCGCTGATCGATGCAAGAGGAGGCCACACACCTTACTAACGGGAAAGCCCGTACGCCAAAAAACTCTCGTGACCCAGATGCAAAACAACTGTCAATTGATTGGTTGAACCCTAAGGTATTCTTGTGTGCAATTTGAAAAATTAACTCATTAAATTAAAAAACGTTATTGAATGTCAACATTTTGGCTATGTGTGTGCCTTCAGTAGCTATGCTACATCCGACAAATGTTGTCAATGTTTACGTTACAACATGTTCTTTTGAGTTTGTATTATTATTTTATTATACATAAACTTGTTTCCAATAGTCTATATTTAGCGCTGACGTCACCCACCCTAACCAAAGCCATTCGACCCTCTATGCTAACGGAGTTTCACGCGGTCTACGCTCAATGGTTTCCTCGCGAAGTCTGCCCCGACCCTCGATCTGGTTTCATAACTAGCAGTAACACAGTTAGTATCACTTCGGCGTACTTAACACCTCGTGGCTCACACATACCTTGTGTATATCATCAATGATAAACTCTCTCTGGGCACCGAAATTGATAGCCTCATTAACAAAGCTGCAGCTACCTTTACCCGCTTCACATCACGTGTTTGGGGAAACGCCAAACTCACAACGAAGACCGAAGCTGCGGTATATAACACCTGCATCACCAGTACACTTCTATATGTTAGTGAGACCTGGACAATCTATGCTAAGCAAGAAAGAAGGCTCAATACCTGCCATCTACCGTGTCTGCGCCACCTCCTTGGCCTTTCGTTGAAAGATAAAGTGCCAAATGTTGCGGTATTGTCACGTGCTGGCCTTCAAAGCCTGTATAGCCGGCTGAGACAGGGAAGCCTACGCTGTTTTGGCCATATCCACCGCATGAAAGATGGTCGCCTTTGAAGAAATGTTTGGCGACTAGCAGAAATATATTAAGAAATATTTGACAACTGTTAGTAGTATTTGACAACTGTTAGAAATATTTGACAACTGGAAGACCCGTTTGAAGAAATATTTGACAGCTAACAAAAACATTTGCATAAATATTTGGCAACTGTAAGAAATATTTGAAGAAATATTTGACAACTTGAAGAAATATTTGCCAAGTGGAAGAAATATTTTGACACCGGTAAGAAATGTTTGACAAGTCGAAGAAATATTTTGACAAGTGGAAGGAATTTTTGCCAAGTGGAAGAAATATTTTGCAAACGATAAGAAATATTTACCAAGTGGAAGAAATATTTTGACAAGTGGAAGAAATTTTTTTGCCAAGTGGAAGAAATATGTTGACACCGGTAAGAAATATTTGACAAGTGGAAGAAATATTTTGACAAATGGAAGAATTTTTTTTTGCCAAGTGGAAGAAATATTTTGACAACGGTAAGAAATATTTTGATAACGGTAAGAAATATTTGACAAGTGGAAGAAATATTTTGACAAGTGGAAGAAATTTATTTGCCAAGTGGAAGAAAAATTTTGACAACGGTAAGAAATATTTTGACAACGGTAAGAAAATATTTGACAAGTGGAAGAAATATTTTTGCCAAGTGGAAGAAATATTTTGATAACGGTAAGAAATATTTTGACAACGGTAAGAAAATATTTGACAAGTGGGAGAAATATTTTTGCAAAGTGGAAAAAATATTTTGACAACGGTACGAAATATTTTGACAACGGTAAGAAAATATTTGACAAGTGGAAGAAATATTTTGATAAGTGGAAGAAATTATTTTGCCAAGTGGCAGAAATATTTTGACAACGGTAAGAAATATTACCAAGTGGAAGAAATATTTTGATAAGTGGAAGAAATTTTTTTGCCAAGTGACAGAAATATTTTGACAACGGTAAGAAATATTTGCCAAGTGGAAGAAATGTTTGACAACAGGAAAAAATATTTAATGAAAAAAATTTAATGAAAAGTTTGGAAAGCTGCAAGAAATATTTAAAGACACATTTAAAGAAGTATTTGACAGCTGATCTATTTACCTACAGGTTGGAACCTTTGAGCAGGCCTGGGAGAAAACTTTGGGGGCATCTTTGCTGATTGGAAGAAAAGCTTTTACTAAAGTTTGAAACTTGTAGGACAAACAAAAAAAAGGAGATAACTGTTTGATAACTGGAACAAATACTTAGTTATAATTATTTAATGTACTACATTTCCGTGGACTCCTCCTGTTTTGAACCGTTTGGGAGCCAATATAAAACCTATCACCAGATATCGCCCGTGTGAAAAAAGTGAAATCTTAAGTCACGGGGATTCGAACACACGAACGAAGGAATGTTTCTTTTATAAATTTCTACTATTGATCGGTTGTGTTTTGAACTTGTGACGTGAACAGAAATAAGCAGCAGGGTTAGTCTTACAAAGGTAAAATATTAGTCTTACAAAGACAAATCCCGTTGCAGATAGGCTTTTTTTTCGTCTACCAATACCCAAAACTCTGCCTTTTAGATGTTTTATTACGCTTTTCTAGATAGCTATATTTAGCCATGACGTCACCCTCTATCGATCTGGTTTCATAACTAGTGTGGGTAAGCTGGCGTTTGCCTGTCAGAAATCCCGCTCATTTTCAAAAATGTCGACGTCACGAGCGTCGATATAGGAGCTTTTTCATGCGTGAGCACGCGCGTGAACAAACCTAAATTTAATCCAAATGTGCTAGTTTTGTAGTAGGCCTAGTCAGCTTTTAACTATTGATATCTAAACATAATTTAAAATTTATTTATTACAAAAATATATTAATAACTTGTCTTGTGTTAATTTAGCATTAGGCAAAGATAGAGCTTAAATACTATTTGTAAGTCATCTGTGATAGGTATAAAATAAAGATAAGAGGAATTAGACAATGGGGGGGTTTAGGGTATTTTTTTGGGGGGGTTGGGTGGGGGGGGGGGGGG
>JAMPIV010003524.1:0-267500 GCA_024509875.1 Oreohelix idahoensis
TCATTCTGCAGCAACGCTTCAGTCAATACTGATTGAACTGACCGTGCCATTTGAATCCCCCCAGATTAGATGAGCAACATTCGTTCAAAGCGGCCAAGTATAGTGATCTGGCCGCGGATCTGAGACACGATGGGTTCACTGCAAGGGTCATGGCTGTTGAAGTGGGCGCAAGAGGGCTTGTGGCTGCATCAGTGTATGATCTATTGAAACTGTTGGGGCTGAGGGGACAGTCGAGAACAAGGGCCCTGAAGAGGCTTAGTGAAACTGCCGAAAAGGCATCATCAGGCTGGCTGTGAACAACCGCAATGGGGAATGGAGATCGTAACAATAAACGCTGCGGTACAGAAAACACCAGGAATTTTTCTAAGTCCACAATACGCTGAGGTTTGTGGTGGACTAGTGAACGGGCTGCGACTCAGGGGCGACAAGCGGTGTATACTATAAGGGGGTGTCAGTATCAAAAGTCCAGTGGGGAACGCGCAGTGGCGACTCGTTGACTTCGCGCTGGTGTCTCAGTGTGTGCGACGGAACGGAATAATTTGTCTTCTCTTTGTTACTTTCACAATTGCCTCCACGGCTGGCGGAGTTGTGGAATTTAAAGTTGCTACCATAAGTGAAATGGGTTCATTTTCGATGCAAGACAACAGGAAGCTGAGACGCTTGGGAGTCATGACCCAAGTGGGCCCGCCCCCCTTAGAGTGTAAAGAAGTATATAGGGCCGAAACACTTGTCGGACGGGGGGACTTCTTCTGATGATCAGATTGCTTCCTGTTGTATCGCTCTGTAAAGAGTTTCCTATCATAGTTACATGGTCAAACCAGTGACAATCGGGAAAAGACCGATTGACTTCTGGAAAGACAGATGACACTGGGAAAGACTAGAAACCGGCTGACCGGGTTAGCACCCCGTAAGCTGTATTCAATTGCTATAGAACCCAAAAACGATAGATGCCCCCAGGATTCACCGAAAGGGGGGGAGAATGATGAATCCACAGGCGCCTCATTGGAATCGACCAGACCCGTTACACGGACTTCGAGCTCTGAACAACGGCTGGAGTTTCCATGTGCCTGTGGTAGGGAATTCTCTACTCAGAGAGGAATGAAAATCCACAGAACGAAAAAGGGGTGTGGGAGGTCATCAGGGGGAGATCAACAGCGCTCTGTCTCGACGGATAAGACGTTAGAAGAACGCAGCCAGGAGTCAATCCACAGTGCTGAGTACATTCAAGTTGATCTGCCTGATGATGATCTCACACACTTCTTGGACGGGAAGAGAGATGCAATCAAGTTTCCACCCGCCAGTGCAAAAGGGCTTTGGGAACAGCTGGACGAAGCCTTGGCAAAAGAGTTGGATAACAACCTGAAGCAGATAACTTTGGAGAAGAAGCTGGAAATCTTCGGCGACATAATATATCTGCACTGTCGCAAAGTGTTCGGAGTGAGGGAGGCAAGGGAAAGTAACCCACCACGAAAAAGCAGAAGACAAATTAAAATAGAAGAAATCAGAAAACAGAAGAAGCATGCCCGAAAACTGTTCAAAAATGCAGTTGCCGCAGAGAAGGAAGGGTTACGACAGGTTTGGGAGCACCTGAAAGGCCAACATAATGCCCTTTGTAGAGCAGAAAGGTTGTGCAGGAAGAAAAGGAAGACTCGAATGGATAGGGAAAGATTCTTCAGGGAGCCCTTCAAGTTTGCCAAAGAACTGTTTGAGCAGCCACGGTCGGGTACGCTAAACATCAGGAAAGAAGACCTGGAAGAACACCTTGGAATGACATATTCAGATGGTCGCAAAGATGAGCTGCTCAGCAGCATGGCAGGCCTTAAATGGCCGAGTAAGCCAGGAGCTGAATTTAACACCAAGCCCCCAACGGTGCAAGAGGTAGAAAGCATTGTCCAGAAAGCTCGATGCAAGTCAGCTCCAGGTCCTAATGGTGTTCCATATGTGGTGTATAAGAGATGCCCTGAGGTGCTCAAACGACTGCTTCGTTTACTGAAGAGTGCGTGGAAAACCCAGCTTGTAAGCAAGGAATGGAGAAAGGCGAACGGAGTCTACATCCCGAAGGAGCAAAATTCCACAGACATCAGTCAGTTCAGGCCAATCTCACTACTCAATGTGGAAGGGAAGATATTCTTCTCAGTGATGGCGAAAAGACTCACTACATACCTCCTGGCAAATGGGTACATTGACACTACCATTCAGAAAGGAGGTATCCCAGGTACACCAGGATGTCTAGAGCATGCCACAATGATATGGGAAGCAATCCAAAAGGCAAAGTCTGACAGAACAAACCTCCATGTAATCTGGTTGGATTTAGCGAATGCTTATGGATCCGTTCCACACCAGATGTTGTGGCAGGCCCTAGAAATGTATCATGTTCCACAAGAGATTGCAGCAATGCTGAAGCTGTATTTCGCAGGGTTTGCTGTCAGATTTTCAACCAGAGAGTACACAACGAAGTGGATTGGCCTTGAAGTTGGAATTGCGATGGGATGTACCATCTCTCCGATACTATTCGTGATGGCTATGCAGGTAATCCTCAATGCGGCTGAAGGAATGGCTATAGGTCCAAAGCTCGGTGGAATGTGTCTCATGCCACCGCTCAAAGCATTCATGGATGACACAACAATTCTGACATCAGATGAACATCAGGCCCGGAGGATGTTAGCACGCCTGGATGAACTAGTCAGCTGGTGCAGAATGAGCTTCAAACCCAAGAAGTCGAGAAGCCTATCAGTCAGGAAAGGGAAGATAGCAGAGGTCATATTCACGGTTTCCAACCAAAGAATCCCTACTGTCATTGAGGAACCTGTTAAAAGTCTTGGCAGGGTGTACGATGCCTCATTAAAAGACTCAAAGGCAGTGCAACAGACAATAGAAATGGCAGACAGAGGGCTACAGATCATAGACCAAAGCAGACTCCTGGGGAAGTTCAAACTGTGGTGCCTCCAGTTCATGTTGATACCAAAGTTGCTGTGGCCACTGCTTATATATGAAATAAGCACAAGTACAGTGGAAGCCATAGAGCAGAAGGTCAACAAGTTCATGAGAAAATGGCTAGGAGTACCACCAGGTCTGTCAGATGTAGCACTGTACTGCAAAAAGTCAAAACTTCTGCTTCCTTTCAAGTCAGTTGTTGAAGAGTACAAAGTTGGAAAGGCAAGGCTTGCAATGATGCTACGCGAGTCAGCTGATGACGTGGTTAAGTCCATTCAGCCCACACTGAAAACGGGAAGGAAGTGGAAAGTGGAAGAAGCTGTTGATGCTGCCCAAGAGTCACTCAAACTGAGGGAGGTAATCGGATACACACAAACCAATAGACGGGGATTTGGTCATGGAGACATCCGCTGGTGGTCCAAGGCATCAAGCAGGGAGCGCAGAGACATGGTAGTTCAGGAGATACGAGAAGCTGAGAATGATAAGAGGTTGCAAAAAGCAGTGCAGCAGGTCCAACAAGGCCAATGGACTACATGGGAAGGAGCCCTGCAGAGGTCCTTGACATGGAATGATATATGGCATATGGCACCTCTTAGGCTCAGCTTCGTTGTCAGATCACTGTATGACCTGCTGCCATCGGCCACCAACCTTGTGAAATGGGGAAAGTCGGATGATGAGCAGTGCCCCCTGTGCCAGGGGAGGCAGACACTTGAACACGTGCTCTCAGCGTGTAAGGTGTCATTAGGGCAAGGGCGATACACTTGGCGCCATAACAAAGTGCTAAATGAGCTTGCTGCGACAATAGATCTGGCAAGAATGAAGGCGAATAGCAAAGTCCGGCCAGACACCGCAAACACATACTTTCTGAGGGCAGGAAAGTCAGCACACCCCAAACCGAATAAACCTGGTAGCAGTTTACCATCTCTTCTTGATTGTGCAAATGATTGGGAGATGGCGGTAGACCTACCTGGACGAGGGGCATATCCAGAGAGTATCCGAAAATCGCGGAGACGGCCGGATATAGTGCTTCATTCTGCAGCAACGCTTCAGGTCATACTGATTGAACTGACCGTGCCATTTGAATCCAGATTAGATGAGCAACATTCGTTCAAAGCGGCCAAGTATAGTGATCTGGCCGCGGATCTGAGACACGATGGGTTCACTGCAAGGGTCATGGCTGTTGAAGTGGGCGCAAGAGGGCTTGTGGCTGCATCAGTGTATGATCTATTGAAACTGTTGGGGCTGAGGGGACAGTCGAGAACAAGGGCCCTGAAGAGGCTTAGTGAAACTGCCGAAAAGGCATCAGGCTGGCTGTGGAACAACCGCAATGGGGAATGGAGATCGTAACAATAAACGCTGCGGTACAGAAAACACCAGGAATTTTTCTAAGTCCACAATACGCTGAGGTTTGTGGTGGACTAGTGAACGGGCTGCGACTCAGGGGCGACAAGCGGTGTATACTATAAGGGGTGTCAGTATCAAAAGTCCAGTGGGGAACGCGCAGTGGCGACTCGTTGACTTCGCGCTGGTGTCTCAGTGTGTGCGACGGAACGAACGGAATAATTTGTCTTCTCTTTGTTACTTTCACAATTGCCTCCACGGCTGGCGGAGTTGTGGAATTTAAAGTTGCTACCATAAGTGAAATGGGTTCATTTTCGATGCAAGACAACAGGAAGCTGAGACGCTTGGGAGTCATGACCCAAGTGGGCCCGCCCCCCTTAGAGTGTAAAGAAGTATATAGGGCCGAAACACTTGTCGGACGGGGGGACTTCTTCTGATGATCAGATTGCTTCCTGTTGTATCGCTCTGTAAAGAGTTTCCTATCAATACTTCTGTCCAATCAACGGACTTTCCCCTCTAACTTTTTCAAATATTCAAACTAAAAGTCAAATTTCAGTCCAGTCTCAGTCTAGAATGTAGTATTTTTCCCAAAATTACACTTGTTTTTTGGACTAACTACATGTAAAAACTACACGAACTTGCCCCACTAAGTTATTTTTAGCTGCTATCCTCCGACTTTGCCCCTCTAGTTTACTGCAGTTTGATTTCTGCATTTTTAGGCTCAAGGACGCCAAAAATGTAACTTTAGTGAAAATATCACCTGTGTGTTACCGGGGCCCGAAAGGGGAGCAAAGAATAGTAACACTGTCCCCTGCCAAGCATGTCGTAGAAAGCGACTAAGGAGGGTTGGGCATGGGGCCGGTTACCCCATCCTGTAAAAAAAATTTAAACCACAAAAAACTTCAACAAATATGGACAAGTCAAATAAAGAAAATAAAACACAGCCATCCAAGACAGGGGAAGGTCCTCTCGTGGGGAGGCGTATGATGCAACACAGAGAAAGTCGAAAGGAGTCTGTGTTGCTGACTAACCTTCTTTCTTCTAGGAGAACTTCCAGATTTGGCACCTGGAATGTTCGGACATTAAACGAACAAGGGAAAGTGGCGCAAGTAGCAGCAGAAATGAGGGAATACAAAATCGAGGTTTTGGGAATGTGTGAAACAAAGTGGAAGGGGGTAGACAGGAAGAAACTCATCACAGGTGAATTGGTGCTGTCCTCAGGACATGAAGACGAAAGTTCACACCACAGTGAAGGGGTAGCTCTTATGTTATCTAAAGAAGCACAGAAAGCACTCATTGAATGGCAAGCTGTTGGACCCAGAATAATAACAGCTACTTTCAAAACAGCTAAAAAGAAAATTCATGTAAATGTCATCCAATGTTATGCACCAACTAATGACAAAGAAGAGTCTGTGAAAGAAGCATTTTATACTAAACTACAGGAAATTATGGATAAAGTAAAAAGAAGAGACATCACAATTTTGATGGGTGACATGAATGCAAAGATAGGTACAGTCAACACTGGATTTGAAGAAGTCATGGGAAAACATGGGCTAGGAGTAATGAATGAAAATGGAGAACTATTCGCAAACTTCTGTGCTTCAAATTAACTGGCTATAGGAGGAAGCATGTTTCCACATAAGAGAATACACAAGGCAACATGGATATCACCAGACCATAGAACAGAAAATCAGATTGATCATATATGCATAAACAAGAAGTTTAGATCATCATTGCAGGATGTAAAGGTATATAGAGGAGCAGATGTGGCATCAGATCACCATCTTCTGATAGCCAAAGTAAAAATGAAACTCAAGAGATATGCAACAATGCAAAATTATAGACAACAGTATAATGTAGGACAGCTAAGAAATCAAGAAACAAGAGACAAATTTGCGGTCACAGTATCCAACAAATTCCAAGTGCTCCAACAGCTGGAAGATGTAGAGAATACAGAAGACTATTGGCAGCAGGTCAAAACTGTATGGAAGAAGAAATGTGAAGAAATACTGGGGAAAAGGGAAAGACAACAAAAAGCATGGATAACAACAGAAACCATCAATAAGATAAAAGACAGAAAAAAACAAGAAAGCAGAGTTAAACACAAGCAAAACCAGAAGTTCCAAAGCCAAGGCTCAAGAAGTGTACACAGAAGCAAACAAAGAAGTAAAAAGAAGTATCAAAAGAGACAAGAGGAAGTATATTGAGGAGTTGGCAAGAGAGGCAGAAGATGCTGCAGCCAAAGGAAATATGAGAGAACTGTATAGCAGCACAAAGAAGCTAACAGGGAAATACAAGCAAACAAGTTGCCTCATAAAAGACAAGAATGGGAAACTGCTCAGCAATATACAAGAGCAAATGAAGAGGTGGACAGAATATTTTGGGGACCTTCTCAATAGACCAGCTCCACAAAACCCGCCGGACATCCAGCCAGCAGAAAAAGAGCTACAAATTAACGGTGAAAGACCAACGAAGGAAGAAATAAAGAAAGCCATAAAGCTTCTAAGAGATGGAAAAGCGTCTGGACCTGATGGCATTCCAGCAGAGGCCATCAAAGCAGATATCGACACGGCTACAGAGATGTTATATAAATTACTTGGTAAAGTCTGGGAAAAGGAAGAGATACCAGCAGAATGGAAGGAAGGATATCTGGTTAAGTTGCCTAAGAAGGGAAATTTACAAGAGTGCACAAATTGTAGAGGAATAATGTTACTATCAGTGCCAGGAAAAATATTAAACAGGATTATCCTTGAGAGATTAAAAGAGTCCATAGACAAGAAACTGAGAGATGAACAAGCAGGTTTTCGACAAAACAGATCATGTACAGACCAGATAGCCACTTTGAGAATAATAGTTGAACAAAGTCTGGAATGGAATTCACCATTATACATCGGATTTGTGGACTACGAAAAGGCATTTGACAGTGTAGACAGAGAATCACTTTGGAAATTGTTGAGGCATTATGGAGTTCCCCTGAAGATCATTAATTTAATAAAGAAAACATATGAAGACATGACATGCAGAGTTCTTCACGAAGGACAGCTTACAGAACCGTTTGGGATAAGAACAGGAGTGCGACAGGGATGCCTCTTGTCTCCATTTCTTTTCTTGCTGGCAATAGATTGGGTTATTAGATCATCGGCAACACACAACAGAAATGGAATCCAGTGGACTCTGACTAAGCAGTTGGATGATCTGGATTTTGCTGATGACTTGGCTCTTCTGTCCCATAGCCGTAATCAGATGCAGGACAAATTGAAAACACTCGATGAGAGGTCACAGCAATTGGGTCTGAAAATACACAGGGAAAAGACAAAAATAATGCGAATAAATGCAGGTAATGATAACAGGGTTGAACTTGAAGAAACACCAATACAAGATGTAGAATCATACACATATCTTGGCAGTAATATAGACAAAGTTGGAGGGACAGACAGCGATATCAAAATAAGAATACAAAAGGCAAGAGGAGCTTTCATTGCCTTGGGAAATATATGGAGATCAAGAGAAATAGGATCCAACACGAAAATAAGAATCTTCAACTCAAATGTGAAGTCAGTCCTATTGTATGGCTCAGAGACATGGAGAACAACAAAGACAACAACCAAAAAGTTACAGACTTTCATAAATGGGTGCTTGCGTAGAATAGAGGGATTAAAATGGTATGACAAGGTTACCAACGTGGAACTGATGACAAGAACTAGACAAGTGCCAGTGGAACAAGAAATGAGAAGAAGACGATGGTGGGAGTGGAGGGTTATGAATGAATGAATGAATTATTAAAGAAAAACCTACTTTTCTCAAGGTTAGTTTTTGAAATTTGTTTTTGAACCTTCGTCCACGGCGTTTGCCGCTATATTCAAACAAAACAACTAATTACCGTAAAACGTCCAAGATACGACTGTTTCTAACAAGAGCTAAGGTCGTTTTTCTACCAATTCCTTACACTGTGTCAACTAGTGTCGTGATTTTTTTCCTTTAAACTACAAATTGCGTCTTTTTGCCTTTTAGATTCAAACACGTGTTCCGACCGTCATAATTTTTTTGTTTCTTTTATCTCCGTTTCCCTCCCGTCTAAAAGGGTAAACCGTTTAGTCTGCATGTTCCAACTAGTTAGTTTCAATGGCGGTAGAAAGCGCTGGCGTAGGTGAAGAAGCCTTGGCTTATCTTGCATATATTTTTATCCCTACGTGTTATTTTACCCGTTATCTTTATAATTGGAGATATTTTAATGTTGTATCACTGTATTTTTCACCACAATGACACAGCACGAACTCCGTAGTTCCCACAATGATTCTGGATAGTTAAAATTCTCATGGTGTATTTGCAATAAATGGTGGAAATATTTGGTTACCCTAGTAGAGCCACCATACCAGGGAAGAGGCAAGGGATATCCTTACGGAGTCCATCTGCCTGGTGCCACCCCGCTCACCCTCCAGACAGTCAATGTTCGCGACTGCTTACCCAGCAGCCATTCAGTCTCTCGGCACATTGGTCCACCTTAGACTTGGGGTCATTCATTGATGACTCAGTTATCATTTGACCCATGATTTGGGAGTGGATTGATGGATGTCAGAGCATTTACCACTAATGGTGAGTTCTGCACACCACATCTTTAGGGATCCACTGACTCCAAGATCCTCTGCCAGTTTAGTTCAGGTTGTTATCCATTGCGCACAACGAGGATATATGGCAGAAGCCTTGCATGAAATTCCATTGAAACCAGCACGGGCATACTTATGAAACTGCACCCAGTTCTCCACCAAGTTGTTGTTGGTTGGCCTCTCTTTCGATTTCCTTGAGAGGTCCATAGCGTAGCTGTTCTTGTGATGGCATCAGGGGCTCTTCTGAGGACGTGGCCAATCCAACTCCAGCTATGATGGTGTGCATGTCCTCTTGGTTACTCCGAGTAAGTAGTTCTTGGTTGGTGATGGTATTTGGCTAAAAGATTGGGAGAATTTTCCTTAGGCAGATTGTGTGGAAGGAGGACAATTTCGACATTTCTTTCTCTGTTAATCTCCAGCTTTCCGCACCATAGAGAAGTACATAATATAAATAGACTGCATTAGAGTGTACCAACCGTCATATTCAGGAGAAGTGCATGAGCACCCCAACTTCTGAATGTTATGATGATACATCATGTCCACTGGTAGAGCATTTGGTATGTGAGGGAAGAGCGAGTGACAGTAACAGAATAGAATATCATATCAAATCAATGGTTTAATGCTCAATTGCTCTAAAGAAATATGGAAATTAGACCCCTAAAACAAGTAGCCCTAGGAAAGGGGCCAGAAAGGAGAAAAGAAATGACAGACATTTCTCCTGTCACAGTTACTGATGTCCTGGAGATGTCAAAATGGGCAATGAATTAGGACTGAAGGGTTAATCTGTTAACAATTTTATGAACTGGTGAATTATGAATAGTAGGTTACTTGGTTTAATTTTCACAGCCTTGTATACAAGACTGTTGTAAGTGCCAGACATTTTTTGTTAACAAAATACCTTCAACACCCAGCTTATTAGAACTTTCAATCATGGCCTCTTCATCATTCATTATGATAGCTTTATAGAGTTGGCAGAGGGCTCTGCGATGCTCTCCTTGAAGACTGTCATAAAGACCATGATCCAGCAGAACTAGCTGTGCTTTACCATCAGGTCCTTTACGGACAAACACTAATATGAAAATAATGATAAAAGTGTGAGTTTATATGACTAACACAAAAAAAGGGACTGAAAATTTAAAAAAATTATAATATTAAAAGAATGTTATTTTAAAAATGTATCACCTGCTTTAAAATAAAATTAAACAGAATTACAAATCCATTTTAGTACACTTAATCTGGATGTTTCATTACTGGGTAAAAGAAATAAATATTCCCCTGTAGTCTCAGTGACTGTAACAAATCGTAAAGAGTAGAAGACATTAACAATTGCACAAGAAATAAGAAAGCATTTGAAGACAACCTTACCATTGCCAGGGTGAGGATCAGCATGAACAAAACCAGATAAAAAAATCTGATCTGAGAATGACTTAACAAGCTTTCGATCAACCTGTAAAATCACAAATTAGAGAATACAAGTTGTGAAGCATTACACATTAGCAGGTGATTATCTTTAAAATAAAATTGTCACAATAAGAGTATAAGTGTTAAAACTGCATTTAGCACAGCTATTGACACACACATGTAAGTCAGGAATTCTGATGTTACAATGTGACAATTAATAAAGCAATATTCTGTAAGGGTGATGCAATGGGTGGTAAGTGCACAAACTCACATATTTCAATAAAGCACCATGTGTCAATAAATCAAATAAGAAAATAACAGACAGTAGAGATTTACTATTTAAAAAAGCCTATATTTTTGTTTCAGCATCAAATAAGTACCAGATTATAAGAGAATTAACATAATTTTGTTGCAGTTAAGAAAAAGCATGAGTAATTTGCTGCAGAAAGAGATGGTGCTAAAGCATCAACATTCAACTGAGAAATTATTAAGCTGAAAAGATTAGGGAACTGCTTTTTCTGACAAGATTAAGTGTAGGAAATGACAACAGAGAAACAAATTTTAGACACTGTGGGGAAGATCGTCACTAAAGGTTTCAAAATAAGGATCACCAAAGATGATGTCATGAAGTGTAAAATGACCATATTCTAGCATATAGGATGTGTCCTGGACATTGTTGCCTACAAAAATTAGTAAAGGGGACAATTATCTTTTTTGTCCTGAAGGAACATCCCTGCACTCTTGGCAAACTCCTAGGTGCTCACTCTCCCTCTGCAACTGGTGAAGGTGCAAATGATGATTTTTCCTATGAGTTGGTTGTAGACAAGCCTGATTCATCCTTTCATATGTCCGTCCCTACTAGTCTTACATTTGATGCCAAACACTAGCAATCTTAGCCTTGTTGATTAACAGATTGCAGTGTCATTCTCTAATAGGTGATCATTAATTGACTTTAGTATATCTCCCCTGTCCATATCAAATGTCTCCACTATAGGTGCTCTAATGGCTAGTCCAGAGGTTTTCAAACTTTTTTGGTCCGTGGCTCCCTTGACCTGTGCATAAATCACCGCGGCTCCTCTCTATACTATATTATATATAAGCAATTACTCCCAAAAAGATATTAATGACTTCTGAATGTGCATATTTTACATCTGATACCAATTGTGGGGGGTAAATAAGTTAAGTTTCGGACACAAAATAAATAAGACTGTATCATGACACTGTATCATGATCCTAATGTACATGTAATAATACCTCGGCACAAACATGTCGTCCTACGAAGATCAATATTTATTGATGGACCTTGGCTCATAATATCGAGCCCAACACTTTTCCCAAGCCACCGCGACGCCCTTAGCCGAGGGCCGCGATGCCCCTGGGAGCCGCGACACACAGTTTGAAAACCTCTGGGCTAGTCTATCGGTTTTCTCACTACCATAAACCTTGCATGACCAGGACAGTAGATCCACATCGGTTCCTGAAGGGCTGAGGCCTCTATGTATGTTATCCATTCATGTCATAGCCACCCATTTAGGATCTTCAATGCATGGACTGAGAGTCTGACACAATAACTGTCCTGGTTAATGGAGTACCAGGTGGCTCAAATGTCAATCCCAACAAGGCATGTGTGATGTAGTGCTCCAACTCTATAGTAAAAGTAGATGATCTTAACATTACTCTCAAAGGGCAGAACACTGAACAACAGGACATGCTGAAATATCTTGAAGCAATGTTTAATTGCGGGTTAACATACAATTACCATATTGAGCTAATCTTACGGAAGTGGAAGAGTGGTCTAACAGTACTATAGACAATGTCCTACCTGGAGCAAGGACTACTGTTTCTCCCGTATTATCAAAAAGTCATGTCAAGAATCGATTATGGGTTGGGAATTGTCAAAGTCAAAATGTGAACAATTGGAACGCATAAATTCAGATATGTGATAGCCAAGGCATAAGTCTACATGTGTGTAACTACAGACAAAAGACACCCACTGCATGGGAACATGGCTGATTTGAAATTGGCAAGAATAAAAGGAGGAATGTCACGGATGGCAGAGGCCATGATTGGGCAGGTGATCACAGTTGAAAAAATATTAAAGGGTGAAGGGAGTAGGATGAGAGAGAATTGGACTAACTACCAGCAAGTTATCCTCACCCTCAGAAGTGAGTGGAGATATCAGTGCAATTGGTAAGCAGAATTGGAAATTAATGAACTGAAAAAAGATACGCTGTAGATGATGATGCCATATTATGCACTGATGAATCTGTTCTTTGTGGAGAGACATCAGGACAGGAATTTTCGGCTAGAGTAAGGGGCAGGGTTGTTGCTGAACAGAGCATAGCTTTCATGGCACCAACCTTCAGCATGAGACTGTCAAAATTTAAAAGATTAAAATGTACCAAAAAAGGGAGCTGCATGCAATGTGGAACATAGAGATTCTAAGAATTAAAGATTTGAAATGTAACAAACACACAAAGCCTCAACTCATCTCAAATAAAAGTAGTTAAAAATAAGCTAACTTCTTGAAAGTTAGGTGAGTAAAATTTACCATTAGCGACACCGGCGTACGTCCGCAGTGAGGTATCGATGTGTAGTACGTGGTGAGGTACTGATGTGTTAATAATATTATGGGTACCACCGAAGTTAGCAACACAGCATATAAGAGAAAACATAATATTCTCTTGAAACAAATGTGTTTCCCCATACGTGAAACATTTGGCGGTTGAAGATAAAGGATGTTAAATTCAGATTCAGTGTAAAGTCAGATTAGCCCAGCGGGGACATTCTGCGAAGTCCAGATTATTAATGGATAGAAGCTTAATTTTGTTTGTGTGTTGCTCCATGCTCCAATAGGAGTGAAATGAAAAGAAGAAATGTGGAACACAAAATTACTACATCAGCTTTAATTTTATTCCCAACATTTCACCATCGTGGGTGTAAACTGCCGTAAAATTAGCATAGTATTTGCATCTACATATTATGTTTCCCGCCTCTATAATTTGTACTTTTTATAGCTGACTTTAAACACTGTGGTAGCTCTTGATGTTTTGCCTGTGCTGTTCAAAGCCTAGGTCACTAAACCTGGGGTATTATCTGGTTGTTGTTATTGTTATTGATCCAGCGCCATTTGGGCTCCAGCCTTCCACCCAATGCCATGTAGTGGCAGAGGTATACTTTGGCCTGTTAAAATGGCCCTGTTCACTTCCTCTGCGGCAGTATCTGCTATAGGACTACCATTTTTTTAAAAGTTGATGATGAATGTTTTTCACGCAGCAGAAAGCTCATTCTTAGTAAGTGTTGAAATATTTCTTAATGTTTTAACATCAATAAATGTAATTATCTTACACACCAATTAATTATATATTTTTAATGATTATATAAAACTGTAATCCTCGGGGGAACATAATGCCTAGAACTGGAGACATGGCATCATACATTTTGTGTTAGCAACGTGATCCTCGCCAAGCCAGTTGTTTTATATTTGTTATAATTATTCACAGTGGTGACCACTGGAGAAACACGATTTGTTTTATTCTTAATTTACATGTATTTCGTACAAGTGTTTGCAATGCTTAAAGTCGATACTTTTTTGTAAACTCTGATACCAAGTACAATTTAAAGAGAAGTTGCAATACGAACTGCTGCTAAAGGTGAATTTTACCGTTAAGCATACTACTCACATCTTTAATGCTGAGACCATAACTTTTGATTCCTTCCAAATTGTTTATTTTCACGCCTTCAATGTATTCTGCTGTCAATACTCGCTGAAAAAAAAAAGAAAACATAAAAACAAAGTCTTTACAAAAATTTAAATAATATATTACTTTGGATTTGAATATTTTTCTAAATAACATTTATCAAGCATTGATATTTATTTATAAATTAAGTAAAGTCACAGCCTGTGTGCTGTGCCTTGAACAACCCCATACTGAAAGCAGATCTTCCAGATATTATTCTAAGTAGGCAGAAAATTGAAAGGCAAGTCAAGCTGAAATACCTTAGAGTAAAATTCGATCGCGAGCTAACGTACAAGTATCATCTTGATCACATCATACGGAAGTGCACTGGCAGCTCTAAAAACAATGACTGCAGCGCACCTGGAGAAGAGACTACTGTTTCTCCTGTATCATCAGCTAGTCATGTCAGTAATCCAGTAAGGTCTGGGAATGCTAACGCTGTCAGTATCACAATGTGAGCAACCAGAATGCATTCAAAATGAAGGGATGTGTATAGTCTTGGGCTGTACGTGAGATACCTCCATTGTGATGATGTGGTACTTGCTTGGATTATTGTCAGTTAGATCCAGATATGTGATCGCCTGGGCAAAAGACTAAATGTGAGTAACCTCAGACAAAAGGCACCCCCTGCATGAGAGCATAGCTGACATCAAGGGAGCAAGACTGAAGATGGGTGGCGCAGGCAGAGGCAACTATTAGACAGGTGACCACTGTTGAAAATATATTAAAGGGGAAATAGTGGAGTAAAAAAGAAGACAGCTGACAGGATAATATGGTGCTCCCTCCTCCAAACCTCTCACAGTAGAAGAGTGTTGACTGAGTAAGTAAGTAAGAGTAAGTAAGTAAGTCAGGTGAGAACTGGATTAGCTACCAGCAAGTCATCATCAGCCTTGGCAGAGAGTGCAGAGGTTGGGACAATAGGAAAGCAGAGCTGGAAATTAATAAACTGATAAATGATAATGCCGGGCATGATGATGCTACTGATGGGTCTGTAGTCCGTGTTGAGAAATCAGGATAGGGCTTGTCGACTAGAGTTAAGGGCAGGATCGTTGCAGAACATAGCAAGGCTTACATGATAACAACTTCCAGCATGAGAATAGAGGTAGGGTGTTGCGTGCATATTTTGACGCACATATTACAAAAATCGATATGGCTATTTAATATAGAAAAAATATAGACATTCATTCATTTGTGTATGAAAATGCTGTCTATGGGGAAAGCGAGATAATCCATGTTTGATTCACACTTTTGATTATAGGAGTAATCGTTCTTGATATTGATCCGGCGCACGGATATTGCTCTTATATTTGTACTTATTTTTAGGGCCAGAAAATAGATTAATTTGCTTATTATGTTTATGGCCTGAATTCATATGTATTACATATTATTAGTACAAGTAGAATCAGTCCTATATTGTATATTTTGGATGGGTAGGCGGGACTAGATTCTTATTATTCCGCTCTAGCGGAAGTATGAGTTGTCTTGACAAGTCGTGATGAGTTCCGATGTACCGTGATAATGGCGGGTACGCACTTTCCAAAGGGCTGGTAGATTCTTAAGGAAATATGATTCATGAAGTGGTTTTCTTCTAAAGGAGATGGTATCTCTACTATAGTTTATGTTAGAGACTCTCCTAAGGTACGGTACAATGTATAATTCGGACTCCATGTATTGCCAGACCCTATTTTGATGATCTCATGTCGATTCGACCTAGATGGAACATTTTGCTTCGTATCGCTAGGGTCGTGTTTTGTATCGACGAAGATGACAGACTTTCCTACAGCGGTTATGGCTACGTGAATTAACCTGATCACCGTAGAGCTGTATGGAAACATTTATGAAATCATTTATATACCCATTATAAATTAACTCTGGCTTATATTCTCCTTCCTATGAATGAGTGAACGACAACTCAGGGAGGCGGCCATGTTAGATTTCGGTCATCATATGTTTTGATCACTGCCAAGAGAACAGATTATTTATCCTATTATCGGACAGTGACAGGGAGATCTCAATCTTGCTAGAAACCCCCTTTCGTGGTTTTCATAATATATACTACAAACTATGGACGTCAAGTAACTTTAGTTATTTACCGATCTGCCTTCACTGACGCGTTTAGTCAGATAGGGGGATGCGGCCATAATGTATCATGACATTGAACTTTTGATGTACTGCCCATTATTTCTGAATGTGTCATGACTTCAGATCTGCTATGTATACCTACAAATTGATATGTCAACATACCATGATGTACTCGTATGTCCCAGTGTGTACGTCTGAATAAATTGAGTAAACAAAGATTCCAGCAGTCTGCATTGGTGCCTTGTAGACACAAGTGTATGAGTGGTTATATTGGTCAGCACACGAACAGTACACCATTCGCGGTAATCACACTCTACACTTCTACTCCATACATACACCATCCTGCGTCGGTTGAAGTGACCAAGTTTAGGGCCTGCTTCCCCTGGAGCCTTTGCCTTCCCTAACTCAGGACTAGGGTGAGTTACCCATTTACAGCTGGGTAGACTGGAGCATGCCTGATCTCAACAACACACCACTCTTCCTTACAGAGCATACAGACTGACACTTTACAGAGTGGAAAGAAGAAACAAACTTTACAGTGGCGAGCCAGATTCCTGGGTCCAGCTTACGCAGTTTTGTGTTGAGAATCACAGTTTACAGCTAAAAGAACATTTGTTTGACCACATCAACACCAGTAGGACAGCTATACAGTCGATGTCAGCTTGACCTGTATTACCGATAGGATGCTGTATCTAGGTCAGCGCTTGTTGACAGTTTTTTCGCTGTACAGACAGTATTACACAGGACAGTGGTATCAAGTGTAGAAAATATCTGGAGCAGTATTGTTGACATTTCTCAACGTACAGAAGAATCACAGTGTTGTTGAACATAAAGTGCATAGTTCATCGTTGGATCTTCATATGCTCAACAGAGAAAAATTGAACTGTGTAATAGTTTAGAATTAAATCTATTACTCAATAAAGTGGCAAGTTATTATTATTTAAATAAACTGTGCCTGCTTTACAACACTATACCTGCAACACATTCCATTCATGATATAAATTATATTGTATGCTATATGCTATTTATGTTTACATGTTATTTGTTATGTGGTAAATTAGTTTATGTTCTGTGTGACTAGTACAAGGTATGCCGAGTGACATTGGTCTGGTACTAGTATTCTATAGGTACACATTTTCTTAATTGGAAATTTGTTAGCAACAATTTGCTGCTATTTCTGTTAGTTGTGATGAGGTGTTCTTTTCTTCGTTGTTTTTGTTAATAATTTTGTGTTCCTTAGTTTTGTTTGATTTGTTTGCATTTGTTGGTCTAATCTTTTCTATTTTTGATTTCTTTACACCCTTATGTTTATACACTGTGGCGTTATTTGTCTTGTTATCTTATTGCAGTTATCATCACGGATTCTGTGATCATTTTTTTCATTTCTCCTATTTAATTTAATTTGATCTCTGCAAATGTTTTCAGATTGTCTTTTCTTGTTTGTCCTTTGTAATGTCTTTAGTTGACATATGACACAGGAGTTATAGTGGTATACACTGATAGTATAGTACAGATCAGTACTTTATGATTATTTTCCACAGGTACCCAAGTGATCTTTGATTACATTGAGGTATACAAGACCTTTGTAAGGCTTGTCTCCCACAGTATTTGAGATACAGTTATTGTTGTCCACAGGTACTCAAGTTATCATTGGTTATTATAAACCATACAAGTTTGGACTAAGACTAAGTCTATGGTATAGACTTGTCTCCCATTAAAGTGAAAGAGGGTAATTTATTTACTTTTTCAGGTTTCTGATTTAAGAAGACAATATGTCTACATTAGATTATTTTATTGCACAAGGAAAATCTCTTGATAAGACTGGAAAAGACTTAGAACAATGGGCTGTTGCTCAATATGACAAAGCATTAGCTGCTGAAGAGAGAAAAGCTGCTGCTGAAGAAAAAAAAGCTCTGGCTGAAGAAAAAAGATTAGAAAGAGAAGCTGCTGCTGAAGAAAAAAAAGCTCTGGCTGAAGAAAAAAGATTAGAAAAAGAAGCTGATACTGCTGCTGAACTAAAGAAATTGCAGATGCAAGTGGAGGAAAGGAGATTTGATGCAGAACAGAAGAAATTAGAAGCTGCTGCAGAACAGAGAAGATTAGATAGAGAAGTTGAAGAGAGAAAAGCAATAAGAGAACATGAGTTGGAATTAGAGAAATTAAAATTGACATGTATGAGTAATGTTAATCAGGCATCTGGTGGTAATGGTAAACCCTTTGTGTACAAGGTCAAGGTACCAGCGTTTAACCCTACCAGTGATGACATAACATTTTGGCTTTCTAGATTTGAACGGGCTTGTCGATCTCATAATGTTGACAAATCACAGTATGTGAATCAGTTGTCTGAAAATCTAAAAGGGGAGTCTCTGAGTAAGTTATATTTTGTTGAAGAGGCCGACAAAGATAATTATGATGCTGTTAGGGCAGCTTTGATAAAGAGATATCAGCTGTCTGAGGAAGGTTATCGTCTTTTGTTTAAAACAATGAGACCTGAGGTAGGTGTAGAATTCTCAGAATTCATCTCAAAAGCACGAATTACACTTTCACGATGGATTGAATTATCCAAAACAGAGAAAACATTTGATGGTCTTACGGATTTATTGCTAAGAGACAAGGTCATGTCTTCGGTAAATAAATCATTCCTAGAGTTCTTACATGAGCGTAAACCGAGTACATTAAAGCAAATGGAAGAATATTGTGACCAGTATGCCACGGCACACCCTGACATGATTCTTAGTAACTCTAACATTAAAGAGAGTATGCCAGTTGCTTCGGCAACAGAATATAATCAGAATTACTCACACAAATTCCAAGGAGCTAAAAAATAAATTTGATAAAAAGGTTAATTGGAATAAGTATCAAAACCAAGATAACCACTCAAATCAGGGTTCTTCTTCGAAGAACTGGAATCGGGCTGATAGTCCTCGACACGCGAGGGGTACCCATAATTTTAGAAATTCTCGGAAAGGGAGTAGCTATAGGAACTACCCAAGTGCTTCATGGAGACAAAAAAACCAATATTACAGGGATACTCAATATAACGAGCATGATGATTATGATCATGAATATTATGATTCAAACCCAAATAGGGGTTATAACAGAGGCAATAATAATTATAGAGACAATTATAACCGAGGTAGATCACAACACAAAAGACATGGTAAATCTTATTACCAGGCTAACTCTGCACAACAGGAGTTCCACGACACCGATAATCAGAATAATGATAAAAAAGACTCCAACAGTGTAGCAAATTCCGCTTTCGATTTTGCTAGAGCATCTGAGTGTTCGCAATGCAAAACATTATTCGATCCAACCACAGTTTCTACTTTAAGCTGCGGTCACCCGCTTCCCGCTCTCCATGCGTCAATTGCGCATAATGGAAGGGGTGCTCTTGTCTTTAATAGGGGCCTAATAGATGGTACTCCGGTATCAATTCTTTTCGATTCGGGGTGCACTACCATTGGAGTGAGGCAATCACTCGTAAATCCTTCTCGAGCTACAGGCAATATAGTCAAATGTGTAACATTTGGTGGCACATTGGAGAAGTACTCCACTGCCATTATCAATATTGCTACGCCTTTCTTTACAGGAGAGGTGCAAGCATGTCTCTTGCCGAATCCGATCGCTGATCTTATCATCGGTCGCATTCACGGGGTGAAAGAATGCACTCCACAGCAAATTTCTAATTGGGAAAATGTTAATATGCAATCTGCTAATGCAGTAATCACTAGGGCTCAAGCTCTTAATATGCCACAATCTTCACATTCTGAAGATAATGATGCGCAGATCCAAGATGATCCCTTGGAGATTTCCCACGATTCCTTTATCAAACAGCAGGAAGATGATCCTACTCTAAAGAAATTCTTTACTCTGGCAAAAAAAAGGTGATCCGAATAAGGATACAAATCGTAAATCTTGGATTACGATGAAGAATGGCGTACTTGTACGTATGGTACAAGACTCCGCTAAGTCCATTCATTCTCAAATCCTTGTGCCTAAAAATATGAGAGTTAAAATCTTACAGCACGCTCATGATTCGCAGTGTGCTGGACATATGGGTTTTTCCCGTACTAAAGCTAGAGTTCTTCAATCTTTCTTTTGGCCTGCTGTGAATAAGGACATACGAATCTATTGTCGATCTTGTAAAGTATGTCAAGAGATTAAATCCAGAGGTCCACGCCATGATGCACCTATTCAGGCTGCAGACATTCCCATTCGGCCATTTCAAAAAATGGCGATAGACATCATTGGTCCATTTAAGATAAAGTCTGCTAGAGGACACCAATTTATTTTGACGTGTGTTGATATGTGCACACGTTGGCCGGAGGCTGTTCCTCTAAAGAGCATAACTACTGCTGATGTCGCAGATGCTCTTTGGTTAATATTTTCTCGTCTGGGGTTTCCAGCAGAAATATTATCCGACCATGGTACCCAACTCATATCGGATACCATGTCTCAAGTAATGTCGACTCTGAAGATAGAGAGATCGCTGAGTAGTATTTATCATCCTATGTCCAATGGGATGGTGGAACGTTTGAATAGAACTCTGAAAAACCTAATAGGTAAGATAACAGAAGATCATCCTCAGGATTGGGATAGGGTTTTACCCGCGGCTCTCTTTGCATATAGAGAGGTCGCCAACGAACATACAGGATTTTCTCCCTTTGAACTTGTCTTTGGCGCGAAACCGCGAGGTCCTATGTCCTTACTTCATGATCTTATAACTGCTGATAATATTGTCGATGACACAAAATCCTCTTATGAATATGTCATCGCACTTAGACACAAGATTATTGAAGCATGCAAATTGGCAACTGCTTCTTCTGAATTTGCGAAACAGAAGGCAAGGGAATTTGCCAATAAAAAGAGATGTTTGCGACAACTTTGTCCAGGTGACAAAGCATTTGTCTTGCTACCTTGTAGGGAAAATAGACTTCTCATTTCTTGGAAAGGTCCGTACGATATAATATCAAAAGTTTCCGATGTTGACTATATCGTCGATATTGACGGGAAGCGTAAAACCTTCCACATCAACATGCTCACGGAATTCCATGAACGTCCTGATTATTTACAACCTGTTTTCCAGGCAACGGACGATTTTCCAGTCCAACATGGACAGTACTCATCTCTGTCAGTAATACAGGATGAGGAAACGAGTTTCTCGGATGTAAATTTACCTTTTCCAATGATTCCTCTTCACTCTAATGAATCATGGAAAGATGTTGCAATTTCTCCAGAATTATCTCCAGGAGAGCAGAAACAAGTTTCTACTATGTTAGAACAATTTCAGGATGTCCTTACTGACATTCCTGGTCAAACTGATGTCATTCAACATGACATTATTCTTACTGACCATAGTCCTATAAGAGTCAGACCGTATCCTATCCCGATACATTTTCAAGCACAGGTAGAGAAAGAGTTAGATGAGATGATAGAGTTAAAAATTATTGAACCATCCACATCAGCATATTCTTCGCCGATGGTTATAGTACGAAAAAAAGACAATAACATACGTCTTTGCGTGGATTATCGCAAATTGAATCAAGTGACTAAATTTGATGCGGAACCTATGCCTTTACTAGAAGAGCTACTTACGAGACTATCGAATTCTCACTTCTTTACTAAACTCGATTTGTCTAAGGGATATTGGCAAGTTCCACTATCCGAACACGCCAAACCGTTTACTGCTTTTTCGACGCCTAGGGGTCTATTCCAATGGAATTTCATGCCTTTCGGTCTTATGAACGCCCCTGCAACATTTGTACGCATGATGCGTCGAATCCTATCTCATCGCTCAGATGTCATTGCGTATCTTGATGACATCTGTCTTTTCAGTGATACTTGGAACGATCACTATAATGGTATAAATGAACTATTGTCTATCTTACGCGAGCATAACCTGACAGCGAAACCATCGAAAGCATGTATTGGTTTTAGCGAAATATCTTTCTTAGGACACCGTGTTGGTCATGGGTTCCTAAAAACAGAAGACCATAATACAAGTAAGATACTTAACATTTCTATTCCTAAGACTAAAAAGCAAGTACGAAGTCTCTTAGGTCTAATACAATTTTATGGACGATTCATCCCGAATCTGTCCTCCATTATGTCACCTCTTTCTTCCTTGCTAAAGAAAGGGTCTCCTAATGTAGTCCATTGGACTCAAGAATGTCAATCCTCTTTGGATAAGGTTAAAACTATGTTTTCTACTTCACCTATCCTAGTATTGCCTTCTAAGGATAAGACATTTATTCTTCGTAGTGACGCTTCATCCACGGGATTGGAGCTGCACTAATGCAAGAGTACTCTGGAACTCTGCATCCTGTGATGTATATTTCTCGGAAATTAAATGCCGCAGAGAAGAATTACTCGGTCCTAGACCGTGAATTATTGGCTATGGTTTGGTCAATCCTTAAACTGCAAAGATTTCTTCTGGGCGCGCATTTCATTGTGGAAACTGACCAGAAAGCTCTTACGGCTATTCAGAGTAAAAATCTGAAGAGCGCGAGATCAACGCGATACGCGATTGCTCTACAGCCATTTCATTTTTCGGTGCGAGCTATCCGTGGGTCAGAAAATGTGATGGCAGATATTTTGTCTAGATGCCCACATGATTCATAACTGTTATACAACTTTGATACAGTTGTTTCTATGTTGAAATGTGTACACATATGTAATATATCATATATTGATTGTAACACTACTTAGCGGTTCATTGATATTTATTCACCGCTGATCTTTCAATGTTTTTCGTCTTTGATGATCATGATGTTAAGATATCTTAGATGAAATTTATGTATAAACTAATGTGGAAATTGTGTCATTGCTAATATTGTAGTATGCGTTGGTGACACCTCTCTGGAAATATTTATACTTAGAGAAGTACTTTCTCTAAGGTCATAAAACTTATGCTTATCATCTGCGCATTGTATTGGTGCGTTGTGAGCCTATTGTATGTTGCTCCTAGATGTATTTCAAAAAAAAAAAATGTACCATTTTTTTTTCCCGAGGGGTGTGGTAATCTGTTGCGTGCATATTTTGACGCACATATTACAAAAATCGATATGGCTATTTAATATAGAAAAAATATAGACATTCATTCATTTGTGTATGAAAATGCTGTCTATGGGGAAAGCGAGATAATCCATGTTTGATTCACACTTTTGATTATAGGAGTAATCGTTCTTGATATTGATCCAGCGCACGGATATTGCTCTTATATTTGTACTTATTTTTAGGGCCAGAAAATAGATTAATTTGCTTATTATGTTTATGGCCTGAATTCATATGTATTACATATTATTAGTACAAGTAGAATCAGTCCTATATTGTATATTTTGGATGGGTAGGCGGGACTAGATTCTTATTATTCCGCTCTAGCGGAAGTATGAGTTGTCTTGACAAGTTGTGATGAGTTCCGATGTACCGTGATAATGGCGGGTACGCACTTTCCAAAGGGCTGGTAGATTCTTAAGGAAATATGATTCATGAAGTGGTTTTCTTCTAAAGGAGATGGTATCTCTACTATAGTTTATGTTAGAGACTCTCCTAAGGTACGGTACAATGTATAATTCGGACTCCATGTATTGCCAGACCCTATTTTGATGATCTCATGTCGATTCGACCTAGATGGAACATTTTGCTTCGTATCGCTAGGGTCGTGTTTTGTATCGACGAAGATGACAGACTTTCCTACAGCGGTTATGGCTACGTGAATTAACCTGATCACCGTAGAGCTGTATGGAAACATTTATGAAATCATTTATATACCCATTATAAATTAACTCTGGCTTATATTCTCCTTCCTATGAATGAGTGAACGACAACTCAGGGAGGCGGCCATGTTAGATTTCTGTCATCATATGTTTTGATCACTGCCAAGAGAACAGATTATTTATCCTATTATCGGACAGTGACAGGGAGATCTCAATCTTGCTAGAAACCCCCTTTCGTGGTTTCATAATATATACTACAAACTATGGACGTCAAGTAACTTTAGTTATTTACCGATCTGCCTTCACTGACGCGTTTAGTCAGATAGGGGGATGCGGCCATAATGTATCATGACATTGAACTTTTGATGTACTGCCCATTATTTCTGAATGTGTCATGACTTCAGATCTGCTATGTATACCTACAAATTGATATGTCAACATACCATGATGTACTCGTATGTCCCAGTGTGTACGTCTGAATAAATTGAGTAAACAAAGATTCCAGCAGTCTGCATTGGTGCCTTGTAGACACAAGTGTATGAGTGGTTATATTGGTCAGCACACGAACAGTACACCATTCGCGGTAATCACACTCTACACTTCTACTCCATACATACACCATCCTGCGTCGGTTGAAGTGACCAAGTTTAGGGCCTGCTTCCCCTGGAGCCTTTGCCTTCCCTAACTCAGGACTAGGGTGAGTTACCCATTTACAGCTGGGTAGACTGGAGCATGCCTGATCTCAACAACACACCACTCTTCCTTACAGAGCATACAGACTGACACTTTACAGAGTGGAAAGAAGAAACAAACTTTACATAGGGGTAGCTACTGTAGCCCAAAGGTGGATGTCTGATACTTCATTAACAAGGGCAGTTATAGTGTCCATGCTTTGGAAGGTCAAAAATGGATGGCTATGGCATGAATAGAAAACCTCCAGAGAAGCCTTGAATCTTCAGGAACTGGTGTGAATCTACTGTCCTGGTCATGCAGAGGTACGTGGCAATGAAAGACCTGACAGACTAGCTTAAAGAGCCCTCGAAGTGGGTGTGAAGTGGGTGCATTGGATATGGACAAAGGAGATAATGAGGACTATTAATGATCACCAATCAGAGAATGACACTGCAAATGATGAATCATCGCCGTCCTTAATGGGAGTAAATGATATGGTGACTTTCTTTGCGGTAGTAGCGAATGTAATGAGTTTTCACACTCCACGGTAAAGTAAGGTATCTCCCTGAGACAGAATTCAGATAACAAAGAGTGCCCATGGGTTAATTAATTTAAGATGGGAAATGGTCTAGGAACATGGGCGTGGTCTCCCATAAATCTGTTTCTAGTAAAATGGGATTTCACTGCGTCTCAGTAAATAAGATTTTAACTAACAATTCACCAGCACTGCAATCCAGAACTTTCGTCACGAAAGAACCTATCTAGCAACAAAAGTAGCCTAGCGCTTAAGTCTTCCTTTTGACAAAAGCATAGCTTTTTTTGCAAAAGTACAACAGAGTGAGTGAGTGATATATATCTATTTATACTGATTACATTCTATTATAGGTATGTAATATAATTTTAGATGGTTATTATTCACGAGTATAATTGATCTTTTTGGTGTTATAAATGCATTTTATATCTAACTAGTAAGACTGAATTTTGTGTGCATTCAATAGATACATATCTCCTCTTGAGTGTAATAACAAACTAATATCTAGTGGGATGAATTATCCTCCCTTGATGTCATGGTTGACTATAATCTTATGGATCAGTTATCTCCACTGTGTTTTGCCACTGAATGGAATTTAAAGTATATATATATATCATCATCATCATGTAGCATGTCCTTTGCAGAACGTCGTTCTCATCACAGCCGCCTAAAAGATTCTCGATCTCTAGCCAGCCCTCCTGCCTCCTCCAATGTCATGTTCAAGGTGTCTTCAATGTCCTGTGTCCACCGTTGTCTTGGTCGGCCCCTGCCTCGCCTTCCAGGTACCATACCCTCCATCACTGCTCTCCCTAAGCCACTATGGCTTTAATGTGGCCAAAATATTTCAGTTTCCGGGACATGATATTGTTTATGAGCCAGTTTTCCTCGATGTTCAGGTCATGAAGAATGTCTATATTTTTCTTCTTCTTGGTCCACGATATTCTGAGAATTTTTCTGTAACACTTTGCTTCAAAAGATTCAATTTTTTTCTTTAATGTCTGCGTAATATATGTATGATGTATATGTGTGTGTGTGTTTGTGTGTATATTATATACAAAATTAATAAGTCAGCTGAGTACAATTACTGAATTTATTATATATATATATATATATATATATATATATATATATATATATATATATATATATATATATATATATATATATATATATATATATATATATATATATATATATAATAAATTCAGTAATGTAGGGGATGTAGGATAAAGAGAGAGGGATAGTACCTCACGGTGAGAGACAGCCATGTCCTTTTTAGGATAGTCAGGATCCTATTTGGTTCTCCTCTCTTTGTCTAGCTCATGTATGGCTCCTCGAATACCGCTTGTGTACGGTGGTGGCCACATCCTGGGCAACAGTCTTGGCTGACTGGCTAAACTACATGGGTGGAGTAGGAGCAATCTTACTCAAGGGAATGTCCATCCCTAGTACACAAAGACTGAGACGGTGAGTGAGGCGAAAGAATCTGAGAAGATCAACGGCTCGCAAAGCGAAACAGCAAAGTGTGTGGCGCACTAGAGGCGTGTTGGACATAGAAAAAGACAATGGCTAGCCACCGTGGAAGAGATTGGGGCCTTACCACGTACTTCCTACAGAACGTAATGGGATCACAACAACAAGATAAGAACTGATATGTAGAGAACTCTCTGTCCCCTGGGGAAGAATCTACTGTACAAATTAACAGGGAAGAGGCAACTCCTCTAATGAGTAAGGAAGTACATAATGACGAGTGTTCCTTAAATTCTGTTGAAAGGGAGCATTCTGAGAAAGACCACCTAAAAACTAGTAGGAGAAGCCTAAAAATAGGAACATGGAATGTTAGAACTCTAAACGGAGAAGGAAAGCTTGACAATCTTATATTAGAGGCAACCGACATGAAACTCGATATACTGGGAGTTGCAGAGGCAAGACTTTTGGATACAGGCTACATAACAAGAGACCAGTACACGCTTATACACTCAGGAGGAGAAAAACATGAAAGAGGGGTAGGAATGTTGATAAAGAAGGAGTTAGAAAAATACGTATGTGGTTACTGGACACACAATGACAGAATGATGTTACTAAAGATGAGAGCAAAGCCATTCGACATATCAATCTTACAAACTTATGCACCAACTAAAGATCACAGCGAGGAAGAATTAGAAGAATACTATGAAGAGCTACAACACACACTTAAACCAGTCAAATCTACAGATGTGTTGATAGTAATGGGTGATATGAATGCAAAAGTAGGAAAAGGAAAATACAAGAAAATAGTAGGACAGTATGGATTAGGGACAAGAAATGATAGAGGAGACAGACTTATCCAGTTCTGTGAAGAAAACCAGCTGGTCATATGTAACACCTTTTTTGAACACCACCCAAGGAAATTATACACATGGAAAAGCCCAGGAGATGTAACACGAAATCAAATCGACTATATCATGATAAAACATAGATTTAAGAACAGTGTCACAAGTGCAAAGACACATCCTGGTGCCGACATAAATTCAGATCACAATCCAGTCATTATCAAAGTAAATATAAAGCTGAAAAGAGCAGGAAACAGAAGACAGGAGGAACCCCAGATAGAAATATCAGCGCTGAAACAACCAGATATAAAACAGAAATATTTAATCGACGTCAAATAAAAAATAAATATCAACAGTTATTGACAGAAAGCATGGAGCAGTATAGAAGAGAAAACTCAGAAGAAAAAGCAACTGCAAAATGGGAATGCTTAAAAACAAGCATACAATCAGCAAATGCAAATTTACCTAAAAAGGAGTCTAAGAAAAATCAAATTTGGATGACAGATGACATCTTGAATAAAATGGCAGAAAGAAAGAAAGCAAAAAACACTCCAGAATATAAAACAATAGACAATGACATAAGTACTATGTGTAGAGAAGCAAAAGAACGGTGGATAGAAACAAAATGTAAGGAAATAGAAGACTTGGAAGCAAAGTACATGACAAGAGATAAGCATGAAGAAATAAAGAAATTATCAAATCGGTCGCGGTTTGCACAAGGAGGAAGCTGTATCAAGAACAAAAATGGTGTAATATTACTTGATGAGACAGACATATCAAACAGATGGGCAGAATACGTAAAAGAACTATTCGAGGACAACAGAGGTAAAAAACCATCACCAGATTCTAATGAAGGCCCAAACATTCTCAGATCAGAAGTAGAGAATGCCATTCATATGATACAAAAAGGAAGATCAGCAGGCATGGATAACATAAAAATTGAAATGATAGAAGCTCTGGAGAGCTTTGGTATAGATACAATCACAGAAATATGCAACGATATATACAATACAGGATTGATGGAAAAGATATAAGAATACTCAGTAACCTTTATTGGGAGCAAACTGCCACAGTAAGATCGGGAAGGAATTATTCACCATACATAGTGTTGCGTCCTTTTGGCGCGTGTAATTTAAATGTGGGAGCACATTTGAGTAAGTATATATATAATTCATTATTTGCGCACGGTCGGGGAGATTAGTGGGAAAAAAGGCGCAGCGCGGTGCGCGAAGGGATGGAAAGAAAAGGAGAGAGCAATGACGTAGGAGAGACCTGATGGCCATGACCGGTGTCGGTCATGTATTTTTGTGAACTATTGTTCAAGCTTGCCCAGATATTGGGGAAGCCTTCATAAAGTATTCAAAGTCTCCGGAGAGGAGCACAGTTGTATCGGCCAAGGTAGGGCGATATGTGTACATTAATTATATGATATTTTCTCGTCATTCCTTCTGACGTGTTTCGATCTGGCTGGACCTCAATACGAACCACAGGTCGTATTTCTAGTGGGTTCCAGACGTACCCAGAATATTTTGAAGGTTACTATTGCATTTTTTTGACGGACCGTTTTTTGTCTGATGCGTCAATATCCCTAAGATTTTTTGCTGAGGATAATTTTCACTCCGTCCCTCATTTAATAATGGCTAAAGATTTAGCGGATTTACTGTCTGTGAACCTTCGTATATTTGTGCAGCAATATACTCATGTGAAACACGATCATATATTGAAGAATATAAATAATATGCTTCAAAACAACATTCCTGATGATCATAATAAGGAGGAACAATTATGTAAAGATAAGTTTCTTACTAATGAGTTGCAGCGGCTAAAGAGAGAGTATGAGAATAAGTTATTAGTTATAGAGTCTGAAAATTTTTCACTGAAGAATCAGATGACGCTGTTGACAGCGAATACTAATAAAGTTCATGAATTGTCTCTTAGACATAAGAAACTTTTAGAAGATATTGAGGAGGAAAACAAAGTAGATGAGTTGTCGGAGATCCTTGAAAGCAAGGAGATGTTGATTAATGATTTAAATGAGAGGATAAGGACTCTAACTTCACAGGTCGAGAGTGCCAATACAAACCTCGCGTCATCACAACTGGAACTGTCAAATTCTAAGAAGCTTTCAGAAAATACATTGAAGGAGAATAATACTTTGAACTCTGTTATTCAGGAGCTGAAAGCTGAAGTCTCAATTTTGAAATCAAAATTTGAAAAACAAAGGTATAACCTGAGTCGACCATGTACAGACCAGTACATTCAATGTGATTTGATTCCGCCTGATGATATGCAGGTCGGATCCAGTTACTATGAAAAGGACATAGATACACAGTTCTGCCTACCTAGCGACATAAAGTCAAAGATTGAGATAGAAAACGGGGGAAATGACAGTGTGTTATTTGAGGAGAATAACATAATGGGAATATTTCATTCCGATGATAATAAATTTTATGAATGTTTTCTTGGACAGGAAGAAAAGTTGGACGAGGAGGTGACTTCATTAAAACAGATGTTGAACGACCAGACAAGTAGGGTGAACTCTTCCACGCGCGACTTGGCATTATTGCGTAAATATAATGAGAAATTAATAATTGATTCCCATAAAGAAAATGAGAAACATGTATGCTGAATTAGAAAAGAAAACACAGCAGATCTATGAACTCTCAACGGCATTGATTACAGTCGACTCTTTACTTGCTAGTGAGAGGAAAATAACAACTAACTTAAATAAATTAAATAAGAAGCAGATGCAGAAGATCGCATGCCTGTCTTCTGAAGGTAATGAATTAAGAAAGAGGTTTGATGTAGTAAGAAATGTGGTCTTAAACAACAAGGAGTTGTCTAGGGTTGGGGTTGATGTTGTTAAACGTAAGGTTGATGATCAATACCTTACCAAAGCAATGAGTCAGCACCTAGCACTCAATGCTTATAGTCTTCAGGGTTTTAAGAAATCATTCCGAGGGACATACAACTTCCCTCGAGAGAAAAATACTGCCATTACAGGGAATACGCCTTGGCGACAGGGTCAGGGTGAATCTGATTCTAAGAAAACTGCGGTAATAATCAATAGTGAAAAGGATTTTACCACATTGAATGATGATTTGGGAGTTAGGATGAACGCAGATAACAAAATAAAGATAAATAAGTCCGTCAGCAAAGTTTTCACTTTGCCTAGAAAACATTCGTCTCCGACTTACGTTAAGCCATCAGCCTTGCACACTGATGGGGTTCTTCATGGGTTGGATCAGTATATAACATCCACTAATAAATCTATGCCCACTAAGAATGATAATATCAGGTCATCACATATTGAAAGAGTGAAGAGATCATATCGAGACAGGTACATCTTCCCTCGTCATCGATATAATATCATTGATTCTCCTCACATTAATACTGCCTCTGTGGAGTGTAAGTCTCGGCAACAGGCCAGTGGCAATGTAAGCAGTTTAACAAATGATTTAACAAATGATTCTATGCTCGCAGTTGAAAAGGTATCCATTCATCGACAGGATCAGATTGCATCAGGGAGTGAGAGTTCTAACATCATTCCTAAGAATATTACAAAGGTGCAGCCCTTAGGTACTAAAAAGCCAGACCAGTATGTCCAGGGTGAACCGGTGGGTTCTGATGAGGTTCTGATTGGTTCAAAGTATTTTGATAAATATCTCTATACACAGCGTGGTAATCTAGATACCATCAATGCAGGTATTGATACTGCCAATCATCCTCTGGGGTTACAACATAGTTGTAGTGCCTCTGCTCTTCATAGTAGGGTTAGTGTTAAAAAGGTTGACACAGAGTTTGCTGCTGTTTCTAAAAACGGTACTATTCATGGTGATAATACAGGTGTGGCGCATTTACATAATTCTACGAATATTAGTACATCTAAACACAAATGCGTAAATATGCCTGTCAGGTTATCTACTATGACATGTTCGAAACATGTGGGTTTGAAAGGAATTAGAGATCATACTCGGTCTAGCCAGTATGTTCCAGTATACAATAAGGATACGTTGCGTTTAAGAAATAACAACGTAAATAGTGATCAATGGAATAAGCATCAAGGCAATCCTTACTCCAAATTGAGGGACAATAATACTACATATATTGGTAAAAGGGCATTTTCTCGCACTGTCTTGGTAAGAAATCTGCCACATCGAACTACTTGGCAGGAACTTGGCGATTTCCTTAACAACACGGCAGACGTTAGGTTTGTGCGTCTATTGCCACATACCAGTAAGAGGTATGGTGACGCCGTGGTTACATTTAGGACCAATAGAGATGCTCGCATGGTTATCGAGCGGGACAATGGTGTGTGTTTTCACCACCATTCTCTTCATTTACAATTGGTACCTGATTCTGCTTCACGCAGATATTAGCTAATTGATGTTGAAATTTGTCTTGGATGACTCAGCAAATGCAGTCATCGCTTCTTTCCTTTACTAGTCGGTATTCCTTTTCTTCCGAGTCATATCTTTCTGTATGACTTTTTTTTTAGTTTAGGCTGTTCCTATACATAATATTTTTCTAGCATTTATATTTTATCCTACTGTTACATCATGCATGGAAAAATATAATATGTGATTTCATTCTTTGTCACGATTATCACGAGCGATACATAATCCTTTAAATGATACTCTGGCTCAGTTGCGACCTGACCGAGATCATATGTCACTGAATCGCACTGTTCCGGTGCGCAACATTCCGTCTCATACCACTTGGTATGCACTGAAACATTTTTTTTCAGTAAATCGGTAATGTTAAATTTGTTCGCTAGTTCGAACTTCAAAATTCTTTTAAAAAGCTTGCTTTTGTGCGCTTTAATAACTTTCGCGACGCTCACAGAGCAATTAATTTAATACATGGTTCACTTTTTGCGCACCCTCTTTTAGACGTGCGACTTGTACAAAACTCTGCACCACGCACTTTATAGTTGCGTTTGTGGGTGCGTTACTTTTCATTCTTCCGGATGTTTTTGTCTTTTCTTCTATTGCAGATACCTCTCTGTTCTTTATATCATTTATGTCTTAACATATTAGCATTTCTTTATTTTCATATATCCTGTCTGTTCAGATTCTACACTTGTTGTATTTATATTGTGTTATTTTTTTACTGGGCCGATTAACTCAGTATTTTCTTATTCAACGACTTTTGTCTCACTGCTTTACTTTTCCACAGGCTATGACTTTAGTTCAGCCTTTGAGATGTGGGCCTTTGTCACCTGCGTTTCCTTTTTGTTGACTATTATCATGATGTCTTTCTGTATTATTAAAGAGTACTACCTAACATTTCACGGTGGTGAAATAAGTGTCATACCACTTTAGTCTTAATAAAATCTTTGTTTTCATCCACGCCCATTTTATGTTTACCCAAACAAAGACCTACCATTTGTTCTTCGCAGCTGCTCTTCCAAGGTGGACATCGGGGCGTCATTGTTACAGTGTTACTTAGGAACACTACTGAAACCATCCAGATCTACTGCAATTGCCTTGCAGCCGTTCAATTACACCATTCGAGCAATTCCTGGATCGGAGAATGTTCTGCTGACACACTTTCCAGATGCCCTCATGATTTACAGAACCGCTGCGCATTACAGAGTGTACCACCTCTACATTACCTACTATTCAATCGTAGTTTATTTGTATAATTACAGGATTTTGACATTTCGCATTGATATGGATATTTTACCTAACGTTTCCGGATCTATATACATTACATAATTAAGTCGCTACTGCAACAGTGACATGTACGGGAATTGATTCTCATCTAACAATACAATATAAGAAAACATTATTTCCATTTATATTGACTATCAATGACATTTAAGCGCATTAGTATTAACATTACTACTATTAGCTTTCAAGTGTGGAATAAATTTAGATAAATGGAACTTTAAGTTAAAACTCTATCACGTGAACTTAACAGTTATAAGGAGATAGCATTTTAACTACAAATTAACATTATTAGCTTAAATTACTGACAGTTTTGCAATTTGACATTATGACTTAGTGACTCTTTTCGGTACTTCGTTTTTTATTAATAACAATTGAACTTTTCATGGAGGAATATAAGTGACATTTTTAAAAATATTCCAGTAACATTTTAGTTAGTACCAAACTAGTAACTTAATTAGTTTAGTATAATCTATAAATAATGTGAGATATTTATATATTTATTATGATTGCGCATTATTGGCGCTTGATAGTTTTCACACAGTTAACTTCACATGCTATTATTATCATACCTAGTTAGGCCGTGTTGTTCATTCTTGCAACACATGCTTTGGGATTGTGTCAATTTTCTTCTATTGTGTTACTTTTAAAATGGACTTTGTTTCATTTTGTTACCAACTGTCAATTGACATACATTCATTTTACATTTCAAATTTTTTTTATTTCTGTTTTATTGTCGTCTTCATTTTTTTTTCTTCACCATTTCTTTTCATCCTTCTATCCCTTTATTTCATTCCTTCATTGGTATTTCATACCAGTTTGATACATTATTTTGGTGAATCTTTTCATTTGGAATTTGTTTTCTGTTTTCTTCCATACTTCATCCCACACATTAATACTTTCAATTAACTTAATTTTTTAAATGATTTTACAGTAATTGTTCTATGAACTTGATCAACCATATCTTAATACAAAAAAAAGCTTCGCTTTTTTTTGTCCCGTGGGAGGAAGGTACTGTTGCGTCCTTTTGGCGCGTGTAATTTAAATGTGGGGGCACATTTGAGTAAGTATATATATATAATTCATTATTTGCGCACGGTCGGGGAGATTAGTGGGAAAAAAGGCGCAGCGCGGTGCGCGAAGGGATGGAAAGAAAAGGAGAGAGCAATGACGTAGGAGAGACCTGATGGCCATGACCGGTGTCGGTCATGTATTTTTGTGAACTATTGTTCAAGCTTGCCCAGATATTGGGGAAGCCTTCATAAAGTATTCAAAGTCTCCGGAGAGGAGCACAGTTGTATCGGCCAAGGTAGGGCGATATGTGTACATTAATTATATGATATTTTCTCGTCATTCCTTCTGACGTGTTTCGATCTGGCTGGACCTCAATACGAACCACAGGTCGTATTTCTAGTGGGTTCCAGACGTACCCAGAATATTTTGAAGGTTACTATTGCATTTTTTATGGATTACTTCAGAAGCCCCTTCGTGGCGTGTAGGCTCCAATCAAGCCATTAAGGTCGGTCACCGTCCTTGAAGGGTCGGTCCTTATTATAAGATGTTGATCAAGCTCATGATTAATAGAAATTGGAAAGAACGAGAACAATATGAACTGTCATATCCCAGAAGTAATCTACGTTGTTGATGCATGCTTATGAACATTACGTTTGAACTTGTACTAACGTCTGTAATAAATTGTCTGCGTCTTCGTCAAGAAAATGGACTCGACTTACATCCTTTTATCAATTGTGGTCAGTACTTCAGACTACACCCTTGTTTCATAATGTTGAATTTGTGTCGGCCATATATAAGCCCGACTGAAGTTGATAACAGTTAAATTAACTTTATTGACAGTTGTTAACCACGGCATATTATTACAACCCATACACCATGTATGCAGCATAGTCTATAACGACTTCAACGGTGAATAAAGTAGACTCTACATCTACTAGATTCTACACATAGACATAAAAAGAGGTGTCAGACAAAGTTGTTGCTGTCCCCCTGCCTATTTAATTTATACACCGAAAAAATTTTTAAACAGATACAGGAAATACCAGGACTGAACATCAGTGGAAGGTCAATAAACAACCTTAGATATGCAGATGATACCGTGTTGTTAGCTGAATGCGAACAGGAGTTACAAGAACTAGTGAAGCAAGTGAACAGTATAAGTCATGAATATGGACTCGACATTAATATTGAGAAAACAAAAACTATGATAATTAGCAAAACAAACGATAAACCCACATTAAAGATAAGCGTAAATGGGAAAATCCTGGAACAAGTCAAGAGCTACGTATATCTTGGTCATATAATAACAGAAGATGGCAGATGTGAAACAGAAGTCAAGAAGAGAATAGGAATGGCAAAACCTACATTCAACAACATGAAACATATACTGACATCCAAACAGTTATCTCACAAATTAAAACTGAGAATCAAAAAGTGTTATATATATTCTGCATTTCTGTATGGTGCAGAAACATGGACGATGAATAAGCATTTGGAAGAAAGAATTGAGGCTCTTGAAATGTGGATATATAGAAGAATGGGGCGTATCTCGTGGAAAGAGATGAAAACAAATAAGGAGGTCCTAGAAAATCTAGGTATGAAAAGAGAACTAATGAGAGAGATCAAAGTTCGGCAGCTAAAATACTTTGGCCACATAAAAAGGCATAACACCTTGCAGAAGACCATAACAGAAGGGAGAGTTGAAGGCAAACATGCAAGGGGAAGACAGCGCTATAAGTGGGAAGATAACATCAAGAGATGGACGGGAAAGAGTCTGTCAGAGTGCACCACCAAGACAAGAGACAGAAGACGTTGGAGATCCATTACAGCCAACCTTCGTTGTGGAGATGGCAACTGATGATGATGATGATATATATATATATATATATATAGCGTATCTGCTAACATTTGGGTGTGCTGAGTTAATATCTTAATGCTCTAATTTTGTAATAGAATAACTTACTTCCAAAGTGTATTGAGATAGAGAATTAAGTGCAGCTGATGCATTTTTAATAATAATAATATTACAGAAGTATGAATGGCTTTGTAAGATTGTACATTTCATTTCTCGATAATGAGTAGAGAAAGAAACATCGAATACTGATTGTACCAAGAGATTTGATTAATTGTAATAATTTGGTGAACATGGTTAAAATTAAGCAGACACAGTGTAATGAAGGACTATTAGTGATGGTGGCTAACTGTACATGTAGAAGATGTCTTTTATAGTATATCTGATTTATTGACTCAAGCAAGACAGTCATTAAACTTATGGCATTCATTATGCTTACATGGTATTTGTCTCACATGCGTAAACTGTCGGGCCAGCAGTATAAAAGACATATTGGTCTGTACTGTGAATTCTGATGGACGGGCGACACAAAGACTTGTTAATTAATCTCTCCCAAATGGAGGTTTACCTAAGTCATATTGTATCTTCCCCAGTTCTTTAGGTAGTCTACACCATGAACTTCTGCTGTAGTGAAATTGTAAAAGCGCTGCTTTGTTATTAATAGAAAGAAGGGGAAGTGTGCCAGCCAATCAAAAGATCCGAGTTCGCTGTTGCCGATCGATGCTGTTATGGCGTTTACTAGGAGAATGAAGTGTGTAAATTCTAAGATGGATTTGTGTATCGTATAAGCTAATGCAGTGGCAAAAAGTGATGGAAGTTATTTCATTTTTCGAACGATAACTCCAACTCTATGCATACCTAAGGAATAGTTGATGGAAGGATTACTTTTGGAGAAATGTGCAAGTGAAGACATCAATATAACAAACGCTGTTGTGTTGATCATCTTTAAAAACTGGTTTAAAATTGAAATCAGAACCAATTATGGAAAACTACATATAGAAAGAAAGCAGAAATTCTGGGGAATGGAAGGAGATAAATCAAAAGTCATGGATAACCAGGTTAAGATGTATGAAGAAGATGTTTGAAAAACAGCTCTCAAAACTGCTAAAGACACGGGCTTAGCCTAAGCTACCAAACCTTGGCCTCCGATACACTCGCGCTCAGCCTATAAAAAGGAGTAGCGGATTTTTCAAAATACACATGCACAGCATATGTCAGAAGGACAGGAGGATAGAGAGAAGCTGAAACCTTTACCATCTGTTGTCAGGCAGCGCTATCCACACCAAACCAAGTCTTTTCTGGACTTTATATTTATCCTAACAGGGTATGTAGATTTATGAATAATTAATTTGTTTTATTGCAGCTTTATTTTAATAGAATTGTGTCAGGATCAGACCAGAGGACTGAACTGAACTTTAGTTGTTAGTCGGTAAAAGGAATTTGATGCCACCAGTGATTATCATGATTGTTATGTGGAGTAGTCAATTTACAATATTATATTCGAAAAAGGGACTTCACACTCCATAATGTGAAAGGCGAAGGTAGCATCATACTTATGTATAAAATGTATTATACTTTTATTCATGTATTCTTATTTTCAAAAAATGTTCTGCAGATAGACACCTGTCTTGTCTCGCTATTGCTAATCAGACTGATCCCTGTATCATTCATATACATGCAACCATCTGAAACACACTCAATTCATGAACACATAGGCTTGTGGGCTTCATAACCAAAGGCTAGCCACATGTCCAATATTGTCCTCAGGTTCATATTTGTCATCATAAATCAGAGGTCTAGAATCCAGATCAATAAGTGCTACTTGAAACAACACAGGAGCCTCTGCTATTGTCATCAGGATTTCAACCCTAGTCCCCATCAGTAGTTGGTGGTCTATAGGAAGACCTACACTGATATAGCTGTGAAATTCCAGTGAAGACAGTCATAAGACTTTCAAGATGAGTAATAAATGTAACCAAATTCTTGCAACCAGTGTGAACAGTCAAGTACAGTGATTAGTGTGATGATGATAAACAGTTGTTTATTAGCCTAGCCAAGAGACTAGTGTGAAAAGAACATTTGATGAATTTTTTAGCAACTTAATTGGAAGATTCAAGAAAGGACTTAGTTAGATAATTACAATATAAATTAACCGTCATTCAAATTTTGTAATATATTTTATTCATTGAATTCCATCATACACCATTCACAATTTCACAAGAAGAAAAGATAGATGTAAATAATAAATTCAGTAATTGTACTCAGCTGACTTATTAATTTTATATTGTTGAAGTTTGAGTTTTATTGAATTGTTTGATTATCATAGGTAGTTACATAGCGAAGGTGGCAACTTAGGGTCTGACTTTACTCTGAATACTTTCTGAAGCAGATACCTTCACAGTCATGACTATTCTGTGATACCAGTGTTCTTCTCCAACACTGGGACTTCATTCTTTTCGAGACAGAATACTATTTCTGCTCCACTAGTGACACTACACTCATTAACTCTTTCAGTCCCAAGCAAAACAGTGGGTTTGGACCAAGCAAAAATGGCCACCCCAGTGCGTTTTTATTGTTGTTGTTTGGAAATAATTTTTTTAAATGTTCATATGCATAAATAACTTTGTTGTTGTATATGAAACTGAAGGTAATTGGATGTACTTTACTCTTGTGCTACAAGTATAAAAGCTTTCATTGAAAAATGATTAGTTATTCAAGGTAAAATGGAGGACAAAAGAAGAAGCCGGTGCAAAATTAGACTAAAAGTATTCATTAAAATTCTTCTACAATTGTTCCTCATGAGAATATCCAAGTGTAAAGTTTCAAAAATGTCTCAAACAGAAGTATTCTAACAAAGTTCAATCAGTTTTTAATCAATAAACACTCAGAAGATTGTTAATTTCACAAATTACAACAACAGGTCATATTGTTGTAAAAAAGAGGAAATTGTCAACCCTGTGTGTTTTTATTGTTGTTGTTTGGAAATCATTTTTTATTAAATGTTCAAATGTATAAATAACTTTGTTGTTGTATATGAAACTGAAGGTAATTGGATGTACTTTACTCTTGTGCTACAAGTATAAAAGCTTTCATTGAAAAATGATTAATTATTCAAGGTAAAATGGAGGATAAAAGAAGAAGCCGGTGCAAAATTAGACTAAAAGTATTCATTAAATATCTTCTACAATTGTTTCTCATGAGAATATCCAAGTGTAAAGTTTCAAAATGTCTCAAACAGAAGTATTCTAACAAAGTTCAATCAGTTTTTAATCAATAAACACTCAGAAGATTTTTAATTTCACAAATTACAACAACAGGTCATATTGTTGTAAAAAAAAGAGGAAATTGTCAACCCTGTGTGTTTTTATTGTTGTTGTTGTTTGGAAATCATTTTTTTTAAATGTTCAAATGTATAAATAACTTTGTTGTATTATATGAAACTGAAGGTAATTGGATGTACTTTACTCTTGTGCTACAAGTATAAAAGCTTTCATTGAAAAATGATTAGTTATTTAAGGTAAAATAGAGGACAAAAGAAGAAGCCGGTGCAAAATTAGAGGAAAAGTATTCATTAAAATTCTTCTACAATTGTTCCTCATGAGAATATCCAAGTGTAAAGTTTCAAAATGTCTCAAACAGAAGTATTCTAACAAAGTTCAATCAGTTTTTAATCAATAAACACTCAGAAGATCGTTAATTTCACAAATTACAACAACAGGTCATATTGTTGTAAAAGAGAGGAAATTTCAGTTTATACATCAGAAAGATGGGAATTATATTATTTACACATGAATAATTGTTAGTAACTGCATCTTGTGCATAATTTAAATTTATCAATAAAACTTATTAGTTAGTAAAATATAAAGTAAAATGAAGGCTGAATAAGAAGCAGGTAAATTTGAAAGAAATAGATATATTCTTACCTTGCCGAGCTGGTCCTCTTCTGAAGATATTATCCATAGGAAAACACATAATCATAATCCATAGGAAAGCACAAAATCCATAGGAAATCACAAAAGATCACTTTTTCTAAATACATTAACACTAGGGACCTATGTATAAAACACTATTTTATTATTAAATCCTAAGTAAAAAAAAATTTACCAAAAAAAAGTCCCTAGCATTTAAAAAAAATGAAAATTTCAAATGGTAGGCCCTATCAAACATCAAAAAAAGGGAAAAGAAAATTTTATTTACAAAGCTCTTTCATATCTAGGCATACCCTATATATTTTTTTGCTTATGATAAGCTACAAAGCAATTTTTTGTACAAAGGTGGGGTCTGCCGGTGCATCCTATACACACATAGCTTGATCTGCGACAAATTCCATTGGCGCTACAATGAACACAGGCTCTGCTCTTTCCATCATATTCCACTAGATGTCTGGCTCCAATCATCCGTTCCACTTCATTTCCTTTCATAGAGTGTTTAGAATTTTTGGGTGGACAATCTATTACACCGCCTGGTGTCAGCTGAGCAGCTTCTTTCGACAGATCCTCAATCAAACTCTGTTTAAAATCTTGAAGTGTGAGCTTCTTTTTTGTTGTCGCACCTTCCTGACACAAATTGTATAGGATGTGGGCATTTACCTGTGTCACTTCAATAATCCAGTGGTAAATCTTCTTCCACCACTTTCTGGTTTTACGGTTGTGCATACTGTAGTAACCAACCATTTGATCCATCCGGTCGCAGCCATTCATACACATATTGTAGTCATGAACTACCTTTGGCTTTGTAACTTTGTTTAGACCCTTGCTCTTCTCAACCATTGCGACGGCTGATTTAGTTGACACAAGTATGCAGGTTTTTTTTGCTTTTTTATCTTTCCAGGCAACACACAATGTTGTATTTTCCGAGTCCAAAAACCATTTCATCTCTTGATGGCCAATCTTGAGATTTTTTATTTCAGGAGGAAAACCGACATGGTTTACATTCAGGGTTCCTGTATAATTATAACTGTGTGCAAGCAGATATTCAATCAGAGCTTTGGATGAATAAAATCTATCAGCAAAAATATGATGTCCTGATCTCAGTGGCTTCAAAAGAGTGCCAAACACTTCCACGGCATGAGCAGAGCTGGGATCTAAACTAGGATCATAGGCTGTATTTTTCCCAAAATAAATTTTCAAATTGAAAACATAGCCGGTAGCTGAATCACAAAGTCCAAATGTTTTGATATGGTATTTGTGAGGTTTGCTTGCATTGAACTGTTTGTGCCTAAACCTACCTTTCCATCCTATAACCATCTCATCAATACAAACATCTTCAAATGGATAGAAAGCATTCTGAAATTTGGTCAATAGCATGTCGACAAATGGCTCAATTTTAGCTGCATCTTGATCTTCTGGTTCACAAACATGCAGCATACTGTGATAAATAGTTTGAAAACGGTTTCTCGAAAACATCTCGTGGTACCAAGGTGTATAAAAATTTCCTGCGGTGCGCCAGTAGTCTTTGATTTTTGGTCTTCGATCCAGTCCCATCGCAATCATTACAGCTGTAAACTTGAGCCAATCATAATAAGTCAGCGGTGTCCATGAAGAGAACAATAAATACTTTCTATGTGGGTTGTTTGTTTCAACAACTTTTGCAGCATAGGAATTAATGCTGGTTATCAGAGTGCTAACAATACCATCATCCATGAAATATTTTAAAAAATCAAGAGGTGTTTGCAAACTATACAGACCTGGATTTATGTTCTGTCTTGTCTGGCCAAAAGTAAAATTTGCTTTAGTTTCTCCAGTGGTGACCGAATGCCAAACCGCGTTGTTTGTATTAGGCCTAGTCTTACTAACAAAATCATTATTTCCATCTCTCCTGATTCTTTTTGGCTTGGATATATTATCTGAATTTATTGCAGTCTGATTACATGCTCCTGTATCCATAACTTCATTATTGACACCAGACCTTCCATTAGGCCTATCAATATCATCCTCGGAGTCGATATCAGGTTCAGAGTCATTTTCGCTATCCTGTGAATACATACTGCAATCACTCTCAAAAATTTCTTCAAATAACTTACGAGCTTGATCTGACGTTAATCTTTTGGGCCTACCATTCGAAGAAGTGGGTGTGGCCATCTTTTGTTAGAAAATATGCGCTTAAAAAAATCGCTTTAAAAATCTAAAATAAATATCTCAAAACAGAAACACGTTCACTCTTAAACACGTGCGGTATTTAAAAGAATGTACTTGCAGTCGGAAATGACGTTTTGGGTGGTTTGTGGGTAGTTATAATTAGAAACAGTCTCAAACAGAGGCACATATACTAAAGGATTTTTAAAGTCGATTAGGCCAAGCGCGTCTAACCCCTGAAGCTTTATAAAGTCGATTGGGACTTAAAGAGTTAAAACCTTTCGCTACATCCGTCTTCATCGATGGCGAGAAAACTGGATCAGGGGAAGAGAACTTCAAAACCCTGACATAGATCTGCACCTAACCCACAACCCTTTTCTTACACCTGGAGAAATCAGGAAGTGACCGGAATTGCAGTCAGAGATCCAGATAAGTTACACCACCACCAAGAACCAACCACTACATTCAATCGAATTTCATAAAAGTCCTTAATGATGAACTGTCAATAGTTTTGTAAATGCAATTGAAATCAACTTTTTCCAAGTCCTAATGCTGAAAGATAAATAGCTTTTTGTTTACTAAACTGAAGTGAAATTCTATAAGTCCTGTGACAAATTGTCAGTAACTTTATAGACGCTATTGCACTTTAGGCATTTTGATTATTGTAAATTTTATACATATTTGATTGATATATATTCATAAGTAAAGTTTCATTGTAATTTTCTAAAATCAAGATTAGTTTTGCTGACTTTTCTTTGGTGTTACAGTGATGTCTAATACTGCAAGATTATGTCATATTTGCATCTAATTAATGGGGGCTCTTTCTAATAATTCAGTACCTTAGGAAAAAGGAGCCTGGATACCTACTAGCTGTTAGTCTACTCAGAGGATTCTTAACCTGCTAAGAGATAGTTAATTTCCAGTATCCCTATAAATAGATCTGTCAGTGATTCTCACTCTATTTTCTTCCAGCGGAACTTATACTTACATTTTCCACAGATTTTCCTTGAGCCAAAATTTTAATGAGAACAGTTCTTGAAAAGTTCTGGTACTTAGTCATACCTTCACCTTTTCCATCCATCCATCTCGCATCGGATATAGCAGCCAAATGTACAACCAGCATGATCAGGAACAATGAGCATTCATATCCTTCAACATTTGCTGAGGGAAACTAAGCACCTATGGGTTTGCCCGGAGTGCAATGATGTAGATTCTTCTTCTTCTTCTTCGATCCATAACCACCAACCGTCAAAGCCTGGTGGCGTCTTGTAGGGCAGCAACAAATTGATTCCACTTTGCTCGGTCAGCAGCCATCCTTCGTACAGTGCCCCAACTGTGGTTCATTCTTTGCATATCAGCTTCCACAGTTCTCTGCCAAGTTGTTTTTGGTTGGCCTCTCTTTCGCTTTCCCTCGGGCGTCCATAGCATAGCTGTTCTTGTGATGGTATCAGGGTCCCTTCTGAGGACGTGGCCAACCCAACTCCAGCGTCTGCCAGCTATAATGGTGTGCATGTCCTCCTGGTTACTCTGAATAAGTAGTTCTTGGTTGCTGATGGTGTTTGGCCAAAAGATTCGGAGAATTTTCCTTAGGCAGATTGTGTGGAAGGAGGACAGTTTCGACATTTCCTTCTCTGTTACTCTCCAACATTCCGCACCATAGAGAAGCACAGAAAGTACACAACTCTCATACAGTCTTAATTTGGTGTTTGTGCTGTACTGGGAAGACTTCCAAATGTTGTTGAGAACAACAAAGGCTTTTCTCGCTTTATTCATTCTGTTCTTAATGTCCTTGCTTGTTCCGCCGTCAGGTGTTACTATGCATCCTAAGTAAGTAAATGTGTCTGTCTGTTCTAACTTCTGGTTCCTTACTGTTATTGGCTCAGGATTGCCCACATTTAGTGTCATGACCTCTGTCTTCTTCAAATTGATGTTCAGGCTAACCTGCTGGCCATACTTATTCAGTCTATCGATTTTGTCTTGAATGTGTTGATGTAAATGCGCGAGTAGTGCAATGTCATCTGCATATTCCAGGTCTTCCAGTGTAGAAAACGTTGTCCATTTAATTCCTCTTGGGCTGCCCTCTGTTGTCTGGCACATCACCCAATCTATGACTGTCAAAAATAATGTTGTTTTCACTTCGAAAGTTACATTACTCGATCCAACACTGCACGTAAAATTAGAATAGAGGCTTTTTATGATGGAAACAATGCGGCTGGGAATTCCATAAGCCCTCAGAATTTTCCATAGGCTGTCCCTGTGTATGCTATCAAAAACCTTTTTAAAATCAACAAAGTTAATGTACAGCTGTCTCTGCCATTCTGAGCACTGCTCTATAATGTTCCTGAGGGTAAATATATGATCTGCACATCTTGTTCTTTCTGAAGCCCGCTTGTTCTTTCCTCAGTTTATGGTCAACTGCTTTTGAAATTCTCTGGATGATTATCCTGCCTAGTATTTTGCTGGGAACTGAGAGGAGGGTAATTCCTCTCCAGTTGTTGCAGTCTGCAAGGTCGCCCTTCTTGGGCAATTTGACAATTATTCCTTTACTCCACTCTGTTGGTGTTGTCTCAGTTTCCCAGATTTGTGCAAATAGTGGTTCTAATAGTTCTGCTGCTAGTTCAGGGTCTGTCTTGAATAGCTCAGCATTTAGATTGTCTTGACCAGGCGCTTTTCCATTTTTTAGCCCTTTGATGGCTGTGATGATGTCTTCTTTTCGTGGAATGTCTGTATTTACATCTAAGTCACTTTCAGCCTCAGGAACATTCAGCTGAGTCTCTGGTGTTCCTTATTCAGTGTTTCTCTGAAGTGCTCTGCCCATCTTGTTTCCTGCCCCTGTGCTGTGGTGATGAGATTTCCTTGCTTGTCTCTTACTAACGTTATGTTGTTTGCACCTCGTTTTCCACTGATAGTTTTAGTTATTTTATAGACTGTGCTTTGTTCATTTCTCAGTGCTGCCTCTTCTGCCTGTCTTGCAAGGTCATCCAGAAATGTCCTTTTGTTAGCACGGGTTTGACGTTTTACTTCCTTGTCCAGCTGACTGTACTGGGAGACGTAGCTTCTGTTTTCTTTCTTTTCATTTCCTTTCTCTTTGCTATGGTGTTTAGTGTTTCTGGTGTTATCCAGTCTTGGCTCTTTCTTTCCTGGAATCCCAAGCATGACTGATAACGCCACACAGGCTGCCACTGATAATACAATGTTGTGTCCACTACTGATAAGTCTAAATTGTTATGGTTTACATGGGTGCGTGTTGATACAATCATACACCACTATAACGCACGTGAAAGTCATGAAATGGAGTGAAGCTGCTGGTGACGTTAATAACAGTTTATTTACATCACCACACGTTAACATTGAATACACACATAGTCAAATTACAAGTCATAGCAATACAATACTCCACTTCTCAGCTACTCCACTTCCCAGCATCATCCAAGATACTCTTAAACATTCATCAGCAGATATATATCAAGGCCTAAAGTCCTCACGACTCACTTCTGCGCTATAAGACTGCACACAGCAGTTAACATAAATTATGGCCTAAAGTCCTCACGACTCACTTCTGCGCTATAAGACTGCACACCCAGCAGTTTGCAATAATCTCGCCTTCACTCATCTCAGCGCGACTATATGACAATATAAGTTAATGGATCCTTACATCTCAAAATACTCACAATACTGCACACCAGGCAGTTTGCAATAATCTCTATGGCCTACACAAATCTTTACTGCAGTTTATCAAATAGGCTGTACACACAGCGAAATATATAAGTCGACATTTCCTCAAGCACTACATAGGCATACATTTTGAAAAACACAGGGACTGCGACCAACTCGGTCAACGTCCACAACTCGACTCTCCTTAACTCACACACTCGTCCCGCCAAAAAACCCAATCACGAGACTCGGCTGTTTAGAACACAGCTCAAAAACAGTACAGAATAAATACATCTCAGCATTAGAGATAACAGCGTTTGCCACGCTTTTCTGTACTCTGTCACTCAAAATAGAAGGAGATATTTCTATTATAAAGTTTAACAAGCCTCCGCTTAATCGAGCGTACAAGCGCTGCAACCCACAATTTAACTTGTCCAAAAAACATTCCAAAGATCACTGCCCTTTCATAGGATCAACTTGCAACAGTTTCCCACACACCAGGGGAAAAAAATGATTCTATCATTTTTTTGAAAAAATTAACTCCCAAAACAAAAAATTTAAAAGACAATAAAGTTCTAACATATGCTTACAAAAATCAACTTATTTTAAATCAAAATTATATATCTACAAAAAATATCAGCGGTAAAGTGTAAAGTAACAACTAAAGCATCCATCATAATCATCCAAGCATACCAAAATTAATCTAATACAAAACCAAGCTAAGTATATACAATACAAAGAATGAAAGTATAAATAGCGTAACAAGAAAAAGTATACAAGAAGCATGAACTGAACGTAACAGAAGCACGGGAGTATAAACGAAATATGAAACCGTACCGCAAAGACAACAGAAAAGATGTAAAGGAGTGACGAATAGTCAACAAAGACAGATGGAAAGAAAAGATGTAAATGTAAAGAAAGTTGGTAACAATACTTTACAATAGCTATCTAGACGACGTATTGTCTAAAAAAAAATACAATCATGATCGACAATTACAACACAAAATGACAAAGTATATCTATACTAACACCACCAAAAATAATTTATAACTAAACAAAACCTAATAAGTAATTTAACCAAGTTACAAGAATTATACAAAACTAAAATAAATAAATTATAGGCATCGAACAAACAAGTAATAGCATTGCTATAACTAATACGACCAACGCACAATCAAGCGTTAAAATAAAATAAAAATTCATCATAACAAAAAACAACTTTTTACAACAACTAATCACTCTACATAATAATCATATCGCACTGAAAAATGCTAGGCACACACACACAATATTACAATGCCAAAAAAATAATTTTTTTCCAAAAGTACCATACAAACATATTTTCTAACGATAAGTTACATAAAACAGCATTCAATTTTTAAGTAATTCAAAACCACTAAAACACTAATAATGAAATTAACTTTTAACAAAATGAGTGAAACATAAACAAAAATCCTATCTCGAACAAACCTTTAAATCAACACATGTAAATTTAATTCAACCTTTAAGTTCTTTTGGCTGACAATTACGTTCAGCTCAGCTGTAGTGCTATTTACAAAATTGCATTTCACAACACAACAGACAATTCACATCCTCTCTGCATGTTCTATATAATAATTAACCATGACATCAACACATGAGAAAAAATTTAAAAATGAATAAGGACTATCAAAAAATTACCACTATAATGTTACAGAAAAAATTACATAATATTACATTACAACAAAATTATATGTTATTTCAAAACAACAACATATCATGTAATAATATAGATTACAAAAATATTTACTATCTAAAAAAAAAAAATCAGACGCAAAATTTCCCACTCTCGTGGAACATGTCCTGACCCTCCAAAGTAAACATCAGATGCTAGTTAGACGCTGACAGGTTTAGCTTGACTAAACACATGAGCGTAAAGTTGACCTACATTTCTGACCGCTACATTTCTGTATCACAGGAGCACTGAGTCCTATCGCAAAGTCGCTTCTGTCAAAAAATACAAATGAAAATTTCTATTTTATTCAATGGTGAAATTCACAAATCAGAGACACATCTCCAATCCAACCTGCAAGTCTGGAAGGAAGAGCTGGAGAAGAGAGGGATGGTCATAAGCAGCTCTAAAACAAAATCCATGGTGATATCACGAGAAGAAAGAAAACATCAGATTAAGTTGGGAGAACAGGTCCTGGAGCAGGTCGACCACTTTAAATATCTCGGAGCTATTATAGACCGAAAGGGGGGCATCAAAGAAGAGTTGGCCACATGAAAAGCAGCGGCTGGGAGACTTTATCAGGCCATAAATCGAGGATTCCTCAGCAAGAAAGAGGTTGGTAAGAAAACGAAGATGGCTGTATACTGCTCCACCTATGTCCCAGTCTTGACATATGGATGCGAGTCATGGGCAATGACTACACCCCACAAAAGCCAGATCCAAACCTCAGAAATGAGGTATCTGAGGAAGGTGGTTGAAGTAACAAGAAGAGACATGGTCCGCAACCAGACGATACATCAAGGCCTAAAATCCCACCCGCTGCAGACCCAAATAGAACAGTCCCAAATAAGATGGTTTGGCCATGTCTGCAGAATGGGAGAAGATCGGCTACCACGACAAGCATGGGAAACAAAGAGCCAGGGATCCAGACCTCCAGGACGACCCAGAGTCCGCTGGGAGGACAACATTAGACAATCTTTGAAGGACCGAGGACTAGAATGGAACCAGGCCAGGAAGAAGACAGCTGATAGGATAGTCTGGTACTCTCTCTTCCAAACCTCTACACCTCACGGTAGAAGAGGAATGACTAAGTAAGTAAGAAATTTAATTGGGAAAACGGAAATTCAATCTCACGATTACCTAAACTCGTGGTTCGTGTAAAGTTCTGGTCTTTTCACGATGCCATCAACCTTTCCTTTGACACCCAGTAGACAACACAGAATGCTTAGGAACAACTTGACCATGGCTGAAAGTTGCCACTGCTGTATTCTGCAATAAAGTTTTACACCTAACACAACGAGATGCTCTCTCGACATCAAAATTAGAACAAGCAGTATCATTCAATAGACCATTATTGTTCTTATTACCTTGCTTATAAAAAATCTTAGGCTTTCGTTGAGGAAAGTCACTCTGATGATGTGAATTAGAACCTGGGGATTCATTATGTCTATAGAAAGCATTTCCCTTTCCTCTATTGTGACCATTGTTATTCCTATGAGTAAAGTTAGCATTGTTGTGATTACCCTCTTTCCATTGACAACAATATTTAATAAATGGGCCTTGTTGTCTTCCAGAAAAATTACTGTAAGATTGGTAATCTTTGGTGTTTCCAAAATTCTTACAATCAATATTTTGAGCTTTGTTAAATTGCCTCTTATATTTCTAAGAATAAAAATTATTATTAGCTGAATTCCCTTGGTACTGTTTAACCTTGGGATTATCTCTTTTCTCAAAATTGTTTTTATTTCTCCCTATGGGATTATGTTTACAAATTGTTTCAAACTGACTGTGCTGAGTTTGACAAGTACCAGAACCAAAAGTATCTCCATTGTTCCGCATATGGGTTTCATCCTTGGAACAAGTAGTAATAGCCTCAACCCCTGTTATTACTTTCTGAGAATTTCCAATAGTAGAGAAATATTTGCTCTTATGAGTCTTGACCTCAAATTTATCACCTTTCTTTTCATGATTAACAGAACTGGCAGTTACAGTAGAATCTTTGTTGGTTTGACGCCAAGAAATATTACTACAATTATCAGTAATATTAGAACTTGGAAAGTTGTATTTCTCATGAAAAGATCTATCTTTACTATGTATGACCTCTCTATGAGCAAAAAGTGTATGGGGCTGACTTTTCGCAACTTTCTGTCTATCACTGTCAACATTGACAGAAGACCACATTTTGTTGTTCACAACAACGTCAAGAAGACCATCTGTGACGACTTGCCCAATCTTCTCTTCATTTTTTTTATTATTTACGTGACATCATTTTTTCTCATCTTCAATGCATGATTGAGAAGCTCGTAAAGTCATGATAAATGTCACTTGCGGATATTCTCCTAGCGTTCGGTGATTTTCTCCTCAAGTTTAATGCTATTTTTAGATACGACGTCATTGTTTACCACTGAACTCGGTAGATAGAACCAGTTTATGCCACTTTCGGAACCCCCCCCCCCCCCCACGTGACTTTTAACGTTATTGATTGGAGCGTCTTATTGATGCTAAGGTCACATGATGCACGCTACAGATCACGTGTCCAAGCGGAAATGACCCGCTAAAAGTGCGGCAAATCCAGCCATTTTTCACTTACGCCCAGGTAATCAAGAAAGCTAGACCTAATCTAGACAAGCTGCGAATTCATGCATTAAACGCACTGAAGCCACGTGTCTAAATTGCTGGTCCATCTGAGTAGGTAAGTGAAAATCTCGTTAGAAAATAGTATTGTGATGAAATGTATAGTACCTTGCAAAATCGACGCAAAATTGGTATAACTGCGTTTACTTTATTCATATTTTTGTTTTACGATCACATCCAGCCACATGTGATCGGGTGTATTTTATGATCCCACGGGATATGTACAACATGTTCATAATAATGTATAACGGGAATATATATAGCTATTAATTTCCATATTATTTGATTATTTTTGACCCGACGTTTAGACTAACGAAATTAATATTAACGATAATGTTGACAGACCGTGACATATATTCATTATAAATTATATGACGATGCGACCAGACATGAAGTGTGTGATAATGTGTCAGACAATTCTAAAACACTGATGTCCAATTATTTGTTAAATTCATCATAATTGACATGACGATTAGGCTAGAGGCACAGAACTAGAATACTGTTGCCGACATTTCTATGATAAATTTGGTGAGTTTAACTGACATTTATAATAATTCATCGGGTTAAGTTGACGATAAATCAGTCTAAAGAATTATAATACTGCCACCGGGGCAGAGAAATATAATAAAGGACAGAAAGGAGAAACTTGAATTCAAGATTAGGCTCTAGACATATGATGTTAGAGACTAAAATCTGAGATGACTGGCAGACGGACGGCTTAGGGAAAGACTGCTTTCTAAAGCCAGAAAATTAATGAAGCCGTCGTATTTGTCTTCAGTCCATGGTGGAGCCTTGCACGACAGTCCAATCTCAGAGCAGAATACGGAGTCGAGCACAGAGAAGGCAAATCCGAACCATTCAAGAACTACCTGGGGCAACGTCAGGAGACCGGAGAACTAACCACGCTTCACTATCAGCCGGGGGCTGAAAAGCTAAGTTCCTATAGAAAGGGAACTCACCAGATCAATGCCATATTTTTGTCATCTATGATGAAAAACACTTGGATTGTGAGACACATAATACATACAGCAGACACTAATTCCATCGACAATACTATCATCCACCATCTATTCAGTTTATTGTAATAAACCAATTGGGTGTATATAATGTACCCCATGCTTTGTTCCTTCTATTAGATGTTGAATATTGTCTGATGTTTATCTTCCTTTATAAGGGGGGGGGGGGAAAAAAAAAAAAGGGAAAGGGGGGGGGGGGGCTCGTAAAATATAATATAATTTAAAGGATAACAATAATAGATAACTGAGAAGGGGACGACGGTAGCGAGAGACCAAATATCTCCTTACAACCTTTTCCAGACCTGTCTAGTTAGGAAAATTTACCCTCTTCGTCACCCTACAGAAGTGGCAAAACCCAACAGGAATTCTTGAGCCAAATTTTTCCACATTCATATCTATTATTTCTTCTAATAAATTCTTATCCTTCTAAAAAAACGCTACGCGACACTGGGGTCTCAGTCGGGATTTGAACTTATGTATTTTATCATACCTCTGGGATAGTATCATTCATTCAGTCATTACAGTATACCATTTTAACACATGTATTTTCACACAGTGAGCTCTAGAAAGACAGAAAACATTTTTTCTAGAATTTCAGGCATTGATTGGTGAATCCCTTTATTTATGTTGTATTTAATTAAGTTAGTTCATGATTTTGTATTTCATTGAATTACAGACCTTAAGTCTCCATAACTGTAGTAATTTCATTCTACAGCAGTCTGATAATTAGTAAGTTTTTGCTTGTTGTTAGAAATACTATTGGAAGGTAGCACTAGCTTACTCAGTGTGGACTATAACAGCAAAAGATGGCTGAAATAGTTAAGCTTAAGGCAGCACTAGGGGAGGCCGGTCGAGATCTAGGTTATAGTGGGGTGGACCTTGCGAATTATGTCAGTGTCGAGACTGATAAGTATTACGCTCGAGAAACAGCGAAAGCTGAAAGAGAAGAGCGAATAAAGTTAGCCAAAATAGATGAGAGGATAAAAGCTGTAGACGCTAGGGAAAGAAGCGAGAGAGATGAACGCGAGCATGCACTGAAGATGAAGCAGTTAGAGATGCAGGGACAGGCTCAAAGAGTTGAACCGGTAGCCGGTGCGACAGCCTCTACCTCCTCAGGCAACCTATCGCCACGGTCAGATGATATGCCATCCTTGCATGCAGGGGGCACAGGACCTTTGCCATCCTCACTCATGTCAAACTTGGGACCCTTGACGTTTCCATTTGAAGCTTTCTCGGAACGAGTTGACTCGATCGATGTGTATCTGGACAAATTTGAGAAGTTTGCCACCACGTTTGGTTTGGAGAAGAGCAAGTGGAACCTGAAACTGTCGCAAGGGCTTAGAGGAACTGCTTATGACGTGTATAGCAAGCTTCCTCCAGGTTTACAGGATGACTATGACTCTCTGAAAAGGGCACTATTGGTTCGTTATGAGCTACATGCTGACGCCTATAGGAAGAGGTTCCGTAACTCTAGGAGGGAAGTTGGAGAGAGCGTTGCTCAGTTTGCTGCGAGACTGGATTCCTACGTGGAGAAGTGGGGTGCCCTAGGGAATTTTACTCATGATTGGGAAGGCCTGAAGGAAATGGTCATGATCGAACAACTGAAGGACACCATGACTTCCGACATGAGAAGATTCCTGACAGAGAATGGGGCCAGCACTTTAGAATCCATAGTCCAGTTAGTGGAACGATATCAGGCAGCACTATCAGAGAATCCACCACCCAGACGGAAACAACCAGATTACGTATCTAGACAGACAGCTCAGTCACACATGGACCCCCAAGTGAAACCACCGTATACTAACTTCAAAAAGCATGACAAGCCAGACAAGACTACTCAGAGATCAAATTTCCAGCAGCAGAGGCAAGGGGAAAAATGGTGTAAGCACTGTAGAACCATCAATCATAATACGCAGGAGTGCAACCGGAAAAACCCACCTCATCATGCTGCCTGCTTACGTAAAAGTGCCGCAAGGGGAAATGGACCGGAAGAACCTCTGGACAAACCCCGACATCCCCCGGTCGTTGAGACAGTCCTCGTAAATGACCAAGAGGTGACCTGCCTTTATGATACAGGCCTTGCATTCGACGCAGTTGTCTGTGCATCCCTAGTCAAGCCTGACCAGATGACAGAAGACACTATAGAAATACAAGGACCTACTAAAAGTGCAGCACCTATGCCGTTGGCCATAGCCAAGATTCAGGTCAAATCAAAATATGTGACTGGGGAAATCAGTGCAGCGATCTTGGACGACCCTATTTATCCCTTGATCTTAGGGTGTAGGTATGTGTTCTTGGGAGAACCCATTCACCCTTTGGTTGTGGCGGCTGTCACCACTAGAGGACAGGCCAAACGGAATACGGAGTTGGAATCCCCACCCAACATCTTTCCTGAGGAATTAAAAAAGGCACAAACTGAGGATCAATCTCTAGCACCCTGCTACAAAAAACTACTGAGAGCGCACACTCCTCTCCAAAAGGGAGACTTCTACAAGAAAAATGGGCTGTTGCATCAGAAAGCAGGAAATGGAGGACAGGAACATGGGCAACTTGTGGTTCCGTCAGCATACCGAGCCCAGGTCCTAGAAATGGGCCATGCCCTTCCGTTTAGTGGCCATATGGGCATAAGTGCCAAGATTCAGCGTATTTCATGTCATTATTATTGGCCAGGTATCAACGCCGATATCCAGAGATATGTGAAATCATGCCCGCAGTGCCAGAGGACAGCGCCGAAACACTGGACGGCCCCAGCCACTCTGGGAGAAATGCCAATCTTGGGCACACCCTTCGATTGAGTAGCGGTGGATATTGTGGGTCCACTTACTCGTAGCAAAAAGAGAAACAGTTATATACTCACGTTAGTGGATTGTTGCTCCATGTGGGCAGAGGCTATCGCTATGCCCGCCTGTGATTCCATTCTCTGTGATTCCAAGCATGTTGCTGAGGCTCTGCTCACCATATTTACTCGGCTAGGGTTTCCGTCACAGATCCTGACAGATAATGGTTCGCAATTCCGAGGAAAACTCACTGAGGAAGTGTTTAGGATATTTCAGGCCCGACATATCCACACCTCTCCCTACCACCCCCAAGCAAATGGCCAGGTGGAGCGGTTTAATGGGACCCTTATTTCCATCCTTCGGAAACTTGCGCAGGAAAAACCAGAGAGCTGGGATCAATACTTACCCGCAGCACTATTTGCTTACCGCGAAGTACCCCACAATTCTACTGGGATGCCACCTGCCACCATTGCAAAAATTTGGTAGACCTATAAAAGGACCTTTAGAGGCACTGTTACGTACTTGGACAGATGATAAAGCTGATGAGACGGTCACCTCTGCATCCCAATACGTGAATGAGTTGACCCAACGCCTTAAAACAGGATGGGAACTGGCAAAGGAAAATGTACGCCGTGCCCGTCGTAAACATGCGTGTTACTACAACCGCACTGCGAAGGATAGGGAGCTAGAAGTAGGAGAACAGGTATTATTACTCCTGCCCAGTAGCAATAATAAATTGCAAATCGGGTGGAGAGGTCCATATAAAATTGTTAAGAAAATGTCGCGCACCAATTACAAGATTGCCATAAAGGGGAAGCAGAAAATCTACCACATAAACCTGCTGAAGCAATATTATGAAAGACCAGGTGCAGAACCAGCACATTTCCTGACACTGGCTATTGCGACGGAAACTGAGGCAGAACCCCTGACCTCATGTGAATACCCTCTTTGCCAGGGTGAAACTCATCAAGATGTTCAGATTAGTTCAACTTTAACGGAGGATCAGCAGGCACAGGTGCAACAGTTGTTGAGAAAACACACTAGTACACTCACGGATAAACCTGGCATGACCAACCTGATAGAATTTGATATGAAGCTAACAGACCTCGCCCCGGTATGAGTTAAGAACTATCCTGTTCCTTATGCTAAGGCAAAGGCATTGAGTGAGGAAATCGAGTACCTGCTTAAGGAAAATATTATCTCAAAATCAGAGTCTCCTTATAGTGCGAGTGTGGTGTTGCTTAGAAAATCCACAGGAGAACATCGCCTCTGCATAGACTACCGAAGGCTCAACGCTGTAACTGAATTTCAAGCGGAGCCCTTACCTGATCAGAATCAGCTTTTCACCAAGTTGAGTAGAGCGCGATACTTTTCGAAGATAGACCTTAGCAAAGGGTACTACCAGATCCCGGTGAAAGAGGAAATTCGACACATGTTAGCATTCAGTACTTCTGAGGGCCATTACAAGTTTAATGTATTGCCATTTGGGCTAAGCACCGCCCCAAGCGTCCTTACTCGTATGATGAGGAAGCTACTGGAACCCCTGAACCACCCTGGGATAAGTAATTTCATGGACGACATACTTATTGCCACGAACACCTTTGATGAGCACCTGGACGCAGTTTCCCTACTCTTCGAAAGACTTAGAGAACCAGCACTCACCGCTCGCCCTAAAAAATGTCAACATGCCTGCGAGCAACTAGCACTCCTGGGACACACCATCTCGCATGGATGCCTGTTCCCAGATGTGCGTAATATTGAGAAGTTACAGCGGGCCCCACGACCCCAGACTAAAAAGGATGTCAGGTCATTTGTGTCTCTATGTGGCTTCTACCAGAAATATATTATAGATTTTAATACCCTGAGTGCGCCACTGACCGCATTAACCAAGAATGGGAACCCGGACAAAGTAACCTGGACAGCGGAGTGCGAAAATGCCTACACGCTGCTGAAGGAGAAACTCACAGCTAGGCCAATTCTGCGACTGCCTGACTTAACTCTGAACTTTACGCTGCGAACAGATGCTAGCAATATAGGGATAGGCGCCACTCTCCTGCAGCCTAGTGATAGACCTTCTGCAACTCTATTCCCCATTGCATATGCTAGTAGGAAATTGAACCCTGCTGAACAGAACTACTCTACCATCGAACGAGAATGTCTGTCGCTAATATGGGCTGTGCAGAAGTTTCAACCATATTTATATGGGAGAAAGTTCACAGTGCAGTGCGATCACCAACCGTTGATATTTCTTGCAGCGTCGAAGAACCTTAATGCCCGGCTTATGAGATGGTCACTCCTGTTGCAGCCATACTCATTTCACATAGAATACATACCTGGGAAGAACAACGTAGGGGCAGATTTTTTGAGCAGACATCTGGACGCAACCGAGGAGATATGAGAAACTGAAAATGAAGAGGAAGACAGGACTAGTGGAGTTGGACGGAACGTCAAACTTGAGGAGGGGCTTGTGTGACGACTTGCCCAATCTTCTCTTCATTTTTTTTATTATTTACGTGACATCATTTTTTCTCATCTTCAATGCATGATTGAGAAGCTCGTAAAGTCATGATAAATGTTACTTGCGGATATTCTCCTAGCGTTCGGTGATTTTCTCCTCAAGTTTAATGCTATTTTTAGATACGACGTCATTGTTTACCACTGACCTCGGTAGATAGAACCAGTTTATGCCACTTTCGGAACCCCCCCCCCCTTCCCCCCCCACGTGACTTTTAACGTTATTGATTGGAGCGTCTTATTGATGCTAAGGTCACATGATGCACTCTACGGATCACGTGTCCAAGCGGAAATGACCCGCTAAAAGTGCGGCAAATCCAGCCATTTTTCACTTACGCCCAGGTAATCAAGAAAGCTAGACCTAATCTAGACAAGCTGCGAATTCATGCATTAAACGCACTGAAGCCACGTGTCTAAACTGCTGGTCCATCTGAGTAGGTAAGTGAAAATCTCGTTAGAAAATAGTATTGTGATGAAATGTATAGTACCTTGCAAAATCGACGCAAAATTGGTATAACTGCGTTTACTTTATTCATATTTTTGTTTTACGATCACATCCAGCCACATGTGATCGGGTGTATTTTATGATCCCACGGGATATGTACAACATGTTCATAATAATGTATAACGGGAATATATATAGCTATTAATTTCCATATTATTTGATTATTTTTGACCCGACGTTTAGACTAGCGGAAATTAATATTAACGATAATGTTGACAGACCGTGACATATATTCATTATAAATTATATGACGATGCGACCAGACATGAAGTGTGTGATAATGTGTCAGACAATTCTAAAACACTGATGTCCAATTATTTGTTAAATTCATCATAATTGACATGACGATTAGGCTAGAGGCACAGAACTAGAATACTGTTGCCGACATTTCTATGATAAATTTGGTGGGTTTAACTGACATTTATAATAATTCATCGGGTTAAGTTGACGATAAATCAGTCTAAAGAATTATAATACTGCCACCGGGGCAGAGAAATATAATAAAGGACAGAAAGGAGAAACTTGAATTCAAGATTAGGCTCTAGACATATGATGTTAGCACAAGAACAGCTATGTTTTGGACCCCTGAAGGAAAGCGAAAGAGAGGCCGACCAAAAACAACTTGGCGAAGGACTGTGGAGGCTGAGATGCAAAGAATGAACCAGAGTTGGGGCATTGTACGAAGGATGCCACCAACCGTGCAAAGTGGAATCAATTTGTTGTTGCCCTACAAGACGCCACTAGGCGTGATGGCCACTGACTGCTTTGACGGTCGGTGGTTAAGGATCGAAGAAGAAGAAGAAGATATGATGTTAGAGACTAAAGTCTGAGATGACTGGCAGACGGACGGCTTAGGGAAAGACTGCTTTCTAAAGCCAGAAAATTAATGAAGCCGTCGTATTTGTCTTCAGTCTATGGTGGAGCCTTGCACGACAGTCCAATCTCAGAGCAGAATACGGAGTCGAGCACAGAGACGGCAAATCCGAACCATTCAAGACCTACCTGGGGCAACGTCAGGAGACCGGAGAACTAACCACGCTTCACTATCAGCCGGGGGCTGAAAAGCTAAGTTCCTATAGAAAGGGAACTCACCAGATCAATGCCATATATTTTTGTCATCCATGATGAAAAACACTTGGATTGTGAGACACATAATACATACAGCAGACACTAATTCCATCGACAATACTATCATCCACCATCTATTCAGTTTATTGTAATAAACCAATTGGGTGTATATAATGTACCCCATGCTTTGTTCCTTCTATTAGATGTTGAATATTGTCTGATGTTTATCTTCCTTTATAAGGTGGGGGGGGGGGGGGGGGGCGCTCGTAAAATATAATATAATTTAAAGGATAACAATAATAGATAACTGAGAAGGGGACGACGGTAGCGAGAGACCAAATATCTCCTTACAACCTTTTCCAGACCTGTCTAGTTAGGAGAATTTACCCTCTTCGTCACCCTTCAGAAGTGGGAAAACCCAACAGGAATTCTTGAGCCAAATTTTCCACATTCATATCTATTATTTCTTCTAATAAATTCTTATCCTTCAAACGCTATGCGACACCATCCACTCTATTTCTTGCTTCTGCAATTTTAATATCTTTAAGTGCAATCTGTTCACTTAATTTCTTGTTTAAACTCTCAGCTCTTAAAACTTTGCAGCTTTCCTCTGCTAGTAAATTTTCAATCTTAGCGACCTTCTCTTTCTCAGCCGTCAACTCTACTAATGTCTCTTTCTCGTACTGTTCTTTATTTGTTCTCAACTGAGTCAACTCTAATTGTAATGACTGAATCTTAATATCATCATTGCTATTATCAAGCTCATTACTCTTCTCTGGAATCATCGCATTTTTTTCTTCCTGTTGAAGACCAAGATTCGCAATATCATCCATTAAATCAAGAAGTGTTTCTGTATAAGACATATCCCGTCCATTGGTCTCAACTTTTAATTTCTCATACATTTCTTTATTTTTTTGGACCTCTTGTATAAGATTTTCCACCTCAACATGCTTATCTTTCATCTGAACTTCCAATTGCTTTATCTTCAACAATGCTGAATCCAAACTTGCCTGCACACTAGCAAGTTCTGAGTTTGATTTATCTAAATCACTTGTAAGTTTAGAGACTGTTTCATGTAGCTTACTTACTTCAGCAGTACTTTTTAAATAATTGTCTCTTTCCTGTAGGGCACTCTGTTTGTTGACTTTTATTTGTTCCTCACCTGTTAACTCTTTTTTCCGATCATCAGAATTGTCGTTGCGCACTATCTTACGTATACTCTTCAATATCTGATCGTGCTCAACACCCATATAGTTGTACGAAAACAATCGAAGATCCATAACCAGTAAGTCCGCTAAATCTTTAGCCATCGTTAAATGAGGAACAGAATGAAAATTCTCCCCAGCAAAATATTTTAGGGCTTTTGCCGCATTGACCAAAAATCTGTCTATCACATGTTCCTCAAGCTCTGGGCCTTTTAATTCTTGAAAATCTCTACCTTCTTCCAACAAATAAGCCAATACAGGCCTCATATCCTCAGGATCTGTATCATCATCATCCATAGTGACTCACTTACTTAATCAAATATATATAGTAATCACTTATAGTTATGACAAATTACTGTCTACAAAAGTTGGGACAATCACCTTTCCAGATCACAAACTTAACTATTTGTCAAGAAATGAGCTTATTACTCAATCCTGTATCACCAATTCCTTTCTATAGCACCTTTACCAAGTCATATAATTATCAGGGAAGTGTATATATATATATATATATATGTCATAAAGCCATAAACTGCACATGCATCAAATCCTATAGTTAATCGATATAGATATCGACAATAACAACAACAACAGATATCAATAGAATAAGAAATGCACAATTCAGGAATGGCCGACGACATACATGAAGTGACTCAATTCACACAACATAAACCACTTATCTGATCATAATCCCGTTCCTTTCCGCCAAGACACTGGATATCACAAAGACTGTAGCTAAAAACACCCCACTGCAGGAAGGCACAGGGACTTGATTTGTCTCAATATGATGTGTGCTTAACAATGCACAAGCTGACAGGAACTGACATACAGCAAACTCCGCAACTCTTGACTTCTCTGTAGTCTGAAATGTACACGGCAACCCCGTGTATCATAACATCTTGAACTTGTGATGGTGATAACTGGCGCAGGTAAACCGACTGTTGAAGGAATCAGACACAATCCGTACAAATGCTGGTGCAAATACTGTCAAAGTCTACTTGAACTTACGTGACCACTGCAGACGTTGTTGTGGTCTATAGGCATGAAACCGGATGTCAACTGACACTGGCTTAAAGTTCAATACTACGAATAAAGCGTGCGTGGTTTCTCAAATGCGCCACACTGGCATGTTACAAAGTAGGTCGACTGTCCTCAGGCAGAGACGAAACACTGTTTTGCACTACAGGCAACACATCAAGTGCTTTCAAATTAAATGTCGCGGGTGTCAGAACCCGAAAAACTAGGTCACCGAATAATACGTGCTAGTTTTGGCCTGGCTTTGACGAGACTGTTGCAAATATCTTATTAGTAACGCCACACAGGCAAACACTTGTAAATCAATATCACGCGAATGTCTCTGGTATCAGATCCTACAAGACTAGCACACCACTGATACAACAATGGAGTGTGTTGATGTGATAAGTGAGTGTGTATTTGGAACAGTCACTCACAGTAACGTACACCACGAGTCATGGAATGGTGTAACGGCAGGCGACAGTTAATAACAGTTTATTTACATCACCACACGTTAACATTGAATACACACATAGTCAAATTACAAGTCATAGCAATACAATACTCCACTTCTCAGCTACTCCACTTCCCAGCATCATCCAAGATACTCTTAAACATTCATCAGCAGATATATATCAAGGCCTAAAGTCCTCACGACTCACTTCTGCGCTATAAGACTGCACACAGCAGTTAACATAAATTATGGCCTAAAGTCCTCACGACTCACTTCTGCGCTATAAGACTGCACACAGCAGTTAACATAAATTATGGCCTAAAGTCCTCACGACTCACTGTTGAGGATTGTTTCATGTTTACAGGCATTTGGATTTGAGCTCGATCCGAATGACTGTTTCATGGAACACCACAAATGAAAGAGATATATCTCATCGACCGATGTCGATGATTGTTGCATGTGTGCAGGCATTTGAGTTTGGCCGACTCGAATTGCTGCACCATGGAACATCGCAATTGAATATATATTAACGACATAGTATGCATATCTCTATGCATGACGCGTATGTCTTGGTAACGTCATTCGACTTGTGGGTTTTGACCCTAACGGCAGTGTGTTTCAGAAGTGTGGCATCGCCACTATGATATGTGTGGTATAACCACTTCAAAATGTGTGGCATTGTCCACTTAAGGGATGTGTGTGGCTGGGAAGCCAATTGAGCAGTGTATTTCGAGGATCAAACGTAAGTCGCCTCGTTACTAACGCAGTTTGTATATTTATGGCAGATTAGCCTGGCGTGGTATGCCAAAGGAACATTGTATTACTAGCAACAGTAGTAAGACTAGTACAGATGAGTATTATATAGCTAGCGGCAGACGTAAGCCTAGTGTAACTGGATATTAGACGACTAGCAGTAGACGTAAGCCTAGCGTAAGAAGTAGATTGCCAAACTAGCGACGGGAGTAAGTCTAGTTAGCCTCTGAATTTATGCCAAAAGACATTGGCCGGTAAAAGGAACTGACCGCTAACCAGAAGTCTAGATAGACATTAATGAACATGTGCTTTTAATGAAAGAACAAGGACTCTTGCAATACGTACATGAATGTGATGTGAACTATGTCTCCATGTAGTTGTGTCCGCTCATGGAATGATATTATTTAATTAAAATGTTTTGAGTCGTCGAATCCTGGTCTTATCAACTGACGTATTCTGAGTTGAGTTAAATACTGTTTATATTCAACTATAATGACCAGTGACACTTAATGCCTGAACACGCTGCATCTCACACTGCTAATATTATTAATAAGACAAGAGACTAATACAGGTCAGTCAATATTCATATCTTTAATATGAAACATGTTCAGCTATCAATGCATCACACGGGTTAATACAGACAATATCGATACCAACGAAGAGTATTACGGAATCCTATAAAAGTGATATAAGAACCCGAGGGACTTTGACTCTAGGAACAGAATACGCATCCGACATCTTGGTCATCCTCAACATACTAGGAGTCATAGTACCCGTAACACTCACTTCTGCGCTATAAGATATAATGAATCCTACTAGCGATTTCTTACAAGACTGTACACCCGGCAGTTTGCAATAATCTCGCCTTCACTCATCTCAGCGCGACTATATGACAATATAAGTTAATGGATCCTTACATCTCAAAATACTCACAATACTGCACACCAGGCAGTTTGCAATAATCTCTATGGCCTACACAAATCTTTACTGCAGTTTATCAAATAGATTGTACACACAGCGAAATATATAAGTCGACATTTCCTCAAGCACTACGTAGGCATACATTTTGAAAAACCCAGGGACTGCGACCAACTCGGTCAACGTCCACAACTCGACTCTCCTTAACTCACACACTCGTCCCGCCAAAAAACCCAATCACGAGACTCGGCTGTTTAGAACACAGCTCAAAAACAGTACAGAATAAATACATCTCAGCATTAGAGATAACAGCGTTTGCCACGCTTTTCTGTACTCTGTCACTCAAAATAGAAGGAGATATTTCTATTATAAAGTTTAACAAGCCTCCGCTTAATCGAGCGTACAAGCGCTGCAACCCACAATTTAACTTGTCCAAAAAAACATTCCAAAGATCACTGCCCTTTCATAGGATCAACTTGCAACAATGACTTGCTGCTTTCTTTGTATATTGTTGAGATGGTGTTGAATTTCTGGTCGACATCGTCGGTCTCTGTTCTTTCCTGGCTTTTGGTAATCAGATATCGTCTCTTTACGTCAACCACGAACGCTTTTCTGGTGAGGGGGTCTGTGATGCTGCACTGTAATTCTGTCCTTCAACAGGCCCAATTCTGTTCTTCTATTTTGAGTTTTCACCATGCGTCTTCACTTTGTAATTATATGTGTTTGCCATGGTTCTTCTCATTTGAATATATATCGTGTTTGGTATTTTTGTGTGTGTTGGTAATTTAAATGGGTTCGTTTTATGATGGTAGGTTTATTTCACACTCGCCCCAGTTTTCTTTTCTTCTAGATTTTTTTCAGCGATCACGTAGATTTTCGTTGTTTACGAAATTCGCTAGTTCGTGCACGCCTTTATGACGCGTCAGAAACGCACGTGGACGTGATGCAATTTTTGGACACGCGGTCTTCGCGTTGTTTTCAAATCTGATTGGCGTAGATCGCTAGTTATTTTATTTTTCTAGCGTTTCCATTGGTCCGAGTGGATAGCTAGCAGATACATAGAAGGGAATTCGCGGGGGTGTTTCTCTTGTATATAATGAGTTGGTAAACAGTGGGCAAGTCTCTCTGTGAAGAAATAATTGCCTGCCGTACGACCACGTATTTTATCGTCTCCATTTGCGGGGAAGAAAAGCGGTAATTGGTATGTAGTAATTTTATTATCGTTTTACTTATCAGAGGGTTCTTTGAGAAATTCACCCGTAAGTAAAGTTTCATCGGGGACATTAACTTAAAGTTTTAAACGTAAAGCGCCATCCATTACTTTCTTTGTAGAACGATGCAAATGTAAAAGGGTGCATAATTCTTTCTAGGATTTTGGCAGTAGATCGGAGCGTGTGAAGTTATGAGATACACGTGTGCTCATAGTTGTAGAATGTTGTGTAAAACCACCATTTATTCCTGTGTATTTACCTACGTAATTTTATTGGGAAATCAATTGTGTGTACGTTACTTTTATTATGCCTTAAATGTGGATAATGCAGTCGGAGGGTACAGATTTATGTTATCAGTGAATTATACTGCTTAGAAGAGTAAATCATTCCTATAGCGAGAGGTTTAGTTTAAAGGGGGGGCTTAAGTAGGAAACCTCATGGGTAATGTTAAAAGGGAGACCACGGAATTTCGGACAAAGGAGTTCCCTAGTTGAAATGTTGGGACACGTGGTTAGCCATGCGTAACAGCCACATAACCCGTCAGACAGGTCGGGAGGTTTTGTTTACTTACCTGGCAGATTTAAGTTGAGGGAAGGGAAGAGTAGAAGGAGAGTGAGATAGAGACACACGTGGGTAGGAATATTTTATGTATTGTTGTGCAGAACGAGAGAAGGGGAGTAGAAGGAGTGAGATTGAAGAGATACGTGGGATAGTATTATTTTATGGATCGTTGTTCAGAACGAGAGAAGGGGAGTAGGAGGAGTGAGATTTAAGTGCCACGTGGGTAGTATTATTTATGTATTGTTGTACACAACGAGTGAGGTATTGAGTAGGGGAGTGGTAAAGATTATGGGAGCAATATGTTAGAGATACGTGATGTTAGAGTGGTGTACATTAGACGCATTTCCTTTTAATTTCAGTGAGTCACTGCAAAACAGTGGGGGGAGCATAATTTGCAAATACAAATTATCCACGGCAAAAGGACATATCTCAGGGGTCAGAGGACTCGAGTTATCGTCAGACGCAAAAGAAAAATAACCTACGGTCTTTTGCAGTGAAGTGCCCATGCTTTAGCGGGAACGGGGTTTATTTATCATAAAAACCCAGAGCTCATCGCTATTATAGTCTCCGACAACGGCACGTGGCCTGGAGACTGGTGTAATTGCATACAGCCAGGAATCAAGGCTGTGTTTTCCTCTAAATCCGCAGCGGGTTAAAAGTGGAAAGTTATAGAAGCTATTCAGCAGCAGAGAAGTTTCTACAGTGAATCAAGTACCTCATGCTTGATAGGTGACAGTGTTACCATACCTGGGTCCTGAAAGTAACGAGAGAAGAGTGTAACGGAGATGCCACATCATCCGAAGTCAAGTGTTAGAGAGACACTGAGACCAAGAGAGAGAGAGAGAGAGAGAGAGAGAGAGAAGAAGGAAGAAAATAGACAGGACCAGTAGGGTCTGTTCATTATCCATTTGACGGATAGACACTGAGCCATCGTTGTAAGCCAAGTCTATTATTTTAGCATTTCCAGTGGTGTTAGTTAGCGGCTCATATCGCCTACCAAGTTGGAAGCTGTGTAGACGTTCTTTTAGGAAGAGGCAACAGGACGGCAACAGTAGAAATCTTATTTGTATTAGAGAGTGGAGGCTAAAGTTGACAGCCCCACAAGATTAGAGTTGTTTAAATCACTAACCATTTTTATTGTTCCTCAGCAGGGTGACAGAAAGAGTGAATGTGATTGGGTTTTTTTTTCTAGTGTCTATCAATTTAATTGTTACTTTGGTTTTTTTCAGGCCGTGCAACAGTGCACGCTATTTATTTGGTTGATGTATGATGAAATTTTATGTTTGATTTTGTAAATAAATATATATATATATATACTGGATCAGCTTCTACCTTTTACTATACTTACTCTATGTGGTCTGTATAGTGATGTCTGTGGTCGTTTTATACACCTTATCTCCTTGTGTTTAAAGGTAGTTAGAGGGGGGTGATTCTATAACTTTTCTGAAGTCACGAAGCGGCAAGGGGAGAGTCAAGTCCTGGTTCTAGCCCTTGAGCCAATAGTCTCATCTGTCCACAGGCATGTCAATTTTCATCTAAATTCTATCTTCTCAGACTTTCTCATACTAGGGTCTTGCTTTCATTCAGGCAAACTCTATAAACTTAAATCCACTTCGTGACAGGGTCCTTAAGTTTCGTGATGTTGTATCTTTTCTGTTTGGCTACAGCTGGTCCAGCAGCTCTGAGTTTCACCTTCAGTCTTGCTACTACTAGGTGATGATCACTTCCCACATCTGCGCCTCTTCTTACTTTCACGTCTTGTAGTGCATGTCTCCATCTGCCATTGATCATTATGTGATCTATCTGGTTTTTGTCTCGTCCGTTTGGTGATTTCCATGTTAACTTGTGCACTTCTTTGTGTTGAAAAAGTGTTCCTCCAATGACCAGGTTGTTAATACTGCAGAAGCTTATTAATTTGTCCCCATTCTCATTTACTGTTCCACTGACACATTTCCCCATTACTCTTTCGTTATAATTATTGTGTGTTCCAACTTTCGCATTTAGGTCTCCCATTACTATAATAAGATCATACCTGGGTACAGTTTCCATTTCCTTTTGTACCTGTTGATAGAACTCATCCTTGATCTCTTCATCGCTGTCGTTTGTTGGTGCATAGCATTGTACAATTGTGGTGTTGGTGAATTTCCCTCTCAGTCTTGCTCTTATTAGTCTGTTGTTAATGGGTTTCCATTCCAGTAAAGACCTTTCCATTCCTTTCTTCAGGATAATGGCTACACCTTCAATGTGCTGACCATCCTCTCTACCAGAATAAAGTACAGTTTCCCCTGTAGCTGTTTTTATTCTCCCCATCCCTGTCCATATATCGGTCATGTCCTACGAATGCAAAACAACAGAATAACACTACAGGCGCTCACTTGGGTTCCTGAGGGTAAGCGGAAAAAAGGAAGACCAAAAGAAACACTCAGAAGAACAATAATAAGAGAAGGAAGAACGTTGGGCCTAAATAATGTGCAAGAGCTAAGAGGAGTGGCGTCACAACGAACAACCTGGAGAGCACTGGTTTCTGCCTTATGCGCCGTGTTTGGCGCTTAAAGAATTTATTATTATTATTATTATCCCTGTCCATCTGCTCTCGCTTATTCCCAGGATATGTAGTTTGTAATTCCTCATCTCTGCTGTGATCTGTCTCAGCTTTCCTGCCTCATTCATGGTTCTGACATTCCAAAAACCAATTCTGGTTTCGTGTTTTGCGGTCTGGGCATCCGTTTTCATGCCAGTGGCTTCCTTTCGGCTTTCACCACTGTCAGTCATACGAGCCTGAGACTCCGGATGTCTGTCCCGCATCAAAGTTTTTTCATTTATTGCCGTTTCCGTAACATGTGCGATTTTTTACATTGACAGGGGTGTCGGCCCTGTGCTAAAACCCCCAACGTGGAGGACCAGGGTACCAGCTTTTGTCTGACCCCTACCCACGCAGACCAGTCCAGCTTGGTTGAACCTACCAGGAGTAAAACTCCCACTGGCATAGCTCTGGGGATTGTCAGGGCACACAAGCTGCCATACCGCTACAAGGTGTAGATATCATTGATGGCAGATCTTAACAACAATAAATTAAGTAAATAAATAATTAATAAATCCACAAAGTGAAAGAAACCAGGCTAAATAAGAAGTGCCATATTACAGGAACATCACAACAGATACATAGAGGTTACAGTGATGAGGGCTTACAGAAGAATATTAAGAGTCCATTACTTACTTACTCTACGTTGCTTGTGTTGCCATTTCAACTGATGACAGCAACCACAGATCAATAAAAATGTTTCCCATTATTATTCAATACTTTGATTGGAAAGCAGGTGGAATGCATTCAAAGTTGATTGAAGTGGATAATAAAAACTAATGAAACTGCCGAAACAATTTCACAATATATATATATATATTTGAAACAAATATTAGCTGACAGAAAAGTGCATTGCATTTTCTGGAGACAATTGCAACACCGTGGTTGGAGGTATTCGCAGATATGAAGGAAGTAACAATGTGTTTGCAAAATTGAAGCCGTCCTAGAAAAAAAAACATCTTTAGTTAGAGTTGGCTGTCCTGCACACATTTTAAATAACTGTGTGCATAATGCAACTGAAAAAATGGATATAGACATTGAACACATGATTTTTTTTTTTTTAAATATACCAACATTTTCATTTATGCACCATTCGTATGAAGGCTCTGAAAGAATGCTGTGAATTTGTGGAAATTGAGTATAAACAATTGTTGTCCCCTAGCAAGACAAGGTGATTGTCACTATTCCCTATTAAAGTGATTTAATTCTAGTGTGGTCCCACAGTAAAGTAGAGTCCACTGTATTTATCAGCCTCTTCTTTGAAGTCATTAGGATCTTTGGACATTTCTAAATTGGGCTTAGCTCACAGATAACTTTAGTGACTTATTGAATTCTCACTGCAATCTCTCTGCCTAATGCTCCATCAATGATGAACATGCTGTAGAGGTATCTGAACTAATGGTATCACTGTTTCAGCTATATACTGACATTTATACCTTGCTTATCATGTTCCAGTAAACTTGTAGTATATAGACAAACTTTAGGTGGGCAAGATCTTGTCTGCACCGTTCTCCATTCCTTGCCTCATTCTCAAAATCCAGTTCCTGCTTCAGTGTTTGCTTAAGGTCCTGTAACAAAAAAGTTAAATTACAATACAGGTAAAACACAATTTTACTCTACATAATGAAGTAAACAAACATGGAACAAATAATCAATACAATCTTGTATGTGGTGATGAGTAGTTAATGTATTCTTCTGCGCACAGTAAACTGTAACATACACTGTGCAACATTTATTACATTTAAACAGGAGTTTCCTAACAGTTTACATACAAAGTACAGTTTGTAAACACATGTTCATAATTTTATCATTCACTAAAAGAGATTAATATGTTACATAAAATATGTGCATCAATTAAGTTTCATGATGCATGACATTAATAATATGCCCTAAACATGTACAAAATATGAATAAATTATGCAAATTATTTCATTAAATATTCACAACATTGTCACATTCAAGGTTTTAAGCAAATTTCTTCAAAAACTGTCAAGAGTTTTTCAAGGTCCAAGAATATGATTTTCAAGCATATGAGAAACACACTTAATATTCTATGTACTGCACATATTACAAAGAACCAACACATTATTGCAGCTAAAACAACACACTGGTTCAGTTCCCAGTACAGGGAATGTATTTGATGGACATTTTTTCAGAACCAGTGGGGCCTATTAATGTCATATTCCTCCAATGATCTCCTGGGTAGTGAGATCGGATGCCTAGACTTCTTAGATAAAGGCGAAAAAATGGGAGGTCATGTGCTAGTTGCGCACGTTAAAAATCACTCGGCAGTTGGAAATCCTACCGAGTTGGCCATACGCCTGCTGCCCTGGAAGAATTTGCAAAATTAGGAAAACCTACCTGCTCCAAAAATATTTATATAATGTATGATTCCTGTATACACACATTGGGATCCTTACTGGTGCTGAGATTCTCCTTGTGTGATCTAAGAGAGCTGCTGCAGAAGCATGTGGTGAAGTCTGACTTGGGAACAAGAGAAAGAGGACACCTTGGTGGACAGAAGAAGTCAAAGAGAAAATAAGAGAGAAGAAAATGGCATGGAAACAATACTTAGGAGCTAAAAACACAGCAGGACAAATAGAGAAATATAGAGAATATGTGATACTCAGAACAGAAGCAAAGAACAAGGTGCTAGCAGCAAAACAGAAGTCCTGGGAAAAATTTGGAGAAAAGCTAGAAAAGGATGCGCAAGAAAACCAGAAAATGTTCTATAAGACCCTAAAGAACATGAGGAAGGAAAAACAATGCCCTCTTAAATTTATAAAGGACAAGCAAGGCAAATTGCTTACTGCCCCGAAGGAAGTAGTGGAAAGATGGAAAGAATATTTCTCAGAACTCCTTGATGGTGAGCAAGGTCAAGCATCAGAAATGATAACCACTAGCACAGAAGAGAAAACCAATGGTGGTGAAGATGACATAAAGATGGAAGAACTGAAGGCAGCACTGGAGAAAATCAAGATGGGCAAAGCAGCAGGGCATGATGGTATAACACCAGAAATGGTTAAGTACATGGGAGCATCAGGTGACCTATTACTCCTAAGGGTCCTACAGGCAGCATGGTGCAACAAGGCCATACCAAAGGATTGGGAGATTGCCATCATAACACCGATTTTCAAAAAGGGTGACAATCGACAATGTGGAAACCACAGAGGCATATCCCTTCTCAGTGTCCCTGGTAAAATCTACTCTAGAATCCTAGAGCAGAGACTCCGATGCCTAGCTGAGCCACAATTGGATGAAGCCCAGTGCGGATTCCGAGCAAACCAAAGTACTCAAGACCTAATCTTCACACTCAGGCAGCTGAGTGAAAAGGCCCTTGAGTACAAGAGTGAGATCCATCTTTGTTTCATAGATCTGGACAATGGCTTGACAGGGCCTGGACCAAGAAGGACATGTCACAGGAGCAAACTTTGTATAGTGTTTATTCCTTTTCAATACATTCCAGCACCTCTGATTCATGCTATACAGAGCTTCTACAAGTCTTGCAGAAATTATGTGAGGACAGCAAACTATAAGTCAGAAGAGTCAGGACCACCACTGGTGTAAGACAAGGTGATATCCTATCACCTTATCTTTTCATACTCCTCATGGACGATGTCATCAAGGCATGTAAGGAGAGAACAAGAAAGTATTCAGTGGGGTACTGGAAGATGAGACAGGTCTGTATTTCAGAGCTAGCATTTGATTGTAAGAGTTATCTACCCTTCCAAGATGGAGGTGAAATTCGTTTCTCACCTTAGACGCCGAAAGAAAAACATCAGGAATGTGTATATTTCGATGGATAGTACCATGGCATGTTAAATTTTAGAATAAAAGATACACCAGAGTATCAAAAAAGTGGTGTAGATATTTTCCTGCTCGAATCGGTCGGTTGGATCGGAGTGGTTGATCAGTGAGTTAACATTCTAAGATTTTCTGCGCCCTCGGCTTGACAGGTGTTGGGGAGCCGGGATTTTCCATTGCATCGCTAAAACAAGCTTTGTTACCGAAACAGAACCAGGTCGACAGTAAACAGACTCACTCTATCTGTCAGAATTGCTTTGGCAGCTAGCGCCTTCAATAGATTATCTAACATTTGGAAATTACGATCATTGAATATACATACCAAGCTTCGTCTGTTTAATTCAAATGTTATCTCAGTGTTAACATACGGCTGTGAGAGTTGGAAGATAACAAAATCAATGGGTACACTGCGCGTGCATACGGGAATTCATTGAGAACAAATGTCTTAGAAAACTCATGCAAATCAATTGGAAAGAATTCAAGACTAATCGACAAATAAGAGAAGACTCTAGGCAGAAATATGTCTCCGACTATATAAGGAAAAGGCATTTGACAGGGATAGTCATATTTCGGTCATGTTTACGAATGGAAAACAACAGAATCTGATACAGGCGCTCACAGAGCTTCTAGGTCTTGCAGAAAAAAGGAAGACAGCAAAGAAACACTCAGAAGAGAACAATAATAAGAGAAGGAAGAACGTTCACCTAAATAATGTTCATAGAGCTAATGGAGATGTCACAACGAACAACCTGGAGAGCACTGGTTTCTGCCTTATGCGCCGTGTTTGGTGCTTAAAGAATTTATTATTATTATTATTATTATTTGCTGATGATGTTGTCCTGATTGCTAAATCAGAGACACATCTCCAATCCAACCTGCAAGTCTGGAAGGAAGAGCTGGAGAAGAGAGGGATGGTCATAAGCAGCTCTAAAACAAAATCCATGGTGATATCACGAGAAGAAAGAAAACATCAGATTAAGTTGGGAGAACAGGTCCTGGAGCAGGTCGACCACTTTAAATATCTCGGAGCTATTATAGACCGAAAGGGGAGCATCAAAGAAGAGTTGGCCACTCGAAAAGCAGCGGCTGGGAGACTTTATCAGGCCATAAATCGAGGATTCCTCAGCAAGAAAGAGGTTGGTAAGAAAACGAAGATGGCTGTATACCGCTCCACCTATGTCCCAGTCTTGACATATGGATGCGAGTCATGGGCAATGACTACAACCCACAAAAGCCAGATCCAAACCTCAGAAATGAGGTATCTGAGGAAGGTGGTTGAAGTAACAAGAAAAGACATGGTCCGCAGCCAGACGATACGTCAAAGCCTAAAATCCCACCCGCTGCAGACCCAAATAGAACAGTCCCAACTAAGATGGTTTGGCCATGTCTGCAGAATGGGAGAAGATCGGCTACCACGACAAGCATGGGAAACAAAGAGCCAGGGATCCAGACCTCCAGGACGACCCAGAGTCCGCTGGGAGGACAACATTAGACAATCTTTGAAGGACCGAGGACTAGAATGGAACCAGGCCAGGAAGAAGACAGCTGATAGAATAGTCTGGCGCTCTCTCTTCCAAACCTCTACACCTCACGGTAGAAGGGGAATGACTAAGTAAGTATATATATACACACACACACATTCAGTGCAGGGGAAAAACAATAAACACATGAAGGAGTGACAGTATGATAGAAGGATAGCAGGATGGAGAAAATGATCATCATCATTATTTTCCCTTGTGCTCCATTTGGAGCATGAAGCCACCACCGCAAGCATTCATATATATCTGCAGCAGTGATTGCTGTGGCAACTTGTTTTACATGATAAAGTTGCCAGCCGCATACATAACCACATTTTAGTTGTCTTGTGAACTGAGGGTGTAGTAATCCTATTCTTTCTTTGTCTCTTCAGAGACCCCCCCTCCCCCCGAACTACACGGGGCACAGAAAGCGATAGAGAGAAGAAATTCATAGAAAGCATATGGTCATTCACCTACGCACTAAAAGGAGAGGAAGGACAGAGACAGATTTTTATAACAACCATCCAATGTCATTAATTTTTCACTGCTTATCTAACAAAATTTAATGAATCTGAGTTAGCATCAAAACAAAACTCTGGACAACAGAGTAACCTAAGTGTATGTGGCATTTTTTATCTAAACTTTTTAAATATATGTCATGTTCTCATTTTAACATGCTATTCAAGTCAAGATGACTACACTGATAATTCCAATTTGCAGCACAGGTAGGTTTACAAAATAATGAGAAAATTTGCTATGCCTAGACTTTCAGACTGTTATTAAAACATATTTATTTACATGTGTCTTCTTTCTAGTTAGGTTTGACCATCAAAGATCAGTTTTCTCACTTTTCCTGAAGGTTAAAAAAAAAAAGTTCTTTTCAAGTTCAGCCATCCATTCTCCTTGGTTGTTAACCTTTGTCCTTCTCTGCATTTCAACATATCTCTTACTAGTTCTTCCCAAAAATGTCTAATCCTCACAGTCTTACCAGACGTTGACAAACAATTTTTAAAAAAATTCCTCCAGCAGCTCTCTGTTATTGTTGGTGGCAGAATCTGTGCTTTTATTACCAATGTTAAAAAACTACAGTACCAGTGGCGGGACTCTCAGACAAAATGATTTAATTATACTGGCTAATATTCCTCTTCCATAAAACTGCTTAGAAATTACTTACAAAAAAAAAATTAATAAAAAAAGTCACATTAAAATCAGCTATGTGTACATTTGACATGTGACAACATGTAGCAGGAGATGTTAGGAAAAAAATCAGCCAAAAATATCCAAACAGTATAAGAAATAAGAGGAGTAGAGAGGACTAGATATATGACAACAGCATTTTGGAGACAGAAAAACAAGAGATGAAGTGGTTTGGTCAAACTGTGAGGATAGAACTTGACTAACCAAGCATGTGACAATTGGTGTGAGGAAGTAATTAAAGATGTGGCAAATCAGACAAGATGGACTGAAGGAATGGTAGACACCTTCAAAATGGACATGACAGTGTGGCTTTACTTTCTGTGCTGGATCTATACTATTTTGTTACTTCAGTTGAAACCTTGGCGATTCAGAAGTTTCAATAATTTCTGAGGTTTGGAAACAGGAAGGAATGGGAAAGAAGAATGGTGGAAAGGAAGAGTGACAAAAAGTAAGACAGGAAAACCAAAATGCAAAAAGAAGCAGGTAAATACTTCTGTAAAAGCAAAAACAAAGCGGACAGAATATGGGAGAACAAAGGCTCTTTGACATGTCACCAAATGATTGCCATTAGAAGATAATAACCATCACTATAATTATCTTAGGCAAATGAGCACACAAAATATAAGATTATCTGCAGAATGCAGGCGAACAGTCTCAAATAAACAAAAATGGCATTTCTTGGGTAAAAAATTAAACCTGAGAAAAAAAATCACAGCAGTAGCTTTGTTCCAGTGGAACAAAAGTGATGCGTCTTACTAGGGACAAGCAAATGAAAATAGAAGAGGACAAAAGTGAGAACTAAGTTAAATACACGCAAAACAAATAGAAATCATTCAACCCACCACACAAAAAACATGCTGGCTAAAACAAGTTTTGGTGTTTCCAAAGCTAATACAAAAGGGTAATAATTAGTGTACGAATGGCAACAAAAATGGGTAATAATGGGGAAGGAATGAATACAATTTACCAGGCGCGTTAACGAATGAATGGTTGAATGGCTAGTAAGGGAGAGAGGCTAGTGGTGACAGAAATCCAGAGATAAAAAATACACAGATATCGGTTGCCTCAGATGAAGGTGTGCCTGGTGGTCCAGGCTACTAAAAAGGATGGCTACACATGAAGGGGAGAGCCGCGGTAGCATAGTGGTTAGTGCACTGGCTTCCTAGCTCATTGGTCTATGGTTCGATCCCCAGATGAGGTGGGATTTTTTTAGGCCGCAAACGGCTCCTGGGTCGACCCAGCCCCAACTGGGTACCAGAGCAACTTCTGGGAAGGTTAAGGCGGCCGGCGTGATGCTGACCACATCACCCCTAGTGTGCCGATGGTCAAGAAAATATGGGCCTAACACCATATACCCAATATGCCTCAATGGGCATGTAACGGGATCCTTTACCTTACACATGAAGGGGCTATCCTAGAGACATCATTAAGATGTTTTCTTGTAGCTATGTTCTTTATAAATCTACTTGACTGAGTTTATTAAAAGCACAGACAATTTTATAATGCATGTTTTTAACTGGGAGCAGCGGTAGCGCAGTGGTTAGTGCACTGGCTTCCTAGCTCAGTGGTTCAAGGTTCGATCCCCAGTTGAGGTGGGATGTTTTAGACCGCAAACAACTCCGGGGTCGACCCAGCCTCATGAATTGGGTACCAGAGCAACTTCTGGGAAGGCAAAGGCGGCCGGCGTGATGCTGACCATATCACCCCTAGAGTGCCGATGGTCAAGAAAATATGGGCCCAACACCATATTCCCAATATGCCTTAATAGGCATATAACAGGATCCTTACGTACGGTGAAATGAAAACATTTTGCATGTAAAATTGAAAAACACTAAAAAGTTAACTGTAGAATAGGAGCTTACCAAAGACAAATTACTGTTGTAGACAATAAAACTTTCTTTTTAGTCTTTAAACATGAAGGTAATCCATTTACGAAGTAAAAAAACATTGATTATGGCCACAGTTAGTACATTTAGTTTTTACTGTGGTCCCTTATCAGAATAAAACAAATTATGCAATATTGCATTACGTAATTTTCAAACAAATAAAGAAGAATGACATCATATAAAAACTTGTTACATTTTTTAAATGTTTTAATAGTGTCCCTAGCTTCATCTTCTACATAGGACTAATGATTAGATGTTACGGTAGGTCTAGTTTTGTTGCTTTTCGATCGGCCAGAAATGAACTATGCCCACTTGTCAACTAAATCTAATGTGTCTAGCTTTTCTGCACCGATTCCGTTATTTGACAATAAACTGTGACTACCAAACAATCATCGTCAATGTCAGCAATGTTTCTAAGTAGTTTGACACAATTATTCGCTTAGGAGACTTAAAAAATGTAAATATAAAGCATGACATACTTCTGTAGCAATAGCAACGAAAAACGCAAACATGTAAATTGTCACACAAATTGTGATAATAACATCAAAACACACATAGGTGCTGCTTAACTACACTCAAATTAGTTGTTTAAATATTAGCGGAAGTCATTCTACGAGTTTTAAAATATAACTGCATTAAACAGACGATATTTTGGGGTTTATTCGTGATAAACTAAAAACAATGCTCTGAGCGTTACGGTGGCACAGCAGTTACAATTTTGCAACGCTCTGAGCGTTGTTCTGGAGTCAAAGAGTTAAGGGGGATTCCAGAGGAATCACCTCGTCCGGTAGGGAGCATGATTTGCTACAGATGATAACCTGACCATCACCAAGCTATTGGTAGCAAAATTAGAATTAAGGAAAACTTAATCATAGGAACTTGGGATGTCAGGACACTAATACAGAATTGAAAATTAGATAACATCAAGATGAAAATGGAAAGAATGAATGTAAATGTATTAGGACTATGTCAAATGTGATATACCGGAACAGGTGAAATATATTCTGACAGCTACAAAATAATTTATTCCGGAGGAAATAAACATGAAAGAGGAGTAGGCATAATATTAGATGCAGAAAGAGCAAGAACAGTAAAAAGGGATTATGGGCAATATCAGATCGAGTCCTATTAGTTAAATTTAGTGGCAGACCAATTGATATCAATTTTATACAAATATATGCCCAACAGCAGATAGTAGAGAAGAACAAATTGACACATTTTACAATGAACTTGATATGGCAATGACTCAGTGTAAATCTCATAAAACAACTGTTATACTTGGAGACTTCAATGCAAAAGTTGGAAATGAAAAAGTTGATGATGTGACTGGTGGTTATGGCCTCAGAAAAAGAAATGAAAGAGGTGATAGACTGATAGAGTGGGCAAGAACGCATGATATGATAGTAGAAAACATCTGGTTTAAACAGCATCCTTGATACCTTTGGACGTGGAAAAGTCCAGGGAACAATGTTCATAATCAGACTGACTACATACTAAAATGCAGATTTAGAAACAGTTTGAAATCTGTGAAAACTAGGCCAGGAGCAGACTACAACATTGACCATGCACCAGTAATAGGAAAACTTAGAAAAAAATTGAAGAAAGTAAAGGGAGCTTCAAATAACATCAAGTTAAGCTTAGCCTTACTTAACTAATTCTGCCCAAACGGACGTATGGCCCGACAGATAGGCCTTTCGTTATACCCAGGGCATATGGCACGCTAAGGTGATATATGCCGCATTTGAGCGGAAAATTATAGAATATCTGGCAATAAGACAGTTTAAAATTATTTCATTACAACCAGCACGTGTGTGAACGTTTGTGAGCGAAAAACAATTTTATGAAGTTAAAATTGTGTGCTTTATATCCATTGCTAGAGTGGGTTTGGATCTAGCCGCAGGCTGCATGGTACGCCCGCTTTATAATATTCCAAAATTGAACAAAAAATTAGAAAATAAGTGGCCATAGAGTGTTCATATCATGTAAACACTTCCTTTGGACATTGTATTTTGAACTGGTAGCGAAATAATTATATTGGTGCTTAGTTTTTGCATACTTTTATCAATTAATGACGTCATAGAGTTATTTGTTTACATGTAGTGTAGTCACATACATAGCACTCGTAAACTATTAATGAATCAACCTCAATATAGAATTTTGAAATGCATTTTAGCGATATCGGTAGCGATAATAACCTATTTTTGATTCCGATAATGATGTTGAACAAACGTGATATTTTAAATTAATAAATAAATTAATTTGCATGGGACAGGAATGTGTAAGTGAGATTCCAGTTCAGCAATATGTGACTTCACAAAATAATTTATATAAATTACAATTTGCATTTGTTTTTTATCAAACTTCTTGAATAAGTTGTCAACTGGATATATGTTGAATTCTTGGTGTTTTACTACCAAGGGATTAAGTACAGCTGAAATATTTACGTGTATTTACGTGCATAATTTTTTTTTTCATTTTTTATTTTGATTTTTTTATTGTTTCTACATTTCACAAGATATAACAAACAATTATTACATCACATAAGAACTCAACAGTATTTCACAACATTCTGCAGCCAATTACCTCAAGTTTGATGCATAATACATATTTCTACTAAATTAATATATTGCCTGTTTTTAAAACATCACTTGTAGAAAAAAAATGTCTGCATATTGGGTCCTGGGTAAAACCGAAAAAATGCCTGGTTTAGAATGAGTTAAATCAGATAAGGAAATGAGTGAAAGATACAGCATTACAAATACAGAATAGGTACAATGCAATTAAAAAAATACAGAGTATAGATGAACAGTGGGATATGCTAAAGGAATCAATATACCAAACATCAAAAGAAATCATGCCAGAAGTAAAGAAGACTGCAAAGAAGATGTGGATGACAGATGAAATTTTAAAACTGATGGATACAAGAAGGAAGAAGAAGCAAGACAATGAAGAATATGACAGACTAAGTAAGGAAATAGTAAACTAATGTAAAACAATAAAAGAAGCATGGCTAAACTAGAAGTGCAGAGAGCTTGAAGTGCAGATCAGAAAAGACACATAATCTATGTACAAGCAAATAAATGAGTTAACATGCAGAAGGACACATACAGCCACTGGCTGTTTGAAATCAAAAGAAGGAGCGATGTTAATGGGTTATGAGAACATGATAGAAAGGTGGACAGAATACATCAATGAGCTGTATGAAGATGAAAGACCAGATATGAATGACCAGGACGGTTGTGAAGAACCTCCAATACTGGTGGCAGAGGTAGAGGATGCCATGCGCCACATGAAGAAAGGTAAAGCGCCTGGACCAGATAATGTAACAGTAGAGGAAATGGAAGTTTTGGGAGAATTTGGAGTGGAAGTGATAACAAAACTTATAAATGACATCTACAAAAGTGGTAAAATACCTGATGATCTACTAAAGTCCATATTCATAGTTTTGTTAGTTGCAGAAGTAATATTACTTAAAATACAATTGAATGTTAAGTCTCTTGATGTTTTTACACCACATGAGTGATACTTTAAATGTGTGTTATACATTTTAAAATTGTGAATACATTATGCACATTAGCTTATTAAATTTACAGGATGTAGCAATTTTGATTTGCCAACTGATTCATTACCTCAAAATATAAACAGTATTAAAACTAGATTTTTAATGACTTTTTTTTTAAAAGGTCTTTGAAATGTCAGTGCCATTTAACATTAAGAAAAAAAAATAGATGTCTCTTTTTACCTTTTAAAAGAAAAATTTAAATGTCCACTTTTTTTTTTAAATTTGTCAACTGACTTTTAAACAAATATTCAGTTTTAGTTGTCCTTTGCTATTTAGCTATACTATTTATTTATTATTTGAAATGTGTTTAAAAAATGCTTTGGGAATGCTAATTAAAGTACTTTTGAATAATAATAAACATTTGTCTAATTTTTGGAACAACTAAGCCAAATATTTGTTACTCTAATTTTTTTACTAAATTCCCGTTTTTGGGAAACAATTTTCTGTTTGTAAACTGGAGTTGTACTTGAAAATATTTTTACCTGCAACACCCAAGCAAATCCAAATTTGGGATGCACCCATCCAACCAACTGCAGCAAAATTTCACAGGTCCTAATGTCATCAGAGAATCTATCTCTCAGGTCAATATACTGCACCTTAAAAGAAGCAAAAATACTATAAATAAATGAGTTAGCAAAATGCCAGGAACGCATAAAAAGGATCATTTTGTAACAATTTGTAGCACCATGATCTACGAAGATTAAAAGTAACCAGATTTTCTGAAACAGGACACTAGGTTTTTATGACCATTAAATAAACAACAATGTCCACTACAGTAATTACGAGTGTTCAAAAGAACACACACAAATTTTACTGACTTAATTATATTATTTTTACTGAAACAAATACACACACATATGGGCAGGAAGATGCACACACATGCACTTACACACACACATACATTGCAGCTGTGATTCATGCAGCATAGTGTTGTGAGGAGTAGGGCCTCCTCTGTGTGAATACCTACCCTTGCTTCACTCTAGTCCTAGTGAATTATTTTTTTATTTATGAAAGGAGCAACCACTGCGGTGTGAGCCCCTTGGTCTAGCATAACCTCTCATACCCAAGGACCATTGTTTGTGATGACGATACACACCCTCCCCCACATGGTCATTATAACTGGGGTGTGAATCCCCAGGCTAAACACACTACAGATCTAGAAGAGCAAACCTCAAAAACAAATAGTGTGCACCAAAACTGTACACACCCCTCTACGGCTGGAAAGGAGCCAGAACTATGCACTGCTCCTTGATGACCAGAACCCATCATAAAGGTACATAGACTCATGTTGTGACTATTCTTTTGTTTAAAACTTGTGGTCACACGCCCAGAGCCCAAGAGAACTAAAAATAACCAGCACATGAGTGTCATGGGGAATGAGATCTGTGATACCTTGAGATGCAGAAACACTCCCTATATCTCCCTAAGTGCTAAGACAGTGCATTTCTGCTTCTACCTATGGTGTGATGGAAACCCTTAGGCACCCCAGCATTACAATGCCAAGTAGATACATGCAATTCCACCATGCTCTCCAGGATGAATTCCAGGGTCAGACTACTAGTGTAGTTGCCTACCCAAGACCCTCAACCGCACAAAAGTGGTGCAACATCACAATTCCCCCTGTGGTGCAGCATGTGAAGAACCCAGAATAGCACACTAAGCTTGGGGAATCACAAGGGCTTAAGACTTAACTCTGGTGTTTTTTTCTTCTGCTTCGTACACTCTCAGACGTCTACTTGAATGTTTTCAAAGAAAGCAGTAAGCAGCTTGAGGCTATTTGCATCTCTGTGGAGCTTTTCCACTAATGGTACTAGTGACAGCCTATGTGCTTTCTCTGTTCCTCATATGTTGGGCATTTTTGAAGCAGATGCTCAGCAATCATTTTACCAGTGCCACAGTTACACTCATTGGTAGTTCCTATCTTTAGCTTGTTGAATAGATGGTATCCTAATCTGTTGTGGACCATGTTGAGCTGGTAGTACGCATCATTTTGTGTGTGACCTGGATGCGCTGCATCCCATTTGTTTCTACATCTGATTCTAATAAAACTCTTTGCCTCTTCGAAAGTTATCCTTGCATCAGGCTGAGGTAGCTTTCCACCTTCCTTTGCCAATCTGTCAGCCTCTTCATTGCCAGGGATGTTACAATGAGATGGGATAATTTGTGGAGCTCTACTCTTAGGTTATCCACGTCTGCATTATTTTGGCTTTTCAGCATTGCAATTACTGACAGTGCATCTGTGAAGAAAGCAACTTGTCTCTCCATGATTTCATCTGTCAAGCAGTTTTCAAGGCCTCTGCTTCTGCTCTGGTTACTTGAGAGTTGTCCTCAAACCTTGGTTTGATTGTTTTTCAAGCTGTTTTGTTGTTGCTTCAGCAGAATCGAAAATATAAAGTTGTCCATATCCTGGCTTATTTGCCTTGTTTGGACATAGCGGTGAGACTACATGGTAAATCTGGCTATGTATTCTAAAACAGTATGGACCATTTTCAGGCAGTGATTTAATCTCTGCACGCCTTGATGTGAACGCCATTGCTGAGTTGTACTCTAGTGTATGTTCTCTTAGTTATTTGCTTCACGTGTACCTCCTGTAAGCAGCTCTAGTAATAGAGTAGGTGTCTTAGACAGTGGGTCAAGTGAAAACTTTCCATTATGACAGCATTTAGTTGTATTTATTCGATACGTTTAACTCATGTCCCCAATATCTTGCATTGCAATACTCACAGTTGTAACACATATTTCCTATGTCATGCTCTTTCACATTAATTACAGCTTGTTGATTATTCGCATCTGGCACTTCTATTTGATTAGTCCTACAGTGTTTCGCCAGTCTTCTCACTTCCAATCTAGCTCCTCTTTCTTCAATGTTTTCTGTTTGTCTTGGTAGTCATAGAGTCTCGTTTTTTGGTCTCATAGCCTATCAGATCTCTCCTATAATGTTTCATTAGCATTTCTTCTACATTTTTTCAAAGTTCTTACAGCAGACATTGCCAATTACAACAAAAGGAAACTCCAACATCTGTTTCCTCCACACACACGCAAGACTGGTGACCTAGATTTGACTATTTGTCGTTGTGTCAGGCATTTTCATCTTTTCTGCCGACACATTCCTTTAGGGGTCCACTGAAGTATAACACAGCATTTCTTTATCACAACCACTGGCCAAGTAACTACGCTTATAACATCTAGTGTACAATCACAGTATACCTTTATTACACATCTTGACAATGAAGTAAATATCAATGGGTCAACATTCAATCTGACTGTTAATCTTGTGGTATCAATGTAGAATATACATAATCTGTTCAAGTTTGTTGCAATCCATTTAATATACCATGCTAAGCAACTTCCTTTTGAGCACCACAAAGTTCCAAGATAATGGACGCTTTGTTGTGGTGTGCAAAAAGAGGTGCAACAGTCTTGCAGTTGGGCTGCATATTTAAGAGAAATATATATACCATAATTCCTGCCGTAAGGTACTTCGGTCGGTGTGTCACACTTTGCACACCGTCATTTGCGCACTTTTTTCTATTTTCGAGAGAGTGAATTAACTTTCGACCACAGCTAAGGGTCAACTGTGGTTGAAAGTTAGACAATAATTGTATTGTTTCCCCTTATATGTACTCTCGAGAAAATAGCAAAGTGTGACGGTGTGCATTAAATCAACAGACAATCAAGATACTCTTCTGTCCAGTTTTATTCGGGAAACAGATTTAACTCATCATTTTTCTTAAAAATAACCTTAAAATGTAAGTTTTTTAATTGTTTCTTCAAGACAAAAATTTAATTTAAAGTATTGCAGACTTATTATTATGGATCAAAATGATAAGATGGCTAAAAGGAAGAGACGATCGCATCATTCACAGCGAGGAAACAGTTTGATTATGGAAATAGCCAATAACTTGAACTGGAGACGTGGTTAATATGGAGTATGTTCCCCATGAAGTGAAACCATTGCCCCGATGGAATTACAAAAGAGCTGACTGGGACAGTTTTGCAGTGCTGACTGACAGCCTTTGCGAAACCATCAACACGCGAAACAACAGCATGAAAAATATGGTTGAAAGCTTTAATAGAGCAATACTTCAAGCAGCTATTGAGACTATTCCGAGAGGGGCAAGAAAAAACTATAAACCATACTGGAATGAAGATCTGCAAAAACTTGAAGATGAGGTAACAGAAGCCAGAGACACAGCAGAAACAGAACAAACAACTGAGGCAAACATCTTGCTCAAAGCAACCACTGCAAAGTACAGAAGAACATTAAACCAAACAACACGAGACTGCTGGAAGCAAACAACAGAAAATCTCAACCTAGATAAAGAAGGGAACAAGCTGTGGAAACTAGTTAGAGCTTTGAACAACGAAGAACCTTACAAAAATCACATCACAATCAAATGTGGTGGATTTGATGTTATGAATTGTTGTAGGTATTATTATATTTGTATTAAATGAGATTAGCTATGAAGGTCCCTGAATTTACCCAATAGTATTGTGAACTTTTCAGGGTAACTTTCCGCTACCACCCCTTTTATCTCATTCAAAATGTATTTATTATTATATTAAATGACTTCGTTTAGTGTCTAGGGTTATGAATGCATAGTGTAATGTACAATAATACACAAACATACAAACAAATAGTTTATTATTCACAACAACACACAGTACTACCACAATAACATACAAACGACACTCTAAAAGGCTATCTTATTTAAGACTGGTTGAATTTTGTGTAAATATGATTTTTACAACTTTATTATCCTGATTCTAATTTATTTGGAATCAGGATTGACAATTTAAAAGTGAAATCAAAATAATCATTTACATCAGTCAAATAGCACAATAGATCCTCTGTCCATACATAAAATATTTTTCTAATATACGTCTGTAGTATTCTCCTACTTTAAGGTAATACTGGTAGTACCACTAGGTTGTTGTTTGAAATCATATCCCTTTTAGTAATGTTTGTTTCTATTTGTCACTTGTGTGGAACTATTAAATATTTGTCCCAGTTTTGATTCACTGTCACTTTTTATATTTCTTCTTTTAAAGTTCTGTAGTTGAGCTTTCAGGTGCCGAACGAGAACTTATCTTGGCCGTAGAATACATAGGTTGAACCTTTCCTCTGCTCGCTTGACAATCTGTTCCCTGTTTGATAGGCAATGGCCACTAGCATGGGCTCGCAGTAAACAGGCAGAGTCCTGAATCAATCAGTTTTCAAGCGTTTGGTACCACATTAACGTCAGTACCCAGGACCTCTGAAATGTGAAGGTATGCATCCTTCTTAATATCTAGCTTACACTAATAGTCCACATTAAGGACATGTACATTACAAACAAACAAAAAGGGTCATATCCTTATACAAACCTATGCCACCATTTTCTTTTGATGTGACAATGTACACCAGTATTTCTTTCCCCTAATAGTTACAACGCCACTGCAATTCCAGCTGTAACCTCTTCCATATAATAGGATAGGTGTTATGCTCCTTTCTTTGACAATCATACATATTCTTGTAGTTTTACACCTCTCTGACAGTCTATCACATGGAGGATCAATCTTTAGGCTTTGCCTCATGTTCGCTATAGACCCACTCATGTCCAGACATATATTATTATTTCACATTCAATTTTTATATAAAATACAAATTAATAAATGTCAATATACCACACAATTTTGTTCAAAAATTTACACGAACCCCATGGGACCGAGCATCGTTCGGATAATCAAATGTTCGGATAATTGGATTACATAATGTATCGAGTAGGCTTCATGTACACATATTTCTAAAAATAATTAACCATCACTAGGAAAATACACTATAAAACATATTTACTTGTACTGTAATAATAATACCCACACTTTATTAGATCACTGTATCACCAAAATCTTTCATTACACTGCAGTGCATGTACTACTTGTATTAATTATTTTTTTTTAAGAAAGAGAAATGTTTTCAAAATAACATTACAAACGATTCAAAACCAGGCGCAACTTACGTATACATGTACTTGCACAGATGTAGCCCACTATTTAAAATAATGAGGAATCCTCTTTTGCACCAAACTGGATAGTCTCCTTTTGGCTGCTAAAGTCCGCATTCTCTTCAACAGCAGAAGCTGTGTAGGACAGCTGTCATCTTCTTGCTCGTACCAAGCCATCGCTGTTTCAGTGCTATAAAGGCCTCTTCAGGACTTGGTCGACGTCTTGGTTTTCCTTCATAATCTACAAGTACATCATGTACTTCTGAGGTGTCTTCATCATCGGTCACTACATGTATTTGGTTTTCTTCTTGCACAAAAGACAAAATTTCTTCGTCATTCAAAAACTGAAAACCAGAATCATTATCATCTTCTAGCCACATGTGTGCATCATTTTTGTCAAAAAATCTGGCCATTGCTTGAAACAGTTTCACAACTTCATTTATACAATCATCATTTGTGTCCACTGCAGTAGTTTCATTTCCTCCTTTTTTCCCAAGCAATCTATTCCAAGCCTTGTTGAGATTATCTTGTGACAGGGTGGTCCAAGCATCAGCTAACATATAGCAGCAGTTTTTTGAGATTAAGCTTTTTGGAAAACGCCACCACACTTTCTTCATCTTCAGCCAACAATAAACGACGCAGGACTTCCTTCTTGTACATCTTTTTAAGCTTTGCTATAACACCCTGATCCATTGGTTGAATCAGTGCTGTTACATTGGGAGGCAGAAAAATTACTTTAAAATTTGCATCAACTGCATTCGATGTATCCGTCTCTGGATGAGATGGTGCACTGTCCAAGTAGAAGAATTACTTTTCCAGTTTCTTTTCTTGTTCTCTCAACCTTTCACATTTGGATGAAACTGATTTGTATACCAATCAAGAAATATTTCACTATTCATCCAAGCACTGAGTTCTGTGCTTTGTAGCACAATGGGAGACATGTCACATTCTTTAAACAACGTGGTTTTTTTGGCTTTGCCGATCATTAACACCGGTAAACGATGACTTCCACTGGCATCGCAGCTACCAAAATTGTTACTCTCTTTTGCACTTTTTAAACCCAGGGGCAGCTGCTTCGCGCTGAGATGCAAGTGATTTTTGAGGCAATGATTTCCAGTATAAGCCAGTCTCATCGGCATTATACACATCATCGAGTGAATAACCTTCTTGCAAAAAAGCCAAGAATGTTTCTTTAAAATTTTCAGCGGCAGTTGCATCGCTAGATAAAGATTCCCCTTGAATCTCCAATTCTCGTATGCCATGACAAGATTTAAAGTTTCTTAACCATCCCTGGCTAGCCTTAAAGTCAGGAGGACCGTCAAGTTGATTGTTGGACTGAAGTGCCTTTTCACACAATAGAGAGCAAGAGATAGGTTCCCCTTTGCTTCTTCTTTGCACAAACCATCTATACAAAGCCTCTTCCAATTACAAATCTTTCGCATTTCTCAGTGTTTTACGATTCTTCGACCCATATTCACTATCCACTGTCGATGCAAAACAATTAATTTTATCCTAGTTACTTTTGGTGTCAGAGACGGTAGCTTTCCCAACATTGAAAATCCTCGCAAGTGAAGACACAGTTTCACTTTTCCTAGTCTCTTGATAATTTCTGTTTTCGTTTCAATATGACAAAACATTGCGGTTTACTTTTATATGCTTTAGGCCTACTGGAAGATGCCATATCGCACAGAGAAATACTTGTACGCCAAAATTATTCTGCTGTTAGTAGCAGACACAATTATTTTAAGTTGAACTGTCTGTTTAGCCAGTGTTCTACCTAGAACGCACACGTACACTGGATTGGTAACCAGATATTAACTGACTTTATGATCTAACTGACTTCCTGTACGTAAGCGACCGACCATTAGCCATCCCATTCTCTACAAATTGTTCGCACACATTTGAAGCTTGCCGCATCAAAAGATTCAGAAATGTAGTCTAACGTGACTGGTGGTGCCTGATTTTTTTTTCTGGAAAAAGTGTTCGGATAATTGGATGTTTGGATAATTGGGGTTCGGATAAATGGAGTTCTACTGTAAATATTAAAATACAGATTAATAAATGTCAATCTTACCACAATTTGTTCAATGAAATACACAGAGACGATGACTGACACAGTTTCGAAATCTGAGCCATGTCCAGGCTTGCCCAAAAATTATCAATTTGAAAGCACAGCCTGATCAGATCATCTATCGCTTGATGAAACTTTTCTAGTAATGGCGTCCCCCCTAACGCTTTAATGACAATATTGATTCAGCTTTGCCATTTACGCTTTTAATTTTACAATGGGTAAACAGTCTTTTAAAAAATATCATTCAAACCTTTCACGTTACTAGGCTATTTATGTTTATTCAAAGGTCAGCCAATAATATTTCGTCTCACTTCAAATGCCCCCCAATCGGATTCACTGTACTATCTAGCCTGTCTGTCACCTACTTTTTTTCCCAAAAAAATATGCGATCCAATCTAAGCAGATATGACTTGACCTGACAGTATCTCTGATCTCTATGTATGGTTTTATCAATAGTTGATTAGTTAAGGGACTATTTATATAACTAATAACATATTCTTGGTCAGCAAGTCTTCAGGTACACGAATCTACGATTTTTAAGGGGCTATGTGGTTTGGTTCAAAATTCTATCTTTTTTTCTATGTTAGTTGTTTATTTTTAAACTACCTCTCGTTCACTCTTTTTCCATGTAATATCAAGCTGAATACGAGAGCTTAGGTCATTCATAATAAGAGCTTAACAAGTTTCCATGACCGTAGTGTATACATTTCTATCTTTTTTCATCGTATTGGGAAAACCCTACGGCAAGGCTTGCCACTGTGCTACAGTTGGCTTTTAGTTTAAAATCAATGCGAAACGAATTAGCATTTCATCTATCCTTGCCCCTCCTCGTTCCACAATGCATTTTAGGCAAATATTTTCTTAGAACTAGGAAAAGTGGTTGTTTATGTCAAGGACGAATTTGAAAAATTGGGTACCGTTTTGTTCGGCTATTCGTTAGCAAATAATAATCTGAAGGCGTAGGCGACACCAACCGTTCTAGCAGAAAATTCTTTTTGTACTTTCTTATCTTTGCCTTTATGCCCTAAACTGTTATATATTAATTTAGATATTGTATTTAGAAATCACTACATCAAACAAGGTGAAAATATGCTCTCAGGAAAAAAAGCTGCAAATGCACTCATGGAACACTATGCTGGTGCAAACCACATTGATGTCCCTATAGACAGAAGAAAGGCCATCATTGATGAACAAAGGAATCATGATAACAAAAAGCTTGCACCAGAAGAACACATGATGGCAAAGTTAACAATGCAAGAAATTGGAGAAGAGGCAATGAGGGCGTCGAAGAAAAAGAAGTCACCAAAAATTGAGGATGGAATAAGATGGGGGATAACCAATGAAATTGCTAACAGGCTAGGAACAAAGGCAAAAAAGAAGCTTCCTGGTCATCCTAAACTGCAGATGGAAAAGAGGAATAGTTCCATGATTCCCTTTCATGGAAAGATGGCGCATATATGATTCCAATACCTAAGAAAGACAAATTAAGAGAACCAGAATGGCTACAGAGGCCTATCGAGTCTTTAGTTGTGTTGGAAATATTTGGAGCGCATAATAAATAGTAAACGACTTAATGTGGCATCTAGAGGATAAAAACATCTCTTAACATACTTCAAGGCAGGATTTTCTGTCTGTACAGATCCACTGAAGACCAGATCACTATATATAACAAAAACCAAGATCAACGGCATTGTCAGAAAATTGAGGTGTTGCTTTCCAAGAAAAATCACAACACTGGTGTTTGGGTGGACTAGAAAAAGCGACATTTGACAAAGTGTGGAAAGATGGACTGAAAGTCAAGTTGTCCATAGATGCAAGGAAAAGTGGTGCAAAGTGTGTGTGGAGAATGTTCAAATGGATCAGCCACTATCTTGAAGGAATAGAACGGCCATGTTTGTCCAATTTGTACAAGGATGAGACCAGTAGGAAGATGGTATTGGAGCAGGGTGTTCCCCAAGGGGAGTCCTGTCACCCACATTGTTCCTCATCATATATATAATGACATATCAGAGAATATTCCAAGAAGAAACCCACAATGCCTCTTTGCAGACGACTTAGCCCTGTGGATCTCAGAGGAATATATCACTACGGCAAGCATTTCGGATGCAGCAAGCCCTAACATCATTGGAGGAGTGGGCCAAGGCATGGCTAGTAAAGATAAATGAAGGGAAAACATCATACACAGTGTTTTCTCTCTCAAACAAACCACAGATCTCCAAATTGGTGGGTGCTAAATGGGAAAAATCTACATCTGGATGAAAACCCAAACTACCTAGGCATTACCTTTGATCGCCGCTTGACTTGGAAAACCCAGATTGAGAAAAACAGGACAAGAGCAAGGCAGAGAATGGCAATCATGAAAAAACTTGCTGGCACGGTTTGGGGAGCAGACGAGAGAGTACTAAAGAAGCTATATACTGGGCGAGTGAGACCAGTCTTAGAATATGGCATTGCAGCATGGTCAACGGCAGCTAAGTCGAACTTTGACAAAATAACTCACAGCAGTTCAAGAAACCAAAACCAATGGGCATGAAGTCAACACCATTGAAGAGTTGGAAAAGATTACTCACCTCCAGCCTATGGAGGATAGAAGAGATAGCAGATTTTTTGGCCAGCAACAAGCCGAGAAATATTCAGAATCTGAGGCTGATAGCCACTCAACCCCCAAATTGTTTGGACAAGTTGCAAAAGACCCATAAGAAGAGCACCAATGCACCATGGAAATAAATGGACTTGGAAAGGGAAGACTGAAGCGAAGCAACTTTGTAGAGACAGTGAAGGAAAAACAAAGTATGTGAGCAGGACCCCATAAACGCAATTACTTTTCTAGTTAGAAAGATGTATACGCCAATATCAACAGCTTACGTCCAATATGTTAACTACACACAAGCTATCAATTTGGAACAACAGTGAGTCCCCCTTCTTCCTGAAAACTGATAGAAAACTTTCCTGGTATTGAGAGAAAGAACAGCCAAAAATGAAACAGAAATCCAGAGTCATGAATTGAATCATTTATTTTAACCACATGGTGCTGAATAAAATATATAGAGAAACATGACGAAATAAAATTTCAAGCAACACTGGATCCATGCTATTCAAGTAAAACAGTCTGCCTGCTGGTATAGATCAGCAACTAATGAAACAGAAGATGGGGGTGGAGGAGTCTTCTGAAGCTTAAGCAATGGCACACAAAAAAAGATCGTCTGCAGTCACAACAGGGACATTTTCAAGTACACTTCAGAGCAGAGGCAGAGGCCTTAAAAACTGCATCAGAAATTCTAATCCAAACAGAAGAAAGCTCAGAGAGACCAGTAGCTATCTTCCACTCAGATGCGCTTCAGTGATTACAGCGCTGAAAAGTTTTCTTACCAACCTCTTCAGAGTAATGGCCTAAACTGGATGACCTAAGAGTAAGCCCACTTCACAGGACTATGGTCAGCACAATACAAAAAGAGTCGTGATACAGTGGATCACTCACTCACCTTTCATAGTGTGAACAAATGTCTTAGAAAACTCATGAACATCAGTTGGAAAGAATTCCAGACTAATCGACAAATAAGAGAAGACTCTAGGCAGAAATATGTCTCCGACTATATAAGGAAAAGACGATGGTCATATATCGGTCATGTCCTACGAATGCAAAACAACAGAATACCACTACAGGCACTCACTTGGGTTCCTGAGGGTAAGCGGAAAAAAGGAAGACCAAAAGAAATACTCAGAAGAACAATAATAAGAGAAGGAAGAACGTTGGGCCTAAATCATGTGCAAGAGCTAAGAGGAGTGGCGTCACAACGAACAACCTGGAGAGCACTGGTTTCTGCCTTATGCGCCGTGTTTGGCGCTTAAAGAATTTTTATTAATTATTATTATGCCAATCCAGAAACTGCTGGTGATTAAAGCTGGTGATCTTGAAACCCTTATGTAGATTTCAGGTATGTCACAATAGCTCATAGGGTTTTCAATCAACGACCTCTGATTTTGAATGACCCGTAGAAACACGAGGACAATGCGTAGACATGTTGCTATCTTTTGTTTTAATGTCCCACAAGCCTAATTGTATGTAAGATGACAGTGATATTAGTTATATGCATGTACGAGGTCTGTTCAAAAAGTTCTGGATCTTCTGAAATTGCGCGCCAATGCGATGTCATAGCAACTTCCGGTCAGTGGCACTGCCTAGTGTTGACTTTCTTGAGTAACCTACCATTTCCCACGTTTTTCTGTTGTGATTGTTTATTGTCCTGTAGCTGATTGTTTACGTGCATGCAGATTGCGTTTTGTGTTTTTCGAGATGTCTGAATTTCATGAGCAGCGAATCAACATCAAGTTGTGCTTCAAGTTTGGGAAGACGTTCACGAAGACTCATAACATGTTTAAACAAGTTTATGGGGATCAGTGCATGAGCCGTACGCATTGTTATGAATGGTTTAGGTGATTTAAGGATGGTTGGCAGTCAACAGATGACGACTTGCGTTCAGCACGACCCACGACATCATCTGACGATGCTCATGGTGCTCAGGTTCGTGAGATGGTGCATTCCAACCGTCGCTTGACAGTTCGGGAAATAGCAGAAGAATGCAACATCTCCATAGGATCGTGCCATGACATTCTAACAGAGAAATTACAAATGCATCGGGTAGCTGTGACTCCTGACACAAGATCAGAAAGACAATCGCGTTGCCATCTGTCAGGAACTTCTGGATCACGCTAACGAGGATGACAACTTCAGTTAACCGCTGGTACTATCTGGAAGTGCTGAAACATCTCAGGGAAAGCATCAGGAGAAAAAGGCCTGAGTTGACGAGAAACAACTCCTGGTTTCTTCACCATGACAATGCGCCAGCCCACACATCACTGCTTGTTCGGGATTTTTGGCAAACACGAACACAACTGTGCTTCCCCAGCCACCCTACTCACCTGACCTGGTCCCAGCAGACTTTTTTCTATTTCCCAAACTGAAATCCAGCTTGAAAGGATGATGATTTCAGACCATTGAAGAAATTCAGGACAATTCGCAGACGGACCAACGCACGATCCCCAAAAATGCTTACCAGGACCGCTTCCAGAAGTGGAAATGGCATTGGGAGCGATGTTTTAATAGAAGAGAGGAGTATTTCCAAGGAGACAAGGCTGACAAGGTTCCAGGTAAGCCCGAAAAAGTTATACAAAAGAAGTTCCTGAACTTTTTGAACAGACTTCATATAAGGATGATGCATGGCTCAGTATGATAGCGATAGCGAGACAAGATAGGTGTCTAGCTGCCAACAATTCTTGAAATAAAATGGTATGCTGTTTTAGTCACCATTACTGTCCCTGCCTGCCAAGTCAGCTCTGATAAAGTGCTATAACTTATGGCAGGTTTTGTATAAGCCCTGATAAGGACTGTTCTTTTTTTTAGCCCTGATAAGGACTGTGCTAGTCCTGGTAAGGACTGAGTCACTGAGTGGTTTTACTGCACGGCATTTTTTGGGTTCCATCTTCAACAATCATACCAATAAACCAAGACTTATGGAGGTATGATATCTTCATAACATAAAATATTTATCAACAATCCAAATCCTGAAATAAACAGTCGTAATTAATGTACTAAATATACATAATAATTCTGCATAACCTCTCAGTATCTATATAATGTTCAGAAAAGACTGGCTTTGGTGGAGAATAATGCTGCCCGGCCACAGATGGTAAGAATTTAGCCTCAACAAGCGTCTCTCTAGCCTCCATCCTTTTGTCTTTATGCTGTGCAAGTGAGTTTGAATCTTTTTGTTTTTCTTTATAAAGTTTTGCCTCGCTTTGGCGAGGCGCGTCCCGTTCAACCCAGTCGGTTATATTAGGGCGCATGTCCAAAACACATAAGACCCTTAGGTCTGAGATTATCATCAGAGTTGAGTTTGAATGTTGTTGTTGTTGTTTTCGTCTACTATGTTGCTGTAATACCCTGTTCAACCAAAACCCATTGAAGGGTTACAAACGGTTATATTGGGGTATATAGTGTGTTAAAAATGTTGAGTTTGAATTATCTGCGGTCTCCTTATATAGGCTGAGCGTGCATACGAGAAGACAGGTTTGGTAACTGTTTCAGTTTCCAAAATATTGCCTCTCCGAACGAAACTGTGCTGCTAGACATAATCTAAACTTTTGCTTCGTGCATCTCACCTTTCCTAGATATAGCCTTTTGAGTTATAGTCTTTATTTCTCCATAGGTTTTGCATTCTATCCATGTGTTAATTCCCATATTTGGTCTTGTTAGTGATTTTTTTTAATCGAATTTTAATTGGTAAAAACACAGGATTTCTCGATGAACTGACACCTTTTCTTTCACATATCTTCAAAAGTACTCTAACAATCCAATTTTCCTTTTATATGCACAACGTTGGAGTTATTCCCGATAAAATGATACCACTTTCATCCATGTCTGACACCACATACACTTGTACAGGTCCTAAGTCTAACCCCTGGTTCGTCAGTTTTATTCCTCCAAGTTAAACGTTCATAGACTTATTGATCGGTTTTTGTGAGAGCTCCTCTTCAATGATTGGCTGACCCTGGACACACCTCCAAAATATATTACTTGCATTGTGCCTTTGTCCTGCTTTCCTGTCTTCATTCATTAACTAAGCTTGTTTCTTTTTCATTCATTAACTAGTAATGAGCATGTTTTTTACAACTCGCTACACCTGGTCTAATCAGCACTGTGGTCAAGTCAGTTGATGAGCTGGTAACAAAGGTATTCCCAAACCTTGCACAAAATTATCAAAAGTGGATATGCGAAAGAGTAATTCTTGCCACACATACCAAAGACATGCCATTTTTTGCTTCAAGAGACTACAATTTCCTATTCGGCTGAGTTTTGCCACGTCGATTAACAAGTCTCTAGGACAAACATTTACTGCTGCCAGCTTACAACTGCAGCAGTCTTGCTTTTCAAATGAACAAATGCATGTAGGATGTTCAAGAGTTGGAAGTCCAAATAATCTTTTATTTATGCCCCTACTGGAAAGACGTGCAACACTGTGTATACTGAGGTGTTCAGTAACAATACTATTAATTAATTATGAATATGTATCTTTGAATAAACAAATATACACAACTAATTAATCAAGTCTTATGTCTTTTTTAACAAATGAAAAGCATTATTAAAAGTTCAGTTTCTTTTTTTTAACTTGAGCAACGCCGGGTATATCTGCTAGTATTCTATAAAACAATTTAAAATCACCACGAACATACTTTTAGTTATAGAAAAATTAAAAAAAGATCATGAATTTATACAACATTGTGTAATAATGATGTCAAATAATTTTGAAAAGTAGGTTCTCATATCAGTTTCTTTTCATTATGGGTAGGTGGTAACTGCGAATCAAATGTGCTTCAATAACTGGCCATATAAAAAAATTTGGTTTTTGATACTGATGGTGGCATTTCCTAAAATGTGTGGACAGCATGGTTCATGTGAACCAACTTCCACATGAGTATGTTATCTAATCATGTCCCCACTATTTGGCCTGTCGGGACGTAGAATTACACAGTTATTCCTTATGATCCATTTTACTTAAAGCAACAATTGTGGCTGAGACAGAAACATTTCATCAACCTTCCTTTAATATTCATTTGATTGTATATGACTGTGCAGGGCGAATGTAACTGTACCCTCTACTGTCAAGGGAAACAATCAGACCATATAAAAAACAAACATTAACTGATTCCCTACGCAAGACCTTTTAAAAGACGCAATGGTCGACCGTTGTGTTCGCAAGATTTTTTAAAAGACTGATTTATTTCGTTGTTTCTTTCCACTCTATTTTATACTGACCGGAATTTATCTCGAACAGAAGTAAACACAAAACTGCGCAAATTTCAACAAGCTTCAACTTCCTTTGTTTGAGTTTGAAAGGGAAATTTTTCACATTTATCTTCATTTTTCGTCGTGTTTTGCCGTTTCACTACAATGACCGAAAACACGCAGGATATGTTACTAATATGTGAACAGTGAACAAACTGTGTGATCAAGCAGAACTTTCTTACTTTTTCTGTGTTTCTAAATGGATTACCTTCACAAAGAGAGCAGTGAAACTGTATTGTGATAATAATTTATGTTACAAGCCTTAGGTAAGTGGAAAATTTATGTTCAAAATTTCAAGTTATCTTTTGTTCTGTGTACATATTATCTGTCATAACATAAACATAATATAAAATTAGCTAGAAAAGTATATATACATATATTCATATTGTCCATCCAATGTACTTTAATTTGATATATAATATATTATACTTAACTCATGATTAGATACACATTGTTAGTAAAAGTAAATTATGTATATGTACATTTTTAGGGCTTAAAAATAATTCCATCCAGAGCTGAAAATAATTACATAGGGAATCAGTTAATGTACATATGTGATTAGCGCTCATTATTTTCTTTAATTTACAGAACAATAAAAAATTATCAAGAACATTCTTTTCAAAAAATCTAAAAGAATGACGAAGGTCTCACAAGTTTTTATTTTTGGTGCATCTGGCGTGGAGGTAAATTTGAAAAGTAAATCCTTAAACATCCGACTAAAAAAAAACTGACTGGGCCGCTAATTGCATACTACCGTGTTCTGAAATTTTTTAACTGAGCTCTCATACCTGAACTCTCTGCCCCTTGGCAAAGATCAAAGCCAGATGACCAAGATAAAATCAACTTTTATACATTAAAACTAATAAACTGCTGCATATGCCCCAAATACATATATCTGGGAGAAAAAAATAATAATAATTTCAAAATGTTTAAAACCTTGTTAAAAAAAATTAACACTGTGGCCATGAAGGATTGTAAAGTTATATTTCTGGGAGAAAAAGAAATTAAGTTTCCTCACAGATTCTTGACATGGTGATAAAAATCTTTCATTGAAATACATGTATTAGCTAAAACTGTCTGTTTTCTGTCATGTGCAAATATATGACTTTGAGTGTCATAGTTATGAAATAAATTTACCAAATTTTGAGCAGCAACACCATGAGATGGTGAGAGAAAATCAATCTTTTACTGAAATCAATTTATTTAGACTATTTCCTGTTTTCTCTGACATTCAGTATATATTTGGTTTTGAAAATGAAGAAGGAGAAGAAGTAGAAGAAATAGAAGAGAGGAGGAGAACAAGGAGAAAAAGAAGCAGAAGGAGGAGGAGAAGTGGTGGCTAGGTAAAATGTTGGTTGCACATCCCTGACCTAGAAGCAAATATGTGAATTGGTTTTGAGATACCTGATAGATACATGGTGCAGGAAACTAACTATAACGTTGATCAGTAGGTAAGTTGCTGAAACCAATAATGCCACATCATTTAATGAAATAAAATTATTTAGCAAAAATGTAGTTTAATGTCAAGTTCAGGTGTTGGCTATTGTTGCATTCCATCTTTCGTATATTCAATGCTCAAAATCCCAGGGCTTGGCTGCCCATTTATTAACTAGTGAGTTCCATTTTTAGTGACGTTTTTATAATTTGGTCATCATATAAAGATCATATAAATTAAACATGAAGCATCTAGGGTGATCAACCCCCAAACACTTCAACAGTTTCAATTTGGATTGGAAACTACAACAGCCACTTATAATTTGTAGCAGCAAGCAAGGCATCTCATGCTGGAGGACAATTCATATAGTTTTTAATTGACACAGGTTTTTTCCAACAGGCTCCACATTGTTCATTAATGTAAATATGATTATCTTTAAAACTGGCCAAACACACTGGGCCCTCATCAACGTGAAATGCAGGCAAATATGCTGTCCATAAGTCCACGAGCAAACACAATTATTCTGAATACTATTGTCAAATATTAATCAAAGAATATCATACTTCTCTGGCAGTTCACAAATGAATCTCTGGCATACATCACATCAAATATCTTCTGTAAAAGCATATACATCAGCGGACACTAGGCATTGGAGCAAGAGCTCATACACACACATCCTGCCACATCGAGAACAGTCAAAAGTCCCTTAGCAAAAGTTGACTACTTCTGCTCTCCACACGCGTTTGCGTAATTATTTCATGTGACATCATTTTAATACCATAGCGCTCCGTTCAAGTGGTACTCCATTTGAGCACAGCAATGTTTCACTAATGAACGCATCGTTGTGCGCAAAGGGAGACGTAACATTATTACCCCCTGTTTCGTGATGCTTTTGCACACAGGCGTATGCCAAGTATTTTCGGAGAGACAGCTGTATGCATTAGCTATTTTTGTACGATAAAATGCTATTATTGAACGACACAACATTAGTGAATGATATGACGTATTGGTAACTGCTTGTGTTTGTTCACCATTAAATTTCTGGGCCTTTCTCGTTTGTCCGTCGAAGTGAGAGGACGTTTGTTATATATGCTCCCAAGTAGTGGAGAATTTCAAGATATTATTCCGTGGCTATTTTATTGGAGATCAGCAGCCATGATATTATTGTCAAGCCACTATGGTTCGCAGCTTCTGAGATAAGTCTTGCAACCGATTATAATGAAATGTTGTGAAAATGCCTTCAATTTTAATATGCTGTAGGACTTTGGTCAAGTCGCACTTGTACTGACTCTAGTTGAAACGGTCAAAGTCATTTGTATGCAGTTTAGTATGCTTTTGAGACTGGATGGACAACGAACTACATATTATGCATTTTATTATGATGTCATACTTGTGAGATGGAGCACCCAATAAAATGTTTGAACTGTACAGCAGTCCTCGGCTTCATCCTGATTTTCATTCAGTCAAACTTCTAGATGTTATGGTGTGCTGTTTGAACTTTTTATGATCTTGGACTTTCAAACCTTTATCTTCGCGTTAACAGCACTGATTGTTATAACAACCTCACAAATGTCTTCAAACAACAGAAACACCGTTCCCCCCCCCCCCCCCCCAGATCCCAAGAAGGACGGCCAGCAATGCACCAACAAACAACACGTACAGTCAGAGTCATGTCCAAGTTTGGTTAATATACATAATCATGAGTGTTATACTCAAAGTGTAATGTATTGATGATAGGAAACTCTTTACAGAGCGATACAACAGGAAGCAATCTGATCATCAGAAGGAGTCCCCCCGTCCGACAAGTGTTTCGGCCCTATATACTCCTTTACACTCTAAGGGGGGCGGGCCCACTTGGGTCATGACTCCCAAGCGTCTCAGCTTCCTGTTGTCTTGCATCGAAAATGAACCCATTTCACTTATGGTAGCAACTTTAAATTCCACAACTCCGCCAGCCGTGGAGGCAATTGTGAAAGTAACAAAGAGAAGACAAATTATTCCGTTTGTTCCGTCGCACACACTGAGACACCAGCGCGAAGTCAACGAGTCGCCACTGCGACAATATTAACTACAATATATTCAGCAAGAGTAATGTGAATTGCATGAACTGAATTAAAGTTCAATTGATAAATGAAGTACTTAAATTGTAATACAAATTTTTTTAAGACCAAGTCTTTGATTCCAACAGTATGAATGAGAAGAAGTGTCCATATTCTGATCCTATAAAAAAGTTCTCAGATCAATTTGTATTTCCAATGTTATAAATGCACAAATCAAACATATGTAGCACTGTTGTTGACAAGGATCCACTGATGTCAATGTGTGACCAATATCCATAACAAGCAGAATCATAGTCAAAGCATATATATAACAAGTGAAATTTGTTGAAATATTTAACTTGTGACTATCATTAAATGAATGATGTGTTTGAAGTTAATGTGTTGCGTCCATAACATAATTGTCATTCAATGCCATTGTATCATAAATGACACACAGCTAATAACGTTAATCATAAGATCATACATCCAAGTTAATGTTCCAAAGACGACATATGTCGTTACTAATGTTCGAAAATCTGACGTTAGACAATCGTTAAAATGTGTCCTTAGACTATGTAGACCATTGATAAGAATTTCGTCATGATTGTATCACTTTGTTCCGAAGTCAAGCCACAAGTAATTTCCCTTTAAAGGTTTTACTTGAATGAAAATTGTCAATAGAATTTTATCGACATGTCTTTTAGTTCATAAGCATGTGCAGGAAACTGTGTCCATCCGAAAAAATGAAGCAAATGTCTTTGGTGCACAAATCTGATGTAGTTAACAGTGTTCTCACAAAAGTCTTAAAGCAGTGTCAATATGATGATTTGCAGGTAAATTAGACGATATGATAAAGTTCATGTCAGAAACGCAACAGCTATATACATTTAAGTTTGAAAAGTTCTTAAAAAAATATATTCAATTAAATTATTTTAAAAAATTAATAACATGGCCATTTCAGTTGCTGACATAAAGTCCACACCACACTGATTCAAGAAACCTTACATAAGGAGAAATCTGTCAATTTCCCAGGCTACATAATGTACAGATGTCATTGTCAGTTGTAGAGGCATCTTAACCTTGGTAAGGAACAATGTACTGGCAGAGGTCGAAAGTCTTCGAACTGATGATGAATCTGACATAAAACGAGTGACAGTCTGGGGAAATGACAGATATTTCCAAATCTTTAACTCCCCCGGAAAAACTAATGGAATCTACTGTGATTATAAATAATATAAGAGAACAATCATAGCAGGGGCTATGTGTGGCTCAATATGAGCCTGGCGGAACTGTTTCCACTGACGGGAGAAGGGGCAAAGGTGAGTCACTAGTGCCTTAAAATCAGTAGCCTCGGGCAGAAAGGGTTTGTGATCATTGGTTACAGCCTATCTAGGAGAAGGTAAAACTCTGAATTCAAACCACCGCTGCCTTGCAGGAATATCCGTTTACAGGAAAGGCTTCAAGAATAAACCCTGAGAACAAATCCGGAGTCGGAGACCATAAGGCAATCTAATGTTGATTCAACATTATTCTGGCAACTCCTGCGATGTGGCTGGTACCAAACTGTATCGGCTGCTGCCGTTCCTTTGGATCAACCGGCTGCGTGAAGAGGGAGAACATGTTGCATGGGCAACAGCTTGATCTCCATATAACTGTGCCCAAGCTCACACCCTAGAGAGGACACTCTAGCTTCACCCTATAGATGTCAGCACAACACGGGAAGTAGCTCTTACCGGTTATAAGCACTTTGCCCAAGTGGCGTAGGGCATGGTGCCAGGGGTTACTTTTGACAGTGGGAGAGGAAAGAACAGTTGGGCGACCGCAGTTGAGGTTCAAAGATGTGTGCAAAAGAGACATGAGTGCACTGGACATAGATCCAGCAATCTGGGAGGATGAAACGGCTGATCGCACCATGTGGCAATGCTCTCTATAGCGCCACCTCAGAATGGGCAAAAAGAAGCTCTCACAGTAAGCAGAAGAGAGGAGAAAACGTCGAAATGAACACCACGAAAATAAGCAGCTGAGGGCTTCACCTCAGGGGTGCATTCCCATAGTCAGTTTTTATTAGAAGGGCTATTATTATCATCATAGCCTCACCAACCAATATAAGTGGAGGGTGCTGGAGGACATAGGAAGTGACCACCTACCCATCCTCATCACCATCTCACAGTGCAGAACTAAAATGAAAGCCAATAGACAGCCGAAGTGGAACTACGCTCGAGCGAACTGGAAACACTACAAACTCATATCAGACCAGCTCCTCAATGAAATAGACAGGAACCAAGACATTAATACCTTGAATGAACAGATCTCTACAGCCATACTGCAGGCAGCCAGGCAGGCAAACCCCAAAGGCAGTTGTACCAAATACAGCGTCTTCTGGAATGAGGAATTGGAACACTTAGTGCAGCTGAGACGCAAGGCAAGAAAAACAGCTCAGAAAAATCAAAGCCCTGAAAACAAAACCATATACAACAGACTCATTGTGCCGGTTAAGCTAGCGAGCGAAAAAGCCAAAATGGAAACCTGGAAAGAAAAATGTGAAAACCACAACCTCAATAAATAAGGGAAGAAAGAATGGAAACTCATTGACAATATAGCAGGGACATCCCAGAGGGGAAATCCCAACACCTATACAACTTCTAAACAATAACACAGCTAACTCCAATACAGAAAAGACCAGAGCAATAAATAGATTCTTTGCTGAAGTCAATAAAACATATATAAGAGCCAACTTAAATAAAGCCATCAAGACACGTACAAAATGCATGCTGAAAGCACATAAGGCTGTGGACAGTATCTCTTGATCAGGAATTCACTCTAGCTGAACTACAATTCAGCTTCCTAAATACCAAACTCAAAAAAGCATCAGGGCCAGACCAGGTTACCAACGACGTTATAGTTATACTTGGGGAAAAGGGTTTACTGACAATCTTGGAATTCATAAATAAGACATGGAGAGACAGCGCTGTACCTACAGGATGGAAAATGACTAACATTATCCCAATTCTCAAAAACGATAAACCACCCTGATTTTGCATTGGGAAAATGGCAGAACATACGATAAATGCATGCCTCTTCTGGTGGTTAGAGAAAGGCAAAGCCCTCCATCCCAACCAAGCAAGATTTAGGTTAGAGGAAGACAATCGATTAGGTTATCCGATTGGTGCAACAAATTGCTGATGCTTTCCAGAATAAAAATCATGTTGCAGCAGTTTTCGTAGACATCAAGCAGGCATACGACCGAGCATGGAGAGATGGTCTATTCTTCAAGATGCAGAAGATGGGCGTAGAAGAAAGAATGTTCCATTGGATAAAAGATTTCCTCACAAATTGAACCATCTACATAACGTTCAATGCAGCAACATCAGGAAAAAGAACAATCCAAGAAGGCTCCCACAAGGCTTGGTCCAAAGCTGCACCTTTTTTCTCATCAATGACCTGGCAGACCACCTTGAAATACTCAGTGTCTTGTTGGCTGATGACCTAGTCTTATGGGTAGTAGGCGATGTCCCCTTTGCAACTGCAAAAGAAACTAAACCATGAACTGGCTCCTCTAACAACTCTAAATACCAGACTCACATACAAAACATGTTGACTCTCTGATTGCAAAGGCCTCTAGAAGACTGAACCTCATAAGCAATTGGCAAGCACTAACTGGGGAGCCAACCAGTGCACCCTATGACAACTGTACCTGGGATACGGGCGCTCAGTTACGGATAACTCTCTACTCCTGTAAGCCACTGCCAGCCCATCGCTTAGACTGAACTATATCGCATACAAAACCAGGCACTCAGATTCGTCTGTGGAGGCTTGCGAATGACCCCGACCAGTGCATGTGAGATTACTGCCAATGTGGAACCACTAGAACTAAGGAGAGAGAAATCAGTTGATCTGATTGCACCTGCAAGTGTATATAATGCTTGGTGCTGAATTCTATCTAATTTAATCTTGTTACTATGTGCTGCAGAGTCCTAGACTATGCTTCCATAATCAATTTTGCCTCTAATGAAAGATTTATAAAACATGATCATTGTCTAAGTGCTTGCGCCCCATCCATGACCTTTCAAATATCTTTGCATGTTAGTCCTCTACAAGACTACCAGTCTATCTATGTGTTTGTTCCAGTTCAGTTGTTGGTGTAGCGTAAGGTTTTATATGTAGAATGTCAGTAGTAGATACTGGAAGAACAGAAATAGGATTCTGCCTAGAATGAGTGAAGTCCCAGTGTCGGAGAATAACACTGGTATCACAAGATAGTCATGGCTGTGAAAGAATCTGCTTTGGAAATATTCAGATTAAAGTCAGACCTTAACCTGCCCCTTAGCTAAGTGACCATCTATCAATCAATTCAAAAAATGAACTTCAACTGTAACACTATAAAAGTAATAAGTCAGTTGAGTACTGAGTACAATTTGATTTGATTTTAATATGTACATCTATCTTGGCTTCTGATATGTGAATGGATGAAAATGATATTCAATGAATAATATTTTTACCAAATCTGAAGAATAGTAAATTTTCTAATTCACTTTAGTTATTAACTAAAAGTCTTTCCCTGAAAATTTCACTCTTGTTGAAATCAAAGTTTCTGACTGTCTTTTAGTCTATGTTCTTGGCTAAAGCTATCAGACTAATCTTTCATCAACTGTCCTGGATTTCTCATTTGGTTGCATGAATCAAACATTTACTGGTACTCATCTCTGATGTAGTTTGTCTGTTTTCACTATGACTGGAACAGTTAATTTAATTAAGGCCTCCCTCAAGAACTCCAAGCAATGATGGGGACTGAGGATGACGTCAGGATAACAACACAGTGGCTCCTGTATTACTTCAGGCAGCGCAGATTGATCCTGACTCTTTGACCTCTGATTTTGCTGATACCTTCGAACCCTCTTATAAAGATCAGAAATGACTGGCTTTTGGTGGAGTACAGCACTACTTGATAACAGACAACAAAGCTTCACAAGCGTCTCTCACTAGCCTCCATTCTCTGTCTTTACACTGTACAAGTGAGTTTTGAAAAATCTGTGCTCTCCTTATATTGGCTGAGATCGGATGTCTTGGAAGCCAAGGGTCCCCAACTCTGGGTCATTTTCCAAAATGTCCACTTCCGTGGAATTTGTGCTAGACATGGTTCAAACCTCGGTCTCGTGCATCATATCTTTTCTAGTTCGAGCCTTTGGAGTTATAGTCTCTCAATTTCTGTAAGTTTTACATTCTATCCATGTTTGGTTTTTCCAAATCGGTCTTGTTAGTGATTTTATATTAATGTTTAATTTGGGAAAACACAGAATCGCTCGATGTTTTGGTACTCTTTCTTTCAAAATTCTCTACAACTACTCCCTCCCTCTAATTTTCCTTGTACCTGCACATAAATGAAGTTATCCCCTCTGAAAGGAGACCATTCTTATTCTTGTCTGTTTTCTCATTCTCTTTTGTCAGTCGTTAGTCCTAACCTCTAATTCGATATATTGGTAGCCTCCATAATATTCTTGAAAAAAAATCTCAATCGGTCATGAATGCGTTCTGCTCAGCGTTCCAGGAAAAGTTAGTACTGTTTTATTTCAACAGGTTTGTTGCCCTAGTTTTCAGTGTTCATTTAAATACTAGGCAAGGTTTCACAACTTGCGACAGTTGGGCTAGTGTCATTCCTAGGTATGAAGTGATTTGGACTGTACTAATTTCACATGTGCCGTCTTCTGTTATTATATAACGAAGATTCTTCTTCTCTTCTTTGATCCTTAGCCGCCGACCATCAAAGCTGTCAGTGGCCATCATGCCTAGTGGCGTCTTGTAGGGCAACAACAAATTGATTCCACTTTGCTCAGTTGGTGGCCATCCTTCATACAGTGCCCCAACTCTGGTTCATTCTTTGCATCTCAGCCTCCACAGTCCTCCGCCAGGTTGTTTTTGGTCGGCCTCTCTTTCGTTTTCCTTCAGGGGTCCAAAGCACAGCTGTTCCCGCGATGGCTATGGGGTCTCCCCTGAGGACATGGCCAACCCAGCCCCAACATCCGCCAGCCATGATGGTGCGCATGTCCCCCCCCCCCGCCCGCTCCGAGCAAGCAGATCTCGGCCGGTGATGGCACTCGGCCAAAAGATTCGGTGAATCTTTCCTAGGCATGCCGTGCGAAAAGAGGACAACTTCGACACCTCCCTCTCTGCAACTCTCCAGCACCCCGCACCACAGAGAAGCACACAGCTCTGATATAATCTTAACCCTGCGCCTGTGCTGCACTGAGAGGATCCCCAGACGTTGCCCAGGCCAAAAAAGGCTGCTCTTGCCCTATTCACTCTGACGCTGATGTCCCCGCCCGCCCCGCCATCTAGTGTCACCATGCATCCCAGGTATGTGAAGGTGTCTGTCTGCACCAGCCACCGATTCCCCACCGACATGGGCCCAGGGCCGCTCACATCGAGCGCCATGATCCCCGACCTCTTCAAACTGATGCCCAAGCCCACCTGCTGGCTGAACCCACCAAGTCCATCCGCCCTTTCCTGGACGCGTTGATGTGAATGTGCCAGCAGTGCAACATCATCTGCACACCCCAGATCCTCCAATGCAGAAAACGCAGTCCATCTCACTCCTCCCGGACCGCCCTCTGCCGCCCGGCGCATCACCCAGCCCATGACCGTCAAAAACAGAGCGGCCGACAAGGTGCATCCCTGTCGCACTCCTGTCCTCACCCCAAAGGCCAGGCCGCCCCGCCCAACACCACATGCAAAGTCGGCACAGAGGCCTTTCATGATTGACACTTTGCAGCCCGGAACTCTATAAGCCCTCAGTATCCTCCACAAACTGTCCATATGTACGCCGTCAAAAGCCTTTTCAAAATCAATGAAACCAATGCACAGCCGTCTTTGCCACTCCGAGCACCGCTCTACAATGCTCCCGAGAGTGAATATACGATCCACACATCCCCTGCTCTCTCCAAATCCCGCCCGCTCCCTGCTCAGCCCGTGGTCCACCGCCTTTGAAACTCTCTGTACAACCATCCCGCCCAGTATTTCGCTGGGAACCGAGAGAAAAGCGACCCCTCTCCAGCCACCGTAGTCCGCAAGATCTCTCCCCCCCCCCCCCCCCCCGAGCAACCTGACAACCATTCCCCTGTTCCACTCCGATGGTGCCGTCCCCGCCCTCCAGACCCGTGCAAACAGTGGTTCCAACAGCTCTGCCGCCAGCCCAGGGTCTGTCCCAAACAGCTCTGTACTTAAGCCATCACGGCCAGGAGCCCCTTCGTTCCCCCCCCCCGATTGCTGCGACGATCACCTCCCCCCGTGCAATGTCTGTATTTACATCCAGATCGCCCTCAGCCTCCGGAACATTCAACCGTGTCTCCGGTGGCCCCCCCCGCCCAGAGCCTCTCCGAAGTGCCCTGCCCATCCCACCTCCCGTCCCTCTGCTGTCGTGATGAGACTTCCCCGCCCATCTCCCACTAATGTAATATTGTCCGCACCTCGCCCTCCGCTGATGAATCAAGTTACTTCGTATTCCGTGCTCTGCTCATCCCCCAGCGCTGCTCCCCCTGCCCGTCCCGCAAGACCGCCCAGGAAATTCCTATATAACGAAGATATGAGAAACATACCCCACAACATGAAAACATTGCCCAAAAAACTGAATGCAACAGAATGTTCAGTCAAAAACTTTAGAACAATCAGCCCGATAATTAAAATATTGCTCCAGATCATACAGGAGAGAATAAAAAATAAGGTAGACAATGAAGTCCAGAAAGAACAGTTTGCTTTTAGAAGGAACAGCATACCAAGAGAAGCAATATTTTGTATAAGAATATTAGTAGAAAAATATATTGAAGTCCAAAAACGTATTTACACGTGCTTACTATAAGAAGCCGCGGTAGCATAGTGGTTAGTGCACTGGCTTCCTAGCGCAGTGGTCTATGGTTCGATCCCCAGATGAGGCGGAAAATTTTTAGGCCACAAACGGCTCCTGGGTCGACCCAGCCCCAAATGGGTACCAGAGCTACTCTGGGAAGGTTAAGGCGGCCGGCGTGATGCCGACCACATCACCCCTCGTGTACCGACGGTCAAGATAATATGGGCCTAACACCATATTCCCAATATGCCTCAATGGGCGTGTAACGGGTTCCTTTACCTTTACTATAAGAAGGCTTTTGACAGAGTCCATCATGAGAAAATAACTGAATGCCTCAAAGACATAGGTATTGATGGAAAATGCATAAGAATACTTAGGAACCACTATTTTGGGAACAAGCTATGACAGTTAAATCCAGCAAGAATTACTCATCATATATAAACACAAAAAGAGGTGTGAGATCAGGTTGCGTATTGTCCTCCTGCCTAGCACACAGGGTTTGCGCAACTATCTGCAACCACAGACATTTAGCTGCTTAGCAGTGTGTGATCTTTACCAGGTTTAGGAAGTGGCTGTAGGTAACTATTTAGCCAGTCTTCTGGCTCAGCATTCTGTAATGCTGATGTTAAAATTTCTCACCACATTCATAATTCCTGTGTCGTCCAGCTGGTTATTGTGTTGATACTGTACACCATCAGAGCCTGGGGCGGTGTTTCTACTGGTTTCTAACGTGTACACAACGTCTTCTTCAGAAATAAGGTCGAAATATAACTCACATCTTATTCTCCAAAACATGATCCTTAATTTATAAGAGAAATATGAGGAGTGATGTACTAGTTAAAGAGAAGGAGGAATTAAAAAAGCAAGCCATCAATAAATTTAAAAGCTTGGCAAAGAAGGCCAAGGATACAGTATGGGTGGCCTTCGTGACACAGGTGGGCAAAGAAAAAACTCTACATAAATTCTGATACATAAGAATGGATATGAAAAAAAAAAACAAGCCAACCCATCCCCAATATTAAAAGCTCGACAGGAATAAGTCTAAAGACGGATGAAGAGAAGGGACGAGCATTATTCAATCGATATTTGGCCCAAACAGATAAAGGCGACAAAGTTGCCTGTGTAACAAAACAGAAAAATAGCAATATATAAATATGAATTAATCAACAGATCATAGTTTGTTTTTTTTTTCAAGTTCCAAAGGTTGTTATAGCCAGGAGTTGTAGTGAGGGTAAGCTCTCACTGTAGATAAATGTGTCTATGGCACGCACCTCAAATAGCCTCTGACAACAAAGCCCAGCTCCCAGCCTTCATGTGTGGCTCAATATGAGCCCGGTGGAACTGTTTCCTCTGACGGGAGAAGGGGCAAAGGCAGGTGTTGTGTGCACATCATGGGGTGAGACAAATTTGAAGATTTGCTTCGCACCACGATATGCCTCACATAAATGCAGAATATTGGGTTTAGGATCTGACATATCGGCATAGTGAAGGATGATGAAAGTTTTGGTATATTCCAAAGTGTTTGTCCAAGGTGGCTGTGTCCACTGGACTGGGAAAGTGTTCGTCCAAATGTGGCTGTGTCCACTAAATTCAAAATGTATCCAATGGACTTGGCAAGTGTAGAAATTATTCTACTGAAATAAATGTGGGATAGACTTATCACTAAACAGGAGTCTGACTTGACTCTGGAACTGAGATTTCGTTACAAATATACTTCAAGTGAAATAATAAAGTGGAACTGAAAGACGGCTAAGATTGCCAGGAATGTGTGATAGATTTATCACTAAGGTTAGTATTAACCTCAAATAATTCGTGTAAAATGTCGAGATGTGTGAGTATCGACTACCTCAAACTCCCCGTTGTAGGTGAACGAAATATATAAGGAATATTGTGTGAATACACATTTGTTGATCCCTTCGGAGCATAGAAGGATGTAGAAACATTGTGGACGTTTTAAAAGGGCGAATTTAAATAATATTGTGTTCAGATTGAACTGAGGATAAAAATAAATGAAATGAATATAATAGCTGATACTGAAACACACAAGGACGATAATATTGAATCGAATATTGACAGTGAATCGAACATGTTTCTTTATAAGTAATGTATCTTCATTGTGTAAAATCGTCGTGTGGTAAAATTGAGTCAAAATATTAAATGGACTGCGGCATTGATGTTTACAGTTCATATATTGTATTAAATTGAATTTGAGAAACAGTAATAAGTTTCGTTTCTCACCTTAGACGCCGAAAGAAAAACATCAGGAATGTGTATATTTCGATGGATAGTACCATGTTATGTTAAATTATAGAATAAAAGATACACCAGAGTATCTAGTGGTGTAGATATTTTCCTATAACTGACCTCGAAACCCTCGAATCGGTCGGTTGGATCGGAGGGTTGATCAGTGAGTTTACAATTCACTATCGTAAAACAAGCTATTGTTACCGAAACAGAACCAGGCTCGACAGTAAACATGACTCACTCTAATATCTTGGGGGCTAAGGAGATTTTAAAAATTGGATACTGGAATGTAAGAACTATGTATCAAGACGGAAAATTGGAAGAAGTAATTAAAGAAATGGATAATTATAAGTTGGACTTATTGGGTGTCAGCGAGTGTAGATGGACGGGGAAGGGCATAAAATATATTTCAGAAGAAAAAAAGCAAATTATATACTCTGGTAGTAATGATAATCGTCACACAGAGGGAGTAGCCATCCTAATGACACAGAAAGCAGCAGCATCGCTTATCAGCTGGGTACCTATCAATGAGAGGCTAATATTAGCTAGATTTCAGACACGATTTTTCAAGCTCTCAATTGTACAATGTTATGCACCAACTAACGACGCTCTTGATACCACAAAAGATGACTTCTATGAAGCACTTCTAAGTACCATCAACACAATACCCAAGCATGACATAATAGCAGTCATGGGTGATTTTAACGCCAAAGTAGGTGACAACAACGATGGAGTACAAAGACATCTCGGTACTCATGGCATAGGCTGTATGAATCAAAATGGCGAAAGACTTCTAGAACTTTGTGAAATATCAAACCTCGTTGTGGCAGACACCATCTTTCCACATAAGAATATCCACAAGATAACATGGAATTCACCTGATGGCAGAACTAAGAACCAGATAGATCACTTCTGCATAAGCGCTAAATTTCGCACATCAGTTCAAGACGTCAGAACATACAGAGGTGCAGAGATCGGAAGCGATCATAACCTCTGCATAGCTAAACTGAGAATTAAACTGAAGAAGTTATACCAACAGAATAAAAATAGAAGAATAGATGTACACAGACTGCAATCAAATGATATAAAGGAGGAATATAATGTCAAAATGAACAACTATTTCGATGCTTTAGGCAAAATTGACAACGATATCACCACCAAGACAATCGATACTAAATGGGAACAACTGAGAACAGCAATGACAGAAGCAGCAGTAGCGACCACCGGATACCTAGTACATAAAAAGAAAAAATGGATGAGAGAAGATACTTGGGATAAAATACAAGAAAGGAAAACAGCAAAACTTAAACTACTAGCGGCAAGTACACATAATGCAGTTGAATCTTGTAAACTAACTTATAACTTGTTAAATAAAGAAGTGAAGACAAAAACTCGAAGAGATAAAAGACATTTCATCAATGAACTGGCCGTAGAAGCTGAAAATGCTGCAAGAACTGGTAATAGTAGGTGCCTTTATCAAATTACAAAACAACTATGTCACCAGCCTACTGCTATGGAAACACCTGTTAAAGGTAAATTAGGGAATTCAATACCAACAGAAAAAGAACAAATGAAGAGATGGGCTGAGCACTTCATGGAGGTGCTAAACAGACCACCACCAACAGTAACACCTGATTTTAATAATGAAACACTCACAACCACCTTGCCAATAACTTGCGATGAATTCACGCTGGACGAGATCAAACAAGCCGTTAAAAGATTAAAAAATTTTAAAGCTGCTGGAGTTGACGAAATTTCAGGGGAAATGATTAAAGCAGTTAATGACAACAACCTCTTGAGAATTTTAGATATTATAAATGAAGTATGGAGAGAAGAACAACCACCACAACAATGGAAAGACAGTATTATTGTAAAGTTACCGAAGAAAGGTGATCTATCAGACTGTAATAACTGGCGTGGTATATCTCTATTATCAGTACCTGGAAAATTATTATGTTGCATGATGTTAGAAAGACTTAAATTGCATGCTGACGAAAAGATCAGAGAAGAACAAGCGTGTTTCAGGCCGAAACGATCATGTATTGATCAAATATTCACACTAAGAACAATTATAGAAGAATCAGTGGAAAGGCAATCGCCACTTATTATCACCTTCGTCGATTTTCAAAAAGCCTTTGATAGTCTACACCGCCCATCATTGTGGAAGATACTTACAATCTATGGTTTTCCAACAAAATATGTGAATATAATCAAAGCGCTATATGACAATGCAAGATGTTGTGTTAGAACAAATAAAGGGAATACAGAATGGTTTACAGTAGAAACAGGGGTGAAACAAGGCTGTATTATGTCACCACTACTTTTTGGAATAGCTATTGATTGGGTTACACTAGTCAACAAATTTTTAAAAGTTATTTGTACCAGAAATTAAATATACCATTTCTTATTGATTTTGACATGCTGATTTCAAATATCATAATGAAATTCACCAATTGGCTCTGGGTTTTTTTTTTAATGATGAATTTACATTACAGTAATACAAATAATGTATGCTTGTTTAATTCTCTGGGGTGAACAGCTAGTCTTTCTACTTTAGCATTATAAAAATTGTGGTTACATACTCAATTAATTGATATTTCAACATAAAATGATAGAAAAAATAAAAACATTATTTAAAGTTCACATATCATGTTTTAAAAAGGCACATTTGAACCCATTCCGTCATTATTCAGTCGCTGTTCGAGCTCTCTTTGCTTGCTTCTTGTAGTCAATCGATGAGGTGTCTCTTGTCACAGTCCAACAGTAATCAGCAAGCATTGAAGGGCTCCAATTGCCTTGACACCTTGTCTCCATAGCAGCAATTTCCTGGTGAAATCGTTCACCATGCTCATCACTGACCGCTCCACAGTTTGACGTAGAGAAATCCAGATGAGAATCTAGAAAATTAATTTTCAAAGACATGTTGCAGCCAAGACTCTTAAACTTCATAAGGAGATTTTCTACAATTTCATTGTAATTATCAGATCTGTTGTTTCCAAGAAAATTGTCCACCACTGACTTAAATGCTAGCCATGCTGTTTTTTCCTTGCCATGCAACACGCAAAGAAACTCGTCATCATGAAGAAGTTTTCGAATTTGCGGACCAACAAATACTCCCTCTCTTATTTTAGCTTCACTCAGTCTTGGAAATTTTCTGATGAGGTATTTGAAAGCCTCATCTGCTTTCTCCATTGCCTTGAAAAATGTTTCATGAGATCCAGCTTAATGTGCAAGGGTGGCAACAAAATCTTGCTGGTGTCGACAAGTGCTGGGTTCTCAACGTTCTTACTGCCAGGCTGCAATGACTGCCTGATTGGCCAATGTCTTCTGATGTAATGGTCACTTCGTGCACGGCTATCCCACTCACAGAGAAAGCAACAGTACTTGGTGTATCCACCCTGTAGTCCAAGCAAAAGAGCGACCACTTTTAAGTCACCGCAAAGTGACCAATGATGATGATCGTAGTTTATACACTTCAAAAGCTGCTTAATATTTTCATAAGTTTCTTTCATATGAACTGCGTGACCAACTGGAATTGACGGTAACACATTACCACTATTCAACAAAACAGCTTTAAGACTCGTCTTGGATGAATCAATGAGAAGCCTCCACTCTTCCGGTATGTAATTGATTTTGAGGGCTGCCATTTAACCAGAAATGTTGTGGCACGCAGAAAGGTCACCCTCTTTGAAAAAGAATGTAATAATCGGCTTCTGGCGGTTCCTATACACATAAATTGTAACATCTTCTGCCAGGAGATTCCACTGTTACAATCTGGAACCCAAAAGCCCCGCCTTGTTCTTCGGTAAATTCAGATCTCTTACAAGATCATTCAGTTCACCTTGGGTTATTAAGTGTGGTTTAGTGGATGTAGTTTGCTCAAAATCTGGGTCGCTTGAGGTTGATGGTTCAGGACCACCAATGTCCTCTTCTTCATCAGTGGAAGCAGCTGAAAAATGATTCTGGCACTTTGGGAACTGGTAGGTCATCGCCATGTGGTACCGGACGTATTGCAGAGGGGATGTTTGGATATTCCAAAGTCCATTTTTTCTTCTTTGATATGCCTTTCCCAATTGGAGGGACCATGCAAAAGTAACAGTTGTTGAGATGACCAGTGGGCTCTCTCCAAATCATTGGGACTGCAAAAGGCATAGCTTGCCTTTTGCCAGTCAACCACAGTTTTAAGATATGCTGCACATGTATTGCAGCATATGTGTGGCGCCCAGCTCTTATTTTGATCTCCTATTCTGCAGCCAAAATACAAACTGTACGCCTTCTTAATCACTTTAGTTATATTTCGTTTTTGTGATAGAAATGTCACCTCCCCACATATATAACAGAAATTATTAGCACTGTTCACACATGTCGTAGGCATTTCTAACTACGATACTTTTGATAAGGACAAATGCACTAACTAATGACAACATTTTATCAGAGATAAGATATTTATACACAAAGGTGATGTAATCATAGGTAGGATTGCATCATCAACTTCTAGTTACATTTTTATTGGTCATTAGAAAAAATTATGCAATCGTCCACAACAGTTGCGTCATTTATATATAAATTGACCGTAATTAAATAAACTAGTAGCATATATCTTGAAAACTAGAGCCAATCAACATTTTTTAATGACATTTTCGTTTTCAGCACACCAAAATTAGTTTAGATCAGCTATTTTTATTTCTGGTACATTTTGGTTGTTGACTAGTGTTATGAGAAACTATACCCACAATGAACAATTGGGTATAAAATGGACAAATGGAAAATTCCTGGGGGACCTGGATTTTGCAGATGATGTTGCATTCTTAAGTTCAACACCAAGACAATCCCAAGAAGCAATAAATAATTTGTGTCATCTCTCGGTTAAAATAGGTCTCCAAATAAATGCCTCTAAAACTAAAGCTATGAACTTTTCTAACGAGACCTTTGATATCATCTTGAACGGGGAAAAAAACTACAGAAAGTTGAAAGTTTCAATTATTTAGGCAGTAAAATGACTCAGGATGGTGACACAACAAGAGAAATCCATACTAGAATTGCTTTGGCAGCTAGCGCCTTCAATAGATTATCTAACATTTGGAAATTACGATCATTGAATATACATACCAAGCTTCGTCTGTTTAATTCAAATGTTATCTCAGTGTTAACATACGGCTGTGAGAGTTGGAAAATAACAAAATCATTGGAGAACAAGCTGAATACATTCGAGAACAAATGTCTTAGAAAACTCATGAACATCAGTTGGAAAGAATTCAAGACTAATCGACAAATAAGAGAAGACTCTAGGCAGAAATATGTCTCCGACTATATAAGGAAAAGACGATGGTCATTTATCGGTCATGTCCTACGAATGCAAAACAACAGAATACCACTACAGGCGCTCACTTGGGTTCCTGAGGGTAAGAGGAAAAAAGGAAGACCAAAAGAAACACTCAGAAGAACAATAATAAGAGAAGGAAGAACATTGGGCCTAAATAATGTGCAAGAGCTAAGAGGAGTGGCGTCACAATGAACAACCTGGAGAGCACTGGTTTCTGCCTTATGCGCCGTGTTTGGTGCTTAAAGAATTTATTATTATTATTATTAATAAGTTTCCACAAATGCATACGCAGGGAAGATGAAATGAATGCTACAAATTTATTTATAATCGATTCCAAAGAAGATGAAGCCAGATTTTTCTGTTGACGTAGTGTGAAAAATGAAACACCTAGACAATGAGATCAGAACGACCCGAAACGCAGTTAATAGATTTACATCAACATAACACAAGTGCGAAACAAAACCACACTAATACAGACTCAACAGACAACCAGTAGCATCATCACTTAACAGAACCAATGGGCAAAATTCTGGGGGCTTCTTCCGCTAGTCTTCCCACTGCCAAGCATAGTAAATAACAGTATCAGCGAAAGCGACTAAAAGTAGATGCGGAGATCACACACGGATCTTCCACACATGAAATGAACTGGCTTAACTATTCAAAAAGAATATGAGCGTCAATATTTGAACTACGAGTATATAAGTGGGTCTACCACGTGCAACTACAAGAATGAACATTAACTATCAAAACAACACTCAAGGACAATGGCTGACCTTCAACACGGCTACTTTCAAAAAGCAAGATCAAGCCACATATACCAACAGTTACGATCATTCTATTCAAGAACTATTGTCAAAAGCAATTGAATAAACACAAAGAACGAAAATTTAAGTCGAACGTCGATTTAGCCACAGAATGTCAAACTGGCAACTCAAGCTTACATGACATAGCAGAGCAACGGCCGACAAGATTGGATTCAGCAGATTTGTAACGTCTAGAATTATCGTCTAACGACTAGATGTAGACAGAGCTTTAAGAAGACATCTGCATCCATCTTCTGTTCAAACATCTTCAGGCATCGTTTACGAAAAAATATCTCTATGGCATGAAGATAAGTATTGCATCAATGTTGATTATCGTCCGACTGTTTGACATTAGACACCCTGTTCGTTACTCTTGCTTTCTATACAATAGATGTTGCACTTCATCATATATATATATATTCATTGTATTTCCATGTGGGCGGCTGGAGGGCTTATCACTCATGACTCTACCTAAGTGGAATCATGAATTGTAACGTCTTTTAGGGTATATTTGGTGCATTGCCAGGGAAATCCTTGACAATTCATTGAATACATATTTGTTTAGTTGTTTCGTTAAGTATCACATCCTTTATTTTACACTTCTTAATTTATGTAAGTGGATTTATTATGTATTCGGTTGTTCTCTATCAACTTCTTGTCTAAATGTATCAGGTATTCATGACTCTCAGTTCTCGTACGTCAATTCTCTGTCTTGTTTAAATTATTTGTTTTACTGATAATACTTACTTATATTATTTACGTGAGTGTTATACTTAGTTTCTTTAGCTTTAGAGCCGCGGAGTGCTGTGGGATAAAGAGGTAGAAGTTGTTGTAGATGAGCTTGTGCTGGCTCCCTCATTTACAGCTGAAGCTGACAGCATAACCTCAGGCAGACTAGGCTCATTAGGGGGACCATATGGTTCTGAAAAAAGTACATAAGAAATAATCACAGCTCAAGAAACATATGTCCCATGCTTATAAATGCCATGATAATTTATTGTATAATGTGGAATCATGTTATTTTGTCAAACCAGAAAAATGTGATCACTCTTTACTGCCAATGTGTTAACTAATAGCTTACAAATATAAAAATTTTAAAAAATAATAGCTTATTCACATGTTACTTTTTTTTAAAAGTATATCGTTGAACCCTTTATGGGTTATAATTAGGACATATTGTGTATTAAGTCAAGAAAATTAAGTCAGAATTCCAATATCCAAATATAGTACCTTTCCCCCCTCCACTCAGTCCTAACAGAGTAAATTAAAACCAAATATGTGTAAACGTTTTTTTTGCATGACCTCACCACATGTGACTGCCTGGCTTTCTACAAGTGATTAATTTTACACCATTACCATAACAAAATTAGCTACATTTACCTGCACTGTCTTGGTTCCATTGCTTCGCTCTGGCCTTTTCCAGTTTTAGATGATGAAAGCTATTCTTTTTTCGAGGCATTTTCACACAAGTTCCGAAAAATGAGACTAACTAAATGTGTGTATAAAGAATTTATGAATCCGACGCCATAGTGTAAACATCGCGGTTAAGTCACATGGATTCACACAGGCAATGAACAGTTTAGAATAGTGTGCTCTACAAACACGGAAAAAGCTGATGTCGACGAACGCCTCACGATTTCTTTATATGGAAATAATCGGTAAAAACCCGACCTATAAATTCTCAATTTTGGCGGGTATAATTTTGTTACCAAAATAAATGAACTACATCACAGGATTCCCCAGATCTAGGCGAATCCAATGATGTATAATACGTAGGGGTGTAAGCTTGGTTGCTTTGGAAGAAACTAGGTCTAATTAGACATATTTTTTCGAGTTTGAGAAAATCTCTCTGTACCATACCTTTTTCAAAGTCAAAATACATATTGTTAGAATACATTTTGACATTTAACTCTGTTATATTTAGATTCAGGAGATGCTAAAGTATAAGAAAATGGACTTATCCCAAAATCATTATTTTTTCGATTTAGAAGAAAATTTATCTCCCGCTCCTCCCCTTAAGTAGAATTACATCCAACTTTTACTGGCCTGGAATAAATAAAGATGTCAGACTATACTGCCGTTCTTGTACGACATGCTAAATGGTATCACGTAAGGGCAAAGATCACACAGCACCCTTACAGGTTACAGATGTCCCAACACGGGCTTTTTCAAAAATCGCCATTGACATCATTGGGGGGATGTCAATAATGTTGGAAAGGGAGTACCGATATATTCTGACACTCTTAATTCTTCTCAAAAGGAGCAGGTTCAGACTGTTCTTCGTTCTTTTGAATACATATTTACTGATTTATCTGGACATACTGACTTAATCATACATAACATAATTCTTACCGACCACACACCAATTAAACTACGACCATATCTGATCCCGATACATTATCAGGATAAGGTTGAGAAAGAAATTAAAAGTATGATAGATATGGGGATTATTTCACCATCATCATCACCTTACAATTCTCCAATTGTTTTAGTAAAGAAATCTGATGCGTCACGTAGAATTTGCATCGATTTTAGAAAACACAATAAGGTTACGGTAACAGATTCCGAACCTATGCCAATTTTAGAAGACATGTTGCCTCAGTTATCACAGGCATAATTTTTTAGTAAACTAGACCTTTCCAAATGTTATTGGTAAATACCTTTAGCAGAAAAGGCCAAGCCATCGACAGCTTTTTCAACACCATTTGGATTGTTCCAATGGAACTATATGTGTTTTGGACTCGTCAACGCACCAGCAAAGTTCGTATGCTTGATGCGCCATTTGCTAGGCCACAGACGAGACATTATTGCATATATCGATGATATCTGTCTGTTCCATTCATCCTGGAATGACCATATGGAAGGGTTGAAATCTTTATTTCTTTTACTAAGATCACATGGGCTAACAGTATGTCCATCGAAAGTTCAGATAGGGTACAAAGAAATATCCTTTTCGGGGCACAAAATCGGTCTGAATAAACCATATTCAGAAGAGAAAATAATTAAAAGAATTTTGGAAATTAAAGTCCCAACAACAAAAAAACAGGTTAGAAGTTTATTAGGATTGATAAACTATTATCATAAATTCATTCCTAACTTTGCTTCGCTATCTGCACCATTGTCTGCCTTAACGACCAAGGGTGCACCTTTAAAAATCAGATGGTCTGATGAAGCAAATCAGGCATTGATCGCAATTAACCTTTAGCATGCTGTGGTAGCAACGTTGCGCCAGAGGTACTATATGTTCTGCCGGCGGGTGCAATGCTGCTACTTTCGGATAGAGTTGGTTTCCTGCCATATAACATGTGTATACGTCATATTACCCCCGGATTTTTAGTTTTATTCTTATTTGTGAAAGAGTTCACTTCCTATTCTGATCTATATTTGTGACGGGTGTGTAAGCGTTTATTTTCTGTGCATTTTTCAAATCGAAATCAATCGGCATGGAACAAGCTGCCATTTTCGCTGAAATTTTCATGGATTCTGACTCTGATGACGAGGAGTTTGTTGGCTTTACTAGCGCTGATATCGGTTCTCAGAATATGGGTGATGGCGGAGATGGGGACGACAGTAGTATGTCTTGCGTTGTTGATGACGATTTTGATGAAGTTGATATTCCCAGGGCCCCTTCTGGATACAACCACGAATGGCTCCGCAACTTTGACGAAGTTGTGGGACCTGTGGGCGTTGCCGATGACATCTCTGAGGTAGATGTATTCCGTCTGTTCATCACAGATGTGTTGTGAACACGTTAGTAATGGAAACTAATCGTTATGCCAGTCAGGTTAGTGAACAGAAAGGGCAAGATGTGGGTGCCTCATCCCGTGTGACGATGTGGACGAATGTCACTGCTGACGAGATGAGGGCGTTTGTTGCTTTGCTACTGATGATGGGTGTAACGAAAAGGTGTCTGGTACCTCTCTGTACATATCCCTGCTTTGAGCGTTTCCACACCCTGCTCAATTTCAAGACAGAATGTACTCCAGAGCTGCACCAGGAGTAGGTGAGTCTTCGTTTGTTGGTTTTTTTTTTTTTTTTTTCATCTTTCCATTCCTCTCTTCCTATCACATCTAACATATACACCAACAAAATTTATATCATCAGATTCATCATTCATTTATTTATATACATTCCAAAAATTATAGCAATTGACCAAGAAACAAAGAAACTATAGACGTTACAAGTCAACCACTATAAAAAAGGGGGCGCTGTGAAAAAGAATGCAGTGGCAGGGCAAATTTCCGCCATTTTAATGCAGTGTGCTAAAGGTTAAATATGCATTTTCAAGCCATCCTATTTTAAGTATACCTGACGTAAATAAAATTTTCATTCTCAGAACCGATGCCTCAGCAATAGCGATAGCAAGATGTTTGATGCAGAGATGGAATGACACGCTACACCCATGCATCTACATTAGTAGGAAACTTCTACCAGCAGAGTGTCGTTATGCAGTTGGCGAAAGGGAATTACTATCGATCGTTTGGTCTGTCTCCAAATTGTCAAAATTTTTACTAGGTGCGAAATTTATCAGACAAACAGATCACGCACCTCTTACTATGCAGAAGATCAAGGTTTAAAACAACGCAAGACTTCATAGATGATTTTTACTCCTTCAGGAATTTCAGTTTGTCATACAGCTGATAAGAGGAACCGAAAATTGGTTTGCTGATATTCTATCCCGATTCGCTGAAGACAGCGATCAGACTTCTCAAGATTTGTGAATTATACACTACAACATAGTGACCAGAAGTAAATAGACTTTTCAGACCACAGAAACAGAATTCATTTGCTCACCAGTAAGCAAAAAGATTATACTTCCACATGTAAATCAACAGTTTATGTTCTAGAACATCCTTGATCAAGAAAATTCAAAGTATTACAACAGTTATCAACAGATAAACAGTTTCGCTTAAACGATGATCATATCTTGAAATTTGTTCTCTAGCATTTCCCCAAATCAAACGCTCACGAAAAGGGGGAGTAATGTTGAGTGCACATCATCGGGTGGGCCAAATTTGAAGATTTGCTTCGCACCACGATATGCCTCACACAAACGCAGAATATTGGGTTTAGGATCTGACGTATCTGCGTAGTGAAGGATGACGAAAGTTTTGGTATCTGAGATATTCCAAAATGGACTGCGGCATTGATGTTTACAGTTCATATATTGTATTAAATTGAATTTGAGAAATGGTAATAAGTTTCCACAAATGCATACGCAGGGAAGATGAAATGAATGCTACAAATTTATTTATAATCGATTCCAAAGAAAATGAAGCCAGATTTTTCTGTTGACTTAGTGTGAAAAATGAAACACCTAGACAACGAGATCAGAATGACCGGAGATGCAGTTAATAGATTTACATCAACATAACACAAGTATGAAACAAAACCACACTAATACAGACTCAACAGACAACCAGTAGCATCATCACTTAACAGCAAGTCACTAGTGCCTTAAAACCAGCATTTCTGTCTTTGTATATTTTGTTTTTTTTGTACAGATGTTTCAGATTTTCGGGGGGGGGGGGGGGGGGGGGGGGGGGGGGAAGGGGGGTCATGACTGTCATGTTAGCCTCCTGTTGTCTTTTCCAGCCTGTGCTGGAATCGAATCCACTCTACGTTGGTTGCGACTTTCACTTTCACTCCTGGCTGTATTCATGTTGCCAGTGTGAGGCAATCGTTAAAGTAACCATTATGTTGCATATAAATTACTGTCCTGAATTCCATAGCCTGTTGCAGTTGCTTCCCAGCCAACATGATGCCCTTTCCACAGTTTCACCGAGCCTCTTAAGTGCCCTTGTTCTTAACTGTCCTTTCACACCCAATAGTTTCAGTAGATCATACACTGAGGCAGCCACTAGATCTTGCATCAACCTCAACAGCTATGATTTTTTTATGTAAACCTATCATGTCTCAATTCCAGATCACTATACTTGGCCAATTTGAATGAGGCTTGCTCATCTACCGTGTTTCCCCGAAAATAAGACCGGGTCTTATATTAATTTTTGCTTTAAACAATGCACTAGGGCTTATTTTCGGAGTAAGGCTTATATTAAAAGATACAAAAATCTACATTTATTCATGTACAAAATTCTACATTTATTCAAATACAGTCATGTCATCTTCTGGAACATCGTCATAACTCTCCAAATCCCGAATTCCGGCCTGAATTTCTTGCGACTCCATTTCCTGTAGAAACATTGGCCTCATTCTCTCATGTCCAGCAATAAAGCTTTCCTTAAATGAGCATTTCTTGTCCATGTAGCCTGCTCGTAGTGCATTGGTAACACAGCTGTCAGTGATTTTATCCCATGAATTCTTCACCCAAGTCACGACCTCCTGCAAACTAGGCTTCACAAAGTTTCCAGGCTGATTTCTCTCCATTCTATTTTCAATGTAGTCGTTGATTTCTATGCTCAAATGGTCCTTGAATGGCTTGTTTATTGCAATATCAAGAGTCTGGAGATAAGAAGTAATTCCTGCGGGAATCATTATTTGATCTATTCTTCTCTCTGCAAGGAAGTTCTTCATGTCTTTAGCGCGGTGAGTGCTGGCTGAATCCCAGACTAGCAGACCTTGTTGACCACCTCGCAAAACAAGAGGCAACATTAAATCGACCCACTTCATTATAACTGCTTGTGTGCACCAGGCTTTTTCGGTTTCAAGAACATAAATGCCTGAAACACATTCAATGTTATCTTTCTTACCCTTAGTGATGATTAGAGGTGGGGCTTTCCTTCCATCCAGATAAACTGCCAAAATACAGGTAACACGTGCACTTTCGTAACCAGTGGACGAAATGTAGATTGATGAGGCACCCATCTGATCAATTGTCGTTTGAGATCCTAGGCCCATAAACACTGCAGTTTCATCCATGGCAATCATGTTGGAGAGTTGGTATTTAGAAAAGTCGATGCCATCAACAAAGTACTTGAATGCAAGTGCATGTTTAATAACTTCAGTATCTTCCAGCTTGAACAGTGTTGTCGATTTTCTTAGAGACAGTTTATATCGCTGAAGGAAGCCATCCAGCCAGTGTTGTGATGCTTTGAATTCTTCTGGGGATATTTCTAAATGTGGTGCCATTGCAAGGGCAAATGCTTGAATATCAGCCCTGCGCACAACCAAAGTCTTTGCTCTCCTGTGAGCAATCCATTCACAGATGTCGTCTTCCAGTTCAGAAAATAATGGTTGCCGACCTGATCCACACTTGCGCTTCTTAGCATTTCCTTCTTCCACCTGTTGACTGAGGTTATCGTACTCTGCTCGCCATTTTCGGACCATTCGGAGATCAAGCTTCTTCTCTTTGCAGAAAGCCGTAAGATTCTTGCCCCGGGAGTCTTCAACGATTCCTTTCTTGTAATCGATGGAATAGCTCTTTCTTTTTGCACTCATCTTGTCTGGGTGTCAAAATATTATTCCCTTAAGTCTACCATTAAATCAAGTGTTAATTGAAGACTTACAAGACAGGTGTGGCAACAAAAATTATGAAACTTAAGAACAATGGCACACACAAAAGCGACGAGAAATTGTTGGCGCCAAAATTCTGCTTTTTTATTTCACACGAGTGACGTATTGAATTATGAACCACATCCGTTCATTATCAAGTGCGCACTAGTGGTGTCTGTACTCCAAATGGCCATTCGGCAACAAGTCTCTCATTCTAGCTGACGAAATGCACTAGGGCTTATTTTCGGGGAAATGCACTAGGGCTTATTTTCGGGGTAGGGCACTAGGGCTTATTTTCGGGGTAGGGCTTATATTAAAAGCATCCTGAAAAATCGTGCTAGGGCTTATTTTCGGGGAAGGTCTTATTTTTGGGGAAACACTGTAATATGGACTGAAATGGCACTGTCAGCTCAATTATTATAACCCAGTGCAACAATGAGGACTATAGCAATATATCTGGTTGTCTTCAAGATTTAATGATTTCCGTGTATGTTCCTCACTCAGGTAGATCTACTGCCACCTCCCAATCATTTGCACAGTTAAGAATAGAAGGTCAACTGATATTTGTTTTGTAGTGTGCTGACTTTCCTGCTCTCAGAAAGTATATATTTGTAGCATTTGGTCTCACTCTGCTGTTTGCCTTCACCCTTACCAGGCCTGTTGTAGCAGCCAGTTCATTTAGTCCTCTGCTGTGGCGCCATGTGTATTATCCTTGCCCTAATGACACCTTGCAAGCTGAAAGCAAATGTTCCAGTGTCTGCTGCTCTTGGCACAAGTGGCACTGAGCATCATCAGACTTTCCCCATCTCACAAGGTTTGTGGACAATGGCAGAAGATCATACATTGATCTGATAATAAAGCTGAGTCTAAGAAGTGCCACACATCATTCCATGTCAAGGACCTGTGTAGAGCTTCTTCCCATGCCTTGTTGGACTTGCTGCACTGCTTTTTGTGCATCCTCTTATTGTTCTCAGATTTCCCGAATTACCATATCTCTGCATCCCTTGTTTGATGCTTTGGACAACCAGTGGATGTCACCATGGTGAAAACTTCATCTATTAGCTTGCATGTATCCTATTACTTCATTTAGCTTGAGAGTTTCTTCGGCAGCACAAACAGCTTCATTCACTTTCCACTTCCTTCAAGTTTTCAGTTCTCTGACATGTACTCCCCCCACTGCAAAATTAAACTCTTCCAAGTCTTTGCAAACAACAGTTTTTCAGGCAACTTTCTTGCAAACATGAATAGATACCATGATCTGTTCTATTTAAGAGATGGTAACCAACCTTGACTGCAACCTTCTGTCCATCATGAGTTGTGGCTAGATGTACCTGAGCCAAACTGGCTGCAGCAATGGGCTTATCTTCAAATGAAGCAAACATTCCTAATGGTTTCTTCCCAAAATCTTCTGAGAATAGTTGTTCAACCTAGATGAAATTTTACACAGCTTTAAGTTCATTCTTAAATTTTAATCAACAAAATTATGCAGTACAGTAAGAAACTTTTATGTCTGTTAATCATTAAATTTCTCAAATACTAAAGCAACATTTAAAAATAAAACATTTTTCATGATTCAACTTTAGAATCACATTCTACAATGTGCATATAGAAAGCCATCTTGTTTACTGCTTCAATAGTATTATTGCAGTTCTACAATAATTCCCTTGGAAAAAAAAGAAATATTGTTTGATCTCATCCATGTGGATTCTAGGAAGATAGTGAAGAAGAAAGATTAGAACACTTCTACCTCCAGCAGGTTGTAGGAAGTGACTAATGTGAGCTTCAAACACAAAAAATAACTACAGAAACCACCATTGCAAATGAAATGTCACATGAAGTAATTTGGTGCAGGCTTCTTGAAATAATATCAACTTCAATGGTGGTTACCTGCTTTTTAATGAATGGTTATACTCCTTTGTTTCCCCTGAAATCAAACAAGATTCAATGTTTATATGCTATTAATTTGCCAATAAATCACCAGTAGTTCTGTTCATCTGGGTAGAAAAATAAAAGCTCTAAAATCCTTCTTTCTTTAACTTGTGATAAAGATTTTCATTTATTCTCTTACTTACTCATACGTTTGTACATATAATTTAATATACATTTAGCCCATAAAATACACTGAAAAAAATATGTTAAATTTATTTAATTAATATATACTTGCATAAGTTTGCAGATACACTAAGCTACTGAATGACAAACTAAAGCTGAGCCAAAAAAGTAGTTTCTGACCTCATGAGGTTTGCGTGCTAATGCTCTGTCCTGAAGAAGAACTAAGGTGTTGGTGTATTCTTTGGGCAAAATATGGTTCATTGAAACCAAGCCTGCAAGACAATTGTGCAAATTAAAAGAAAAAAATTAATGCAGCAGAGATTTTTCAAAATGATCAAAACATCAAGACCTAGTTCTGTACAGTTCTCTGAATTAGATGTGTCAAACAACCTTTTCAAATGCATCAGTTATTTGCATACTGCCATATCTTCAACGTAAATGTATCCCAACTCCTTTGTTTTATAAATTTATGATGAATGCACCCAGTAACCAAAATTTTTTTTCGTCCACACAATGCATTACTGCAGTAGACTATTCATAAAAATGTATGTGGAATGTAGATTATGCATCATTCAAATCCTCAACGAATACTGAATTAAAATTAATGTAATTACTGTACAACAAGATGGAATTAGAGAAAAGACTTAAATGAGTAATTGCTATCACCAGTTTAGACACACATCACCACCTTGTGAGTGTTTACTTTCAGGAAATGCAGACAAAAGAAAAGGGAGATGAATGAGACTTATAGACAGCTAAAAGAGAAATTGATTAAAGAAAATGTTAACAATGAAATGACTTAAACTAATCTTAAAGGGATGTAATGGTGAACAGGCATAGTGAAAATCACTGATCATGTTGATGCAGCACAGAAGAATACAGCTATGAAATACGTTATAATGGCACACCCGATTACAGAATGGACCACAGCCCTACACACACACAAATTTTGTTGGTGCCAAACATTTTACTCTTGATTGTACATAAATGAGGCCTGCTCAATCCAAATATCACATTTACTTGTCTGTAGCAGCTCTAGTTTTTGAGATACAGACATTTTTGTATTTCATTAATACAGGGTGACCCAAAAAAAACGGGCCCGCGCGAGCACTGTTTGTGCGCGCGCGGGCCCATTTTTTTGGGTCACCCTGTATTATTACAATATTTTCTATATAAGGCCAGCTTACTTTAAAGTAAAACTAGGTGACAGAACAAGTCTTGGGCTCCTCATATTGTTTGCAAAACATGTGTTGAACACCTGCGACAGTGGCCTTGTGGGAAAAGAAAATGTTTAAAATTTGGAATTCCAATGGTTTGGAGAGAGCCCAAGAACCACTATGATGACTGTTATTTCTGTGTTGTGAATATTAAAGGAAATAATGGAAAAAATCACAAAAAGTGGAAATATCCAGATTTAGATTTTGCTAGGCGACCTGTTCCACACGGAGATGACATACCAATTCCAACTTTCAGTCAGATTTCGGATTCCCTGCTAGAAGATGAGACAGCAGTGGCATGTGGAACGACAAGTGACAGTAATAGGGATTTCGAAGATGATTTTTCAGATGCTCAACACTTCGACCAGCTTGAACTAAATGATCTAATCCGAGATCTATATCTCTCCAAGGAATCTTCAGAACTTTTGGCTTCAAGATTGAAAGAAAAAAAATTACTGACTGCTGAAACAAAGGTTACATTGTATCACAGCAGAGAGCAAGGTTTTATTCCATTCTTTAGTAAAGAAAACAACCTTGTGTTTTGTACTAATGTAGGAGGTCTTGTTAACAAAATGGGTGTAAGTTATACACCAGATGAGTGGCGATTTTTCATTGACAGCTCTAAAAGAAGTTTGAAGGGTGTTCTCTTACACAATGGTAACAAATATGGCTCAATTCCAATTGCTCATTCTACTACAATGAAGGAGGAGTATGCTACAATAAGCACAGTTCTGGAAAAATTGAAGTATTTAGAACATAACTGGATGGTTTGTGTAGATCTTAAAATGATGAACTTCTTGCTTGGCCAGCAAATGGGATTCACCAAATATCCATGCTTTATATGTTTGTGGGATAGCAGGGCAAAAGATATGCACTGGACAAAGAAACAGTGGCCGTTTGAGGGATGAATTTAAAGTTGGAGAAAAAAATATATGGATGCGAGTCATGGGCAATGACTACAACCCACAAAAGCCAGATCCAAACCTCAGAAATGAGATATCTGAGGAAGGTGGTTGAAGTAACAAGAAGAGACATGGTACGCAACCAGACGATATGTCAAGGCCTTAAATCCCACCCCCTGCAGACCCAAGTAGAACAGTACCAACTAAGATGGTTTGGCCATGTCTGCAGAATGGGAGAAGACCGGCTACCACGACAAGCATGGGAAACAAAGAGCCAAGGATCCAGACCCCCAGGACGACCCAGAGTCCGCTGGGAGGACAACATTAGACAATCTTTGAAGGACCGAGGACTAGAATGGAACCAGGCCAGGAGGAAGACAGCCGATAGGATGATCTGGCGCTCTCTCTTCCAAACCTCTACACCTCACGGTAGAAGGGGAACGACTAAGTAAGTAAGTAAGTAAGAAAAAAATATTGTCAATAAGACTCTCATTGATCGAAAAAGAGTTCTACTGCCACCATTACATATAAAGCTTGGCTTGATGAAGCAATTTGTTAAGGCACTGAACAAAGATGGTACCTGTTTTAATTACTTGTGCAGAAAGTTTCCAGAATTGAGCATAGACAAACTTAAAGCTGGAATTTTTGATGGACCTCAAATTAGAAAGTTAATAAACGATCAAAATTTTATTGATTCCATGAACAAAACAGAGTCCACAGCCTGGTCATCATTTGTTTTAGTTGTGCAAAACTTTCTGGGTAACTTTAAAGCAGACAATTATTCTGAATTAGTTGGAAACATGCTGTCGAGTTTTTGTGAACTTGGATGCAACATGAGCATAAAATTGCACTACCTCCATAATCATTTACATTTATTTCCGGAGAATCTTGGCGACTTTAGTGAGGAGCAAGGTGAAAGATTTCACCAAGATATAAAAACAATGGAAGAGAGATACCAGGGACTTTGGGATGCCCACATGATGGCAGATTACTGTTGGACCCTTAAGCGTGACTGTCCGGGCATATCACATTCCAGGAAGTCCTCGAAAAGATCCTTTTTGCGTGTTGACTAAACAAGTGCTAGTGATAAAGTTTTATTACATTTTTGTTATATATGCACAGTAATTACATATAATATGAATGCAGACTAAAGTCAAAATGCCACTGATAGCACCTAACTCTAGGATTGTACATAACAATTGCCCTACTAATATGGTCATTCTTAGTTATCTCAAAAACTAGAGCTGATAGAAAAAATCTGATTACATTTTTGGAATCAGCAACCCAAAATTACCCAAGAACAGCTATAAAATTTAAGGCACCAAAATGTGTGTATACCAGTGTTATGAATCAGCAGCAAGAGCTACAAAAAATGGAGAGGAAGAATATGCATACAAATAACGAATGGACAGAAACTAAAGAAAAAGACAAAACTCATGCCAAAGGTCAAAATCATCAGTGTTGAGTTAAAAGTTGAAGGAATCAAGACTAGCCTAAATAATAATGCTGCTAGAATAATACAGCTGGAATCAAAAACAGCTGAAATAATAATGCTGGCATCCAAGAAAAAACAGACAGACTGAAGAAGTATAGCCAGAGGGTGGGTCTAAAGAAGACAGATGTCATGACTCAATGTGGGCAGTCCTTAGCCCATAACAATAAGGAACCAGAAGCTGGAACAGACGGACACATTTACAACACCAGACGGCAGAACAAGCCAAGACATCAAGAACATAATGAATAAAGAGAGAACAGCCTTTGCTAGTCTCAACAACATCTGGAAGTCTTCCCAGTACAGCACAAACACCAAAGTAAGATTAAATGAGAGCTGTATACTTTCTGTGTTTCTCTAGGGTACGGAATGCTGGAGAGTAACAGAGAAGGAAATGTCAAAACTGTCCTCCTTCAACACAATCTGCCTAAGGAAAATTCTCCAAATCTTTTGGCCGAATACTATCACTAACCAAGAACTACTTACTTGGAGTAACCAAGACGACATGCACACTATCACAGCTGGCAGACGCTGGAGTTGAGTTGTCCATGTCCTCAGAAAAGCCCTGATGCTATCACAAGAACAGCTATTCTATGGATCCCCAAAGGAAAGCGAAAGAGAGGCCGACCTAAAACAACTTGGCGGAGAACTGAGGAGGCCAAAATGCAAAGAATGAACCACAGCTGGGGCACTGTACGAAGGGTGGCCGCGACTGAACAAAGTGGAAGCAGTTTTTGCTGCCCTGCAAGACACCACCAGGCATGATGGCCACTGACTGCTTTGACAGTTGGCGGCTAAGGATCAAAGAAGAAGAAGGAGAATAATGCTGGCAAAATGGTGTACATATGTAGAGCAAATGGTGCTGCAAAACTGCAAAAAATTAGCAGCTGCTCAAATTTTAACAAAGTGTGGATAAAACGAAGAGCTCTGCTGAACATATTGAGGGATTCTGTCATGCCCATATGGAAAAATAAAGCATTAAAATGAAATATAGTAAGCTGGCATGTCACAAGAGATAAATTTGTGTATGGGGCTAGTAAAATCATCATATTAAAAAAACTGCTACATAAGCCACCACTGTAAAAATTCATGAAATGCTTTGGTACAAAGTTCTGCATGATGGCCAATTGCAGAGGTGACCCCATAGCAGAGGGAGTGAAAAAACAGGGACATGAAATTAATTTAGTTTCATTCTATTATCCAAATGGAACAGGACCAGCAGTAATAACTTATGTTTGCTTCCTAGACTAGGATAAGACATTCAACACATTATGCAGTAATATAATGGAAATATGAATTCATTACTACTCAAACAACTCATAAGTTACAGTAAATATGATGCAAGTCAGTCTTAAAACTTTCAGCATATATTATATAATTTGTGAACTTATCACTTTAGTGTAAGAGACCCAAAGATGCAGCAATAGAGAATGCAGTCAGCGACCCATAGCTTGACTGCTTGCATCAGGGTCAGTGAACCAGAGCTGACCAAGACCCTACTCCACCTCCACGTGGTGGTCCTGGAAACAGTCTGCATCACTGCAGTCTGGCTGAGAGTGTAGGGATCGAAGAGGGAAGGCAAACCGGTCCCAAAAAATGCCGTGCTGAAGTTGGATGTGTCGGCCGAAAGGCGCAGATATCACAGCTCCGGCGTAAACAGACACAACGCAACCAACGTCCTTTTCAGGACGAAGAAAGAAGAAGACTTTAGTATAAAGCAGATATTAATTTATGAATCACCAAACCTATGTTTTCATTGATGCACATACAAAATACAGACACAAACAAATAAGCGCACAAAACACACAAACCTTGCCCTAGCTTGATGTATATGCCTCCATTTTTTAAGCAGCCAACTAAAATTCTGTCAGCTGCTCTTTGATGACATGTCTTGATCAACTCTTTATACTCCTGTGACTCTTCATCCAGACCATGCAAAGTCCATTTGTAATCCACTGTTATTAATATGCCAATAACTAATGATCTGAAAATCGCAACATAAATTGCTGTGGCTTTTAAATATTTTTTGTCTGTGTGGGTAAAACAGATGTCATGTACAAACATAAAGCATGAAGGAACTTTATTATCATCACCAGAACCCATCAGCTCCCTATGTAGCACCCACTTTGAACAAAGCTCTTCTGTCTTGTGACAGTTCCAGCTCTTTCCATGTCTGCTTTGTATTTTTTTTTTAAATTTAAGTCTCCCATTCACTTCTCCTTGAGTTTTTAAGTCTCCTTTTACCCTGAGGGTTTCAGAACAAGGTTTGATTTGTAATGCTATCACCTGATTTTCTCAATAAGTGTCCTATCAAACACCAATGTCTTTTCCTCGTCTACTGTTCCACTAGTATTTGTCTGGTTTTATCCATCAATTACATATGGGTGATCTTGTCATACTGTTTTAGCACTTATATTCTGAGCAAGCACTCATTTATGAAAGTCTTGTCTTCTTCAAGGTTGTTTTTGTTGCTCTCCATTATTTCAGAGCAATACAATGGGGCTGTTTTTACATCTGAGTTTAAATTTGTTAGTAACGTGTTGGGTGTGATTTCTTTTTATCTTCATTCAATTGCCAATGCAATATACAAGCCCTTCTTGTCTTCTGTATTCTTTAGTTTTTTAAATATGACTTAAAAACTCTGGGTGTTAAATTGGCTTCAAGTTTTTTTAATCTGGCAGTTAAAACTGTAATTTATTTATGTTTGAAAAGAAGTTTATATATCAAAATCATTAACCACTGATCAAAAAGGAACGGCAGATCTTCACAATCCCTAAAATAAAATTTTCAAAGAAAAAAAATCTGATCAACTTGCAAGACTTAACAATTACATGAACAATGCTGCAATCTTCTTTTAATTTCAATATTAGGTGTACTTCACTGTGAATTACTTATACTGGTTAGAAAATCTACAATTTAGACCTAAAATCTATCTTTCATTCTGTGTTTTTTCTTCTCGATTTGTGGAATATAGTCCATATGTAATTGACATATAATGCTGGACATAACACACTCCAGCTAAACCAACAGAATATAAGCTCATATACAGGTTAACAATCAATGTCTAGCAACTTATTTCTGTTTTTATTCATCAGCAAATGGTGTCACTACAAAATTTGACAGCATTAGTGCCACAACACTATGAGGTGTGCTTTCTTCCTCATGTCTTCGGGATATCACTACTACTTCTGTGTTCAGCTTCCACTTTCCTATTTTCTTCCATCTTGCTTTGCACAGTCCCAAGTTGTTGAATTTCTAGTTTTTAATTTTTTTACTGGCACCTGTGTTCCTTGTTCGTTTAAAAAACATTCCAGGTGCCCAGTCTGGAGATTCCCATAGATGAAAGGTCAGCAGAACAAGGTGCTAACAGCTTTACAGAAATTCTTGGAAGAATTTGGAGAAAAGCTAGAAGAAGACACCCAAGAAAACATGAAATTGTTTGACAAGACCCTACAGAAAATGAGGACAGAAAAACACTGTTTCCATATAATTTATAAAAGATAAATAACACAAACTGTTTAATGCCCCACAGGAAGTAATGGTAAGATGGAAAGAATATTTCTCAGAGCTCCTTAATGGTGAGGAAGGTCAAGCGTCATACCTGATAAACACTATCACAGATGAGGAAACTAATCATGGTGAAAATGACATTAAGATGGAGGAACTGAAGGCAGCACTGGAGAAAATCAAGGTGGGCAAAGTGGCAGGACATGATGTAGTATATTATAGCACAACATTTGAAATGGTTATGTATATGGAAACAGCAGGCAACCTATTACTCCTGAGGGTCCTACAGGCAGCCTGGTGCCACAAGACCATACCAAAGGATTGGGAGATTGCCATCAAAATACCCATATTAAAAAAAGGGTGACAACTGACAATGTGGAAACCATAGAGGCATATCTCTTCTCAGTGTCCTTGGTAAAATCTACACTAGAATCCTAGAGCAGAGACTCCAATGCCTAGCTGAGCCACAATTGGATGAGGTCCAGTGCGGATTCCGAGGAAACCGAAGTACTCAAGACCTAATCTTCACACTCAGACAGCTGAGTGAAAAGGCCCTTGAGTATAAGAGTTGAGATCCATCTTTGTTTCATAGATCTGGAAAAAGGCGTTTGACAGGGTCCCCTGGAGCAAACTTTGGGACTGTTTGCCAAGGAAGAACATTCCAGCACCTCTGATTCATGCTATACAGAGCTTCTACAAGTCTTGCAGAAATTATGTGAGAACAGCAAACCATAAGTCAGAAGAGTTCAGGACCACCACTGGTGTAAGACAAGGTGATATCCTGTCACCTTATCTTTTCATACTCCTCATGGACGATGTCATCAAGGCATGTAAGGAGAGAACAAGAAAGTATTCAGTTGGGTACTGGAAGATGAGACAGGTCTGTATTTCAGAGCTGGCATTTGCTGATGATGTTGCCCTGATTGCTAAATCAGAGGCACATCTCCAATCCAACCTGCAAGTCTGGAAGGAAGAGCTGGAGAAGAGAGGGATGGTCATAAGCAGCTCTAAAACAAAATCCATGGTGATATCACGAGAAGAAAGAAGACATCAGATTAAGCTGGGAGAACAGGTCCTGGAGTAGGTCGACCACTTTAAATACCTCGGAGCTATTATAGACCGAAAGGGAGGTATCAAAGAAGAGTTGGCCACTTGAAAAGCAGCAGATGAAAGACATTTTTCAGGCCATAAATCGAGGAACCCTCAGCAGAAGGGAAATGGGCAAGAAGACGAAGAGGTCGGAATACTGCTCCACCTACATTCCAGTCTTGACATATTGATGCGAATCATGGGCAAGGACTACAACCCACAAAAGCCAGCTCTAAACCTCAGAAATGAGGTATCTGAGGAAGTAACAAGAAGGGACATGGGCTGCAATCAGACGAAACGTCATTGCTTTGAAACCAAGCTTTTGCACACCCAAGTGGAACACAGTACCAGTTATGATGGTTTGGCCATGTCTGCAGAATGAGAGAAGATCAGCTACCAAGATAAATATGGGAAATCAACAGCCAGGGATCTACTTCCAGGACGGCCCACAGTTTGCTGGTAGGACGACATCAGACAATCCCTAAAGGACCAAGGACTGGACTGGAATCAGGCCAAAAGGAAGATAGCTGATAGGGTAGCATGGCGCTCTCTCTGGCTAACATATACACCCCAAGGTAGAAGAGAAACAACTAAGTAAGAAAGAAAGGTCAGTAGTCCAGGCTTTCTCCGTATTGCATCATAATCCTCACAGATGGAGGGCTTCCTTTCAACCAGGATGGCTAAGTTGATGCCTTTTCAACCAGAATGGCGAAGTTGAATAACTTTCTTTAGAAGACTTGTTCATGTTTTTTACTGTCATTTATGTGGTTTAGTTTTTACAGGACAGAGTAGTCCCATGCCCAACATTCCTTTGTTTTACCACAGGCCGGACAGAGTACAGTGCTACTATTCTTTGCTCCCCATTCAGGCTTCAGTATCACCTGGGTGAATGAACTATGTGGTATAATAAATTAGCAAGAACAAGTAAACCAGCACTTTACAGTGGACCAGGAACTAGAGCGAAATTCTTCCCATTAGTCTTATACACTAAAGAAGAGTTTTGTGTAATTACTTTTGAATTGAAGGAAGGAGGAAACCACTACTGTACAATCCCTAGCACAGTCCTCAATTAAAACAACTTCTACAGAAAAGAGAAAGATATTACTGGGGGATTAAGAGGAACTACATAATTTGATAGGGAGAACCATGTGCTGCAGGCAATACCTGACTGTCACCAAGCTACTGTAGCAAAATTAGAATTAAAGATACCATAAAAATAGAAACTTGGAATGTCAGGAAACCATATGCTGGATGGATAATTATATAACATCAGGAGGGAAAGAATGACTGATTTAGTCCTATTAATTAAAGTGAATGGCAAACCACAAGATACTGGCCCGCTAATCCTTATCCGAAAGCTTTGAGGTGAAACGAATTTCAGAATTAGGAACTGTTCGGATTTCAGAAAAGTAGTGCGGTACATGTACCATGTATTTCGGTAACACCCTGGTGTGGCTCGAGAGAGAGAGAGGTCTTAAAGATAGCCCTGCTCCCGCAATGAGCCATGGACCAGCAGTATGAGTCAAGTAAATTAAATCTTGTCAGCAGGTGACCGTGATTCTCATCTAGACTAAAACAGAGCATAGTCTCTCTCCTTGTGCAACGACTGTACAGTCAGCTATCAATAATTATAGGTGCTTTTCTTGCTGTTACACACAGTGGTATATGCAGCTCTTTATAAAACTTTTACAATGAAATTAAACAAAGAATCATAACAAAAAAACAGTAAAAAACAAAATAATATTATTATACAGCCACAGATGCTCATGTAGATAGTGTAGAATGGTTAGTGGTATCTCAGTGCTGACACCACTAACCATTCTACGCCCATTTAGTTCTTTGGAAAAAAAAAAATGTATTTGCAGTTTAGCTTAATCATGCTCAGAATCTTACATCAAAATGTCTAATGTACGATGCATGTGATAGCATGGCAGTATAAGAATATGGACAGGAAACAAACATTTTCAGATTTTATTCATTTGTGACATTAAATAGCATTAAATAAGATACTGTTAATATGTATATTTCTTATTTATGTGTAAAGTGTATTTGTGTTATTATACCTGTAATAAAATTTAAGTATTTTGTCTTTGCAACTAATGACCCATCTGTTTGGGTCAGTCTTGTCAAGCAGACGACTGATATTCTATGAAATTAACTTTTGGTTTTCAGAGCTTTTCAAATTTCAGCTAAAGAGTTGTTGATGTGCATTAATTGTATACAAATATATGCACCCACAGTGGGTAGCACAGAAGAGTTGACACATTCATCAATGAACTTAAAATGGCTCAGACACAGTGCAAATCTCATGCGGCAACTGTAGTACTTGGAGACTTCAATGCAAAAGTTGGTATTAAAAAAAAAGTGAAAAACCTGACTGATGATTGTGACATGCGAGAATAAAATTACTAATATGCTGGAGGTTTAGAAACAGTTTGATTTATGGGAAAACTAGGCTGAAGCAGGCAACAGTAATAGCAGCACACAAAATTAAACAGAAGAAAGTAAACAGGTGTATTTTAAAATTCTAGATTTAACCTTACTTAAATCAGATCAGGAAATGAGTGAGAGATAGAACATTAAAATGCAAAACTGATAAAAAGCCATTAAAAAAATGCAGAGTATAGATGAAGACATCAAAAGAAATCACACCAGCAATAAGGAGGACTTAGAAAGAAATGGATGTAAGATTATATTCCACAATGGATGGGCACAAGAAGAAAGACTATGCAAGATAATTACAAATATGAAAAGCTCTAAAAGCAGCAACAGAAGCCTAGCTAAACCAGAGGTGCAGCTCAAAGTTCAACACAAAAAACACACAATATATACTTCTTCTTCAGGTGCCTGGTCTGGAACAGACATTGGCGATTGTTGGGAGCTGCTGTGCGGTACATAGCAGGTTACATTTAGTAACCACGGTTATGGGCTTGCACCGCGGAGCACTCCCATAAAATATTGTGAAAATATGCGATACATCGTGTGGTACCGTGTGATAGGGGTGACCCTGGGTTTTTTCCAATGGTATGGCGGGAAAGAGAGATGTTTGTAAACTGGCGGGAAAGAGAGACGTGTGTAAAATAGCGGGAAAAAGAGATGTGTATAAAATGGCGGGAAAGACAGATGAGTGTAAAATGGCGGGAAAGAGAGCGGTGTATAAAAATGCGGGATAAAGAGAGATTGGGGAGTGTGGCCTGTGAGTTTAGCCAGGATGGCTGTGTTTCAGTTCTGGAGCTATGAAGATTTGTGTAAGCCTTTATAGGCAGGATATTATATGTACTGTGAGAGAATGGATGTTCTCTGTGTTTGCCGTGGAGGCAAAGTGAATTATTACTGACTAGAGGTATAGCTAGTCGTGTGAGTCAGTAGTTAACTGACTGTACGTATTTAAGGCAAGAGCTGAATATACGTGTTTAAGGGCCATGTTGAATACGGACTTGGTTTAAACGTCCTGAAAGAACGAATCTTGATTGGAAGCTGCATGCCTATATCTGATTGTGTAATTATTCATTGACATGCCATATTCATCTTATCTTCATAATAAATGTGCAGAACCATTGGCCAGTTAGACAGACTGCTCACTAACGTTGTCTCGAGTAACCTGTTAATGTTGTATGTACAAGCCAGTTATAATATCACACCAAGTCGACGTCAATTAAAGTATGAACTCGGGGAGAGCTGGAGATAACATCTGATGTCTATACCATCTAGAGACACACCGCAAATACAAAACAAACAGTTCTCAACAGCAATCATGACCCTCCAATCTTCTCTGTCTTTTGATAGTCTAATGAGGTTGTTGTTGCCCATGCTGTTGTTTGTTGCCCAGTTGTTTAAACTTTCCACATACATCTTTCTCTGCCTTCTTCCTCTCCTACCTGGTATTTTCCCACATAAGACTAATTCCTCCACTCCTCCTCTTCTGTTGGTATGTCCCATAAATGTCATTTGTCTTTTCCTGATGGTTTTGATGAGCGATCTATTAACACCCGCAGCTGTCAATACCTCAGCATTGGTTTTCTTCTCTGTCCACGATATTCTCAGTATCCTTCTCAAAAACCACATTTCCACTGCCTCCAGTTTTTTCACCATTTGGTTACTCATTGTCCAACATTCGCATCCGTATAAAAGAACAGACCACACGTAGCCCCTTAGTAAGCGAATTTTTGTGCTTATGGTGATATTTCTGTAAGTTGCTCATCCTAGTAAAGGCTTCTTTGGACATGGCGATCCTTTTCTTTATCTTTGTGTGACACGAGTTCGTAAATCTATAAACACATCTATATACACATAAAAATAAATTAGTTAACAGGCAAAAGAACATGAAGTGATAAGAAGGCATAAAAAGACTTGTAAGGGGATGAGCTACAGTGAAAACCATCTTCTGACACTTACCTGCCCATGAGACAAAATCAATAACATTCACTTTCCATACATTTTCAAACTCCTTCTTACTCGAAAGGTGTTCACAGAAAAATTTCATTGTCTGGTAGGAGAGTCTTCAAACATGCTGTACACTGATCTGATTACACTAGTCAACAACCAAAATGTACCAGAAATGAAAATAGCTGATCTTAACTAATTTTGGTGTGCTGAAAACGAAAATGACATTTAAAAATGTTGATTGGCTCTAGTTTTCAAGATATATGCTATTAGTTTATTTAATTACGGTCAATTTATATATATGACGCAACTGTTGTGGGCGATTGCATAATTTTTTCTAATGACCAATAAAAATGTAACTAGAAGTTGATGATGCAATCCTACCTATGATTACATCACCTTTGTGTATAAATATCTTATCTCTGATAAAATTTTGCCATTAGTTAGTGCATTTGTCCTTATCGAAAGTATCGTAGTTAGAAATGCCTAGGACATGTGTGAACAGTGCTAATAATTTCTGTTATATATGTGGTGAGGTGACATTTCTATCACAAAAACGAAATATGACTAAAGTGATTAAGAAGGCGTACAGTTTGTATTTTGGCTGCAGAATAGGAGATCAAGATAAGAGCTGGGCGCCACACACATGCTGCAATACATGTGCAGTACATCTTAAACTGTGTTTGACTGGAAAAAGGCAAACTATGCCTTTTGCAGTCCCAATGATTTGGAGAGAGCCCACTGATCATCTCAACAACTGTTACTTTTGCATGGTCCCTCCAATTGGGAAAGGCATATCAAAGAAGAAAAAAATGGACTCTGGAATATCCACACATCCCCTCTGCAATACGTCCGGTACCACATGGCGATGACCTACCAGTTCCCAAAGTGCCAGAATCATTTTCAGCTGCTTCCACTGATGAAGAAGAGGACATTGGTGGTCCTGAACCATCAACCTCAAGCGACCCAGATTTTGAGCAAACTACATCCACTAAACCACACTTAATAACCCAAGGTGAACTGAATGATCCTGTAAGAGATTTGAATTTACCGAAGAACAAGGCGGAGCTTTTGGGTTCCAGACTGCAACAGTAGAATCTCCTGGCAGAAGATGTTGCAATTTCTGTGTATAGGAACCGCCAGAAGCCGCTTATTACATTCTTTTTCAAAGAGGGTGACTTTTTCTTTTAAGGGCAGCCCTCAAAATCAATTACATAACGGAAGAGTGGAGGCTTTTCATTGATTCATCCAAGACGAGTCTTAAAGCTGTTTTGTTGAATAATGGTAATGTGTTACCGTCAATTCCAGTTGGTCTCGCAGTTCATATGAAAGAAACTTATGAAAACATTAAGCAGCTTTTGAAGTGTATAAACTACGATCATCATCATTGGTCACTTTGCGGTGACTTAAAAGTGGTCGCTCTTTTGCTTGGACTACAGGGTGGATACACCAAGTACTGTTGCTTTCTCTGTGAGTGGGATAGCCGTGCACGAAGTGACCATTACATCAGAAGACATTGGCCAATCAGGCAGTCATTGCAGCCTGGCAGTAAGAACGTTGAGAACCCAGCACTTGTCGACACCAGCAAGATTTTGTTGCCACCCTTGCACATTAAGCTGGGTCTCATAAAAAACTTTGTCAAGGCAATGGAGAAAACAGATGAGGCTTTCAAATACCTCATCAGAAAATTTCCAAAACTGAGTGAAGCTAAAATAAGAGAGGGAGTATTTGTTGGTCCGCAAATTCGAAAACGTCTTCATGATGACGAGTTTCTTTGCGTGTTGCATGGCAAGGAAAAAGCAGCATGGCTAGCATTTAAGTCAGTGGCGGACAATTTTCTTGGAAACAACAGATCTGGGAGCGGTCAGTGATGAGCATGGTGAACGATTTCACCAGGACATTGCTGTTATGGAGACAAGGTATCAAGGCAATTGGAGCCCTTCAATTCTTGCTGATTAATGTTGAACTGTGACAAGAGACACCTCATTGATTGACTACAAGAAGCAAGCAAAGAGAGCTCGAACAGCGAATGAATAATGATGGAATGGGTTCAAATGTGCCTTTTTAAAACATGATATATGAACTTTAAATAATGTTTTTATTTTTTCTATCATTTTATGTTGAAATATCAATTAATTGAGTATGTAACCACAATTTTTATAACGCTAAAGTAGAAAGACTAGCTGTTCACCCCAGAGAATTAAACAAGCATACATTATTTGTATTACTGTAATGTAAATTCATCATTAAAAAAAAAACCAGAGCCAATTGGTGAATTTCATTATGATATTTGAAATCAGCATGTCAAAATCAATAAGAAATGGTATATTTAATTTCTGGTACAAATAACTTGAGGACCCCACTTACTGGTTCTAAGTAGCAGTGGGGATAAGGTCGGAGGGCACTGCTGAATCCTGCTCCTAAGGGGGACAGGGTATAGCAGAGCTTGCACCATGCTGAAAAAATTTGTTGACTAGTGTTATCTCATCTATCTCCAAGTCAACTGCATTCATGGCTGATTTGTTAGCAGCATGAATTTTATGTAGCCCACAGCTTCCAACATTCAGGATTTCTGTGCCATAATTTTGAATAAGCAATGTATTAATTCTATCATTAAATGCACAATTCGCATTTGGCCAGTCCACAGAAAGTTGGATCAAATACCCTAGACTGAGTGATGAAAATACATCTTCAAATGCAGAATGCATATTGACAGGTTGTGGCATGCCACAGAAATTTTGAAGTGAAATGATGAGTTGTTACCACATGTACATCCTAGAAATGATTATAAAAATCTGTGTGATGTTTTAATATATGGAGGCAATGATATAGCATTTAAACATTTTCAATTTAAAATTAAATAAAACACAAAATAAAACATAGATCTCAAATGGAGTTTCTTTCCTTTTTTTTGTCTTTGCACAACTAAAAAATAATTATAAAAATTTTTTAAATGGATAAAGAAAACCCCAGATGTGAAGTAAGTTGTTTAAAAAAAAAAAATCTGCCTTCTGTGGGACTCACATTCAAATTATTTAGTGTGCAAGTCTTTAGAAACTTCATTAATAAAGCAAGCAGCTTCTCCCTATGTCATTTTTGAAGGGTTACTCCATGGCTTCATAGCCAATGCATCCTCATAAGTTTGAATAAAAAGGTGAAATAGAATGTAAAGGAATGACATGACTGCAGGAGAAATAACACATAAGGAAGGGAAACCCAAGGCCTGTAAACAGTAAATAAATATTAAACAAACATAAAGGTATGTTTTCAGGCACTCATAAGAAATAAAGAAGTAGAACACTAGACAACAGAAAAATCTAGGTGATGCCTAGATGGCAGGGAGGATAGTGTGATTCGCTTGCATAGCTAGGCGGGGTTGTCGCACGGAAGGTCCTGGGTTCGAGTCCTGGGTAGGCCACTCACGTCTGTTGTTTTTCTGTTGTCTAGTGTTCTACTTCTTTATTTCGTACGAGTGCCTGAAAACATATACCTTTATGTTTGTCTAATATTTATTTGCAGGAGAAATAGTGTTATTATAAGGAGATGCATATACACACATATTCATATATGAGGCATGAAGCCACCAATGTTGCTTGTCCTCTTGCAGGAAACCTGCTCATGCAGTGATGGTTTCTGTAGCACTTTATTTTACATGACGAGCTTACCAGCCGTATTCACAAATTCGCATAAGAAACTTCTTATGCCCAAGAAAGCATTAGTTCTATTCTTTCTTTTCTTTGTCTCCAGAAAGACCTAGAGAATCTGTGTGTGTGTGTGCATATGTGTGTATATGTATGAACATGTGTGTATCTATAAACTTACCTAAGAAACCGATGAGCACCACCCACAAAAACTTTGTGCTGCCTTAATGTCTGACAATCACATGAAAAATAATACACTCCTGTAGCAACTGAGGTAGCACCGAAAACTAGGGCAAGTTTTTTTAGCGAGCTGTACTTCGATCTCAAATGTTCTTGTTTAACTGATGATGAAAACTGTTTTATAACCGGTACATTGCACATGGTTTGAATAAGAGATTGAAATGATGGCAACAAAGGTTTGCTACTGATGATGCGTTTCTTGGTTAACAAGCTCCCAAATCTGTGAATCTTAGCAATTTGGGAAATATAACATCTCTTCCTAAGCACTCCCAATGTAATCGAATGATGTGTCATCACATGTGAATGCACTGTCGACCACATAGCCAACATATGGCTAATACTGTTGCAACGTTAGCAACTAATGTATCCTTCCAAGATGCATGGATGTTAACCCAATAACGTAATGGCTCACTCTTGATATTATTCTTCTAAGTTCACCAAATTAGGTTATTTTAAATTCCGACAAATGTACATCACACAGAAGTTTTCTGCAGATAGAAACAAAATATATTTGATAAATCATACTACATTATTTCTACTGTTCTTTGAATTTTGTACATAAAAATACAGTGGTAGCAAACTATAAAGGATTCCTACATGCAACATTCACAATAAAAGATAGTGTTTTACATAATGTTGCTTAATGTCATAATACTTTAAAATAAAACACAGTTATGTCATTTAATTTATTAACTAAATTAACAATGACTGAATGCATAGCCAAAAATAGCACTTAGATCACGAGATATGTGTGCAAGAGTTTTGTCATGAAGAACAGTTTTATTTTAGTAAGTTTTATTTAGGCACTAAAATCAATCTTCAAGACAAACTGGGGATAAAGCACTGCCAGGAATTCTGACTTCAATTCACTAAACTGTTCCCCAACTAGCAGTTTGAACATCCTGGATGCCTATTCATGCATACTTACACCTTCTTGTGTTTGGATATTCAGACCATTCGCATATTACATATCATGACATAAATTTGAGGCCATAAAAGACTAGGACGCATGTTTGCTCAACTGGACAATATTACTTTACTCAAAAGTGTTTCTTTGAATGTCAATCCAAATTAATCCTGTTGAATATTATTTTATCAACGAAGTGCCTAATGACAGTAGTGAAAAAGGATATATCAGGCTAGTTATTCTTTAATCTGATTGTTTTATTTTGTTCTTCTAACTGCAGCAGAGGTTATAATGACAGAGGAAAGCACAGAGAGACAAGATGCTTTCTCTAGTGATGCACTGTCAATAATTGCAATGTTGAAAAGCCTAAATAATGCAAACCCTGATGACCTAAGATTAGTGCTCCAGAACCTATGTCAACGATTCAAAAGAGTTGTGATCCAATGTATCCCATCTCATTGTAACATCACTGGCAATGAAGAGGCTGACAGATTGGCAAATGAAGGTGGAAAGCTACCTCAGCCTGATACAAGCATAACTTTCGATGCGGCAAGGAGTTTTATCAGAACCAGATACAGAAACAAATTGGATGCAGAGCATCCAGGTCACACACAAAATGATGCATACTACCAGCTCAACAGAAGAGAACTAGTGGTAGTCTTCAGACTCTGCATGGGCCACAACAGATTGGGATACCATCTATTCAACAAGGTAAAGATAGGAACTACTGATGAGCGCAACTGTGGCACCGATAAAATGACTGCTGAACATCTGCTTCAAAGATGCCCAACATATGTGGAACAGAGAAAACACATATGGCCGACACCAGTACCATTTGTGGAAAAGCTCTACGGAGATGCAAATAGCTCAAGCTTACTACTGCTTTCTTTGAAAACATTCAAGAAAATGTCAGAGAGTGTACGAAGAAGAAGAAAAAAGTTCCTCTAACTCAGCAGTAAAATTGTAGGACTCATGGTGAACATGATATTGGTTTGAAGCTGACAAGAGAATTTTTTCATCCAATTTTCTTTCACTTTAACCCAGGGAAAAATAAACTTGCATTACAATTATCAAATTTGTGTCTTTGACCAAATAATGGTTCGCTCAGGTCTATGAACAGTGAACTGTGTGTTAAAGTGGAATATTTTTAGGGCAGGATATTTTTGTTGATAACCACAGCAACTGTAAACTGCCAACTACCTCTTTGACAGTAGGTTTGTGCATTGTTACGACACGTTTAATGATAGTGGCTGCTACAATTGCGAGCACTTTAAAGTTACGCGTTAATGTATTGGGATGCTATAAATATAAGATGTTTCCCGCTTCACGATATTTTATTGAACGCGAATTTGTATAGTTGTCTAGGATTAGGATGACGCGGTACGTTGGTATGCTAACACATGACAATGTCCTATTTTCACCATTGAGAGTCTGAACTTCTTTCAAGTCAGACGTGTTATACTTCGCTCCCAGTATTGTTATTAATCGTGCATAAGTTTTCATTGAAGAAAGGCCAGGGTCAGCCTTATTATTATCAGATGCAATGGAAGAGCATATTTGTTCAAATATAATGTTTTCCTGGAGCGGAATATCAGGGAGTATTTAATTGATCGACATTGATCTTTCAACGCTGTAGACGTAAGATCTTTTAAAAGACGCTGATTTATTTCATTGTTTCTTTCGATTCTGATATTTTATACTGCCCGGAATTTATCTCGAACGGAAGTAAACACAAAACTGGTCAAATTTCAACAAGCTTTAACGTCTTTTATTTGCGTTTGAACGGATTTTTTCACATTTATCTTCATCTTTAATCGTGTTTTGTCGTATCGCCATAATGGCCGAAAAACACACAGGATATGTTACTAATATGTGAACAGTGAACAAACTGTGTGATCAACCATAACTTTCTTACTGTTTCTGTGTTTCTAAATGGAGTACCTGCACAAAGAGAGCAGTGAAACTGTATTGTGATAACAATTTATGTTACAAGCCTTACGTAAGTCGAAAATTTTTGTTCAAAATTTCAAGTTTTCTTTTTTCCGTGTACATGTTATCTGTTATAACATAAACATAACATAAAATTAGCTAGAAAGGCATATGGATTTATATTGTTCATCCAATGTACTTTAATTTGATGTATAATATGTTATACTTAACTCATGATTAGACACACATTGTCAGTAAACGTAAATTATATATGTGTAAATTTTTGGGGCTTAAAAATAATTCCGTCCAGAGCTGAAAATAATTACGTACGGAATCAGTTAATTATTGCTGCTAAAGTTCCTGAAGATTCTCTTCTAGTAAAGACCTCTGTCCATAGACTAAGGATTACAAAACTGTTACCGTATAATATCCTTCTCAGTCACGACCGTTGACCTTCTTTCAAGGACGTCTATCATGGTAACGTATTCATACTCTGGGATGAAATCTTCCATATTACATTTGTTACAATTCCCAGACGTTCATCCTACATAGCGTTGTACATCATATAATTTCACACAAAGTCATATACGATAATCCTATCAGTTAAAGGCTTTCAGTTGGCTAACCTCTCTTTACATCCGTGCCACGACTTTGGCATTGAAGCATGTACGGCATTTAAAACATGTGCATAAGGTAAACAATATAACTTCTTCTACTCGTAGGAATTCTCCGTCTACGATCCAAATCTTAAAGGCAAGCGACTCTGTAGATCCATTCTAGGAATGATAAAATTCCCGCTAGATTAGTAGTAGAGCGGCCTTTTTATGCAGCATTAAAATAAGAAGTGGGCGATAACTTACGTGACATAACTGCGATTGGCTTCGACCTGAAGACCAATACAAATCACAATAATAAATGGCTTCCTTCAACATGCCATTGGATACACAATATAAGATTACAATCATGGACACAAGCCAGTTCCATGTTTCCACTTCAAAACCTGACGTCACAAACTACTCAACTAGGTTACACGTGCGTCCAAAGCAACACTCACTGCTTTGTGCACGTCAGTGCGTGAATCAATCGAACGCTCAAACAATATAACTACATAAAACTGGTGCGTACATTTGGCAGGACCGAAGACTACCCCCTTAGGTAATAAATGTACGTAACAGAGTTGTGCTTTTACCCTCTTACATGAACATAACAACAGGTTTGTTCCAAAACCTTCACGCAACTATGTTGCTGTTTGACTTGAGAAGAAGGAATTTTTATAAGCACTCATTAAGTGAATTCCCCTTTTCCTGCCCGCTAAAGAGGAAAATATAAAAAACAAAAGTAATACATGTTATAGAAGAAGATGACTAACGATCGGGGTGTGGTGGTGTTGATGTTGTTTATTGTGTTGTGTTGACGTGTAGGTATTGAGAATATAGAGTGGTGAGAGGTGCCGTTTTGTAATTATCGGAGGTAACTATTCTTGTGATGTAAAAATATGACAGGGAATTTCCGTTTGTTGGGGGAATGTAATTACAAAATGATGAGGGTGCTGGTCCACGTGGTAGTTTTTTTATTATTTATATTATATCATGCGTAATAAGTCTACTCACCCAATGGCCATCTAGTGATATGTAAGTGACCCCCGCACACAGCCGTATTCTCCAACATAATAAAATACTGTCAAAGGCCAGGCTGGACAAGGCCAAATAGACAGTTTTATTGAACACAAAGAGGGTCAGCAGAGATATATCCCATATGCAGACTAGATTATGGCGGCAACTAGACAATCCCTTAGTGTTGCAGTCAGTTACTGAAACAATGTCGAGGCTATTTTCATCCATGTTTAATAAAGTTCAAAAACACACGTGCTTTTACCCTCACTAGAAAGAAACGCGAGCGATGACCCGCGCAAAACATCTCGCGTAAACCATGACTCGTTTATAAAATTCCGGTACCATAGAGGGTGACGTCAGGGCTAAATATAGCTATCTAGAAAAGCGTAATAAAAAATCTAACATGCAGAGTTTTGCGTATTGGTAGACGAAAAAGCCTAGCTGCAACGGGATTTTTACCTGTGTAAAACGAACATTTTACCTTTGTAAGACTAACCCCGCTGCTTATTTCTGTTCACGACACAAGTTCAAAACACAATCGATCAATAGTAGAAATTTATAAAAGAAACACTCCTTCGTTCGTGTGTTCGAACCCCCGCGACTTAAGGTTTCACTTTTTTTCACACGGGCGATATCTGGTGATAGGTTTTATATTGTCGCCCAAGCGGTTCAAACAGGGGGCGTCCACGGAAATGTAGTACATTAAATAAATGTAACTAAGTATTTGTTCCAGTTATTAAACGGGTATCTACGTTTTGTCCTGCAATTTTCAAACTTTAGTAAAAGCTTTTCTTCCAAGCAGCAAAGATGGTCCCAAAATTTTCTCCCAGGCCTGCGCAAAGGGTCCAACCTATAAGTAAATAGATTATTGTCAAATATTTTCTTACCGTTGTCAAAATATTTCTTACCGTTGTCAAAATATTTCTTACCGTTGTCAAAATATTTCTTCCACTTGCAAAAGACATTTCTTCCACTTGTCAAAATATTTCTTCCTGTTGTCAAAAATTTTCTTCCACTTGACAAATATTTTCTTACCTGTTGTCAAAATATTTCTGCCACTTGGTAAAAATTCCTTCCACTTGTCAAATATTTTCTTACCGTTGTCAAAATATTTCTTACCGTTATCAAAATATTTCTTTACCATTGTCAAAAATTTCTTACCGGTGTCAAAACATTTCTTCCACTTGTCAAAATATTTCTTCCTGTTGTCAAAAATTTTCAACCACTTGGCAAATATTTTCTTACCGTTGTCAAAATATTTCTACCACTTGACAAAAATATTTCTTCCACTTATCAAAATATTGCTTTCACTTGTCAAAAATTTTCTTCCACTTGGCAAATATTTTCTTACCGTTGTCAAAATATTTCTTACCGTTGTCAAAATATTTCTTCCTCTTGGCAAAAACATTTCTTCCACTTGTCAAAATATTTCTTACCATTGTCAAAATATTTCTTACCGTTGGCAAATATTTCTTTAAATATTTCTGCTAGTCGCCAAACATTTCTTCAAAGGCGACCATCTTTCATGCGGTGGATATGGCCAAGACAGCATAGGCTTCCCTGTCTCAGCCGGCTATACAGACTTTGAAAGCCAGCACGTGACATCTTTCCTTCGAAACATTTGTGCCCAGAGAGAGTTTATCATTGACGATTGTTACGCACGGATCATTATTATTTTTCGTTTGTATAAACATTTTTCGTATGTATGATCATTTTTTGACTGAAATGTATATTATATATATTTTACAGTCAAAGGGACAGAACCCGAGATATTGATACTGCTATTTTTTATGAGTTTACCTCCTCTTGTATAGAGACACGTTCGGTCTATAATTTCTTGAACGAAGCGTGACCATATCTCCTTATTTGGTAGTATCAGTCAACTATGGTAGATGTCTGAAAACCTGTCTTAACGCTTCTGTTCATGACCATAAAAGGCGCGACTGTGTAAGACTTTTATCTCGAATGTTCTTAGAATCGTCTAATGTGAACGGCGACTCAGATATTGTTGTTCTGCGCATGTCTCGACTTGGAGAGTTCGTTTGTGGTTCCGCCCAGCTCGGGGCAGTTAAGAAATGGTCTGAGTAGCGAGCAGACGAAACCTGCGTCTTGTGATTTTCTGAGGGAAATACATTGTCTTTGTGAGTTAGTTAGCTAACTAGACTATTTCCCAGTATTATTCAAGCCTGCCTGGAGGCATATGTTCGTGGTTGATTTTCCGAAATAAGGTAATTCCTCTTGTATCGAACTTTATGCTATCATCTAGAGGTTCGTCATTTTGTCGCCTTTTGCTCGCCTGTGTGATTCAAAATGGAGAGGTACTTTGACTAGGATTAAGTCACCGGTATCTTTATACCTGAACTAGTTATATATATATATATACATATGGGTCGCTCTAGACCAGCAAGACTATTGTCTGTGTTCCAGGATTCGTTATATCAGAGATCACGTCCAAGTCAGATGGTTAGACTTAGGAAGGTTATAAAGGTCGAGCTGACCTGTAATCCATGTATGCTATTCACGTGCAGACAGTAAACGGACTTATTGTATACATCTGATCTGCTAGCATCAGGAAGGGAATATTTATTATTGTCTATGAACATTGTTGAGCTGCAGCTGACACTGTTGCAGAAGTTATATATATATTATTTATACAGCTTCACGAACCAGAACTTTAGGATATCGAACATACAGAAGCTATCTGTTTACAATACAACTATTGAGTATTGAATCCTAGATGACTATCGGCTAATATGATTTGAATGCTGAACTCGTTGAACTATGTTGATGTCATAAATATCATGACTGTTTTTGTGGCGTGCAATAAATGGTAAAAATTATACAACGAAGTTACCATTTCTATGACTCTACACATCATGTTGCCTGTGTTGTACCCTGTGAACTACTCTACTGCAACATACACAGCAACATTATAAACCAGATAAGACACCCACATCTTGCACTTTAATACCTGGTGTCGATAGGGGTGGTAATTTGACGTCATCCTAAATCCACCCTTATCAATTCATGGTGGCCAAAAGTTGGTTTATTCTGGTACCAACTCTCAAGGGGGTCAACAAACCCAGACATCATCAGCAGACTACAAGACAACGTTGCAGTTTCTATTCATCACCTTTGATGAAATTTTTTTGAAAGACGCGGCATTACTGACAGTTGTTGATATTTTGAAACTACCCGGCGCTGCTCGGCAGTATTGAAGTTTGTCTACAACTAGAAGGACAAGTACCGAGCGAATGGATTTCCTGATCTGTTAAGAAGAAGGACAAGTGCCGTAACAACTGTTCCAGTAGTAGAATTCTATCGCAGATTCAGAAGGTCAAGTTCAGAAGCTGTTTCCTGTCAGAAGCTCATTTCCTTCGTCATGGCTGTCTATGGGAGCAGATGTTAATCAACGTTGGATCATTATCCTCAGAATGCTGACGACATCCTGTTCTGCACCGTGCTGACGTTTGGGACATATAGAAGTTAAGTGGCCTGTTTTGTTTTGTGAACTGTGCCCTTATGTTCTAACTGAGCCTTCTGTCTATCACATTTTTCACACTGTTTACATGTTTATATGTTATATGTTATTTGTATTTATATGTTTATATTTCTGCGGGTTTTTCGGTTGGGCGGTGTCTTTCAGTAGATGATACCACGTCACAGAGGTTCTACTGTTAGCGTTTTCGTTAGGGACTGTGCGAATTTCCTACTGTGAAATTTGCTAGCGACAATCGTTGCTATATCTGTTTAGTTGTGACGAGTTGTGCTTTATTTTCGTTTTTTGTATATTTTTTTTCTTCTCTCTTTCTGTTTTTAGTTTCGATTTCATTTGTTTGTATTTGTAGGTCTCCTCTTTTCTATTATTCAGTTTTTTATAAAATTGCTGTCTATACACTGTAGCGTCATTTGTTTGTCATATCTTCGCATATTTCTTTTTAGTTTCGCTGTTTATTTATTTGACTTATGCGAATGTTTTCGTATTGTTTTGATCCTTGTTATTGTTTACATTGACTCTGATCTTTGTTATTGTTTACATTGACTTTGATCTTTGTTATTGTTTACATTGTTATTGACCTTTGTTATTGTTTACATTGTTTTGTTATTGTTTACATAGTTCTTGCATAGTTAGCTTTCACTATTGATACATATATGCTCATGCACTATTGGTCTATAGTGCACTTATCATAACTAACTTGTGGTTTTTGGCTTATGCACTATTGTAGTGCAGTTATGATAAATAACTGATGGTTATGCACTGATTTGTGTAGTGCACTGATGATTAAGAAGTGACTTGTGATATTATTATACATTTGATAATACAAGTTGGTGTCAAGTCTTGTTTCCCACAGAGATTGGGGTAAACATAGTGATTATACAAGCACTTTATTAAGTCTTGTTACTATTAAGGTTGAAATAAGATAATTAATTATTTCAGGTTCTGTACTCACATTTTAGACATCATGTCTACATTGGAGTACTTTATTGAGCAGGGTAAAGCCCTTGGGAAGACAGGTGATAAGTTGGAAGAATATGCAACTACTCAATATGATAAGGCATTAAAGTTGGAACAAAAGAAAATAGATGCTGAAATAGAACAAAAGAAACTGCAGATGCAGGTGGATGAAAAAAGATTCCAAATGGAAATGGAAAAAAGAAAATAAAAGACTTGAAAAAGAGGCTGAAAATAAAAGACTTGAAAAAGAGGCTGAAAATAAAAGACTTGAAAAAGAAGCTGAAAATAAAAGGCTTGAAAAACAGGCTGAGGCTGAAGAAAGAAAGTTACAGGCTGAGGCTGAAGAAAGAAGGTTACAAAGAGAGTCTGATGAGAGAAAAGCAAAAATGGAGCATGAAGAAAAACTCTTAGCTTTAGAGTTGGAGAAGTTAAAGTTATTGAACACTGGTAATGCTAATGATGCAAATAAGGTGTCAGATAAGACTAATGCTAAGGATTTCAAGCTTAATCTACCAGCATTTAATCCCTCAATTGATGATATAACATTTTATCTAGATAGATTTGAAAGTGCATGTAAGGTGCATAATATAGATAAAACATTATATGTTTATCATCTGTCCAAGATACTTAGAGGTGATGCTTTGACTTTATTGAGTATGGTAGATGTGCCTGACAAAAACAACTATGAGGTTGTCAGGGCGGCATTGTTAAAGAAGTACCAACTTAACGAGGACGGATATCGTCTTAAATTTAAAAACATGTTACCAGAAACTGGAGTTGAATTCTCTGAATTCATCTCAAGCATACGTCTTACTTTTTTACGATGGGTTGAGCTATCTAAGACAGAAAGTACATTTGAGGCTCTTATGGACTTACTACTTAGAGACAAGGTCATGTCTTCTGTTAATGAATCCTTTCTTTCTTTTCTTCATGAGCGTAAGCCTAAAAACATAAAAGAAATGGAAGAATACTGTAGCCAGTATGTCACTGCGCATCCTCACATAACCATTAGCAACTCTAAAGTAAAAGAAGGTCTGCCAGTTGCTTCGGCAGCACCTTATGGCCCAAATTTTATGCGTAAATTTCAGGGTAGCAAGCAAAATTTCAATAAAAAGAGTAACCGTAATTATGCACAGGAGCATAGCAATCAATTTCAGGGTGATTCTTCGTCCCAGAACTGGAGACAACCTAATACTAAACGGTATAATACTCCCGTTAATTTTAGAAATTTTCACAAAGGTAATCAGTATAGAGGAAAATATTTTTCTCAGAGACCTCAATACCAGTCTCAACAGTATAGAGATAGTAATGACAGTTATGGAAACTGGAACTCAAACCAGGATAAAAATTACAGTAGAGACTTTAATGATAATTGCAGAGGCAATAATGGTCGCGGTAGATCGCAACATAAGAGAAAAAGATATCAACAGACAAACTCGGTTCAACAAGAATCTCAGGGAGTAGATAAACAGGTTAATCATAATAAAGACCATAATGCTATCGGATGCTCATCTTTTGATTTTGGTAGAGCAAATAAATGTATCCAATGCAGTACTTTATTTGACCCGAAGACCGTTAGTACTTTAAGCTGTGGTCATCCTTTGCCCGCTCTTCCTGCTAATGTTGCTCATGATGGGAGAGGTTCTCTTATATTACATAAGGGGCTTGTAAATAGTAATCCAGTCTCAGTGTTGTTTGATTCTGGATGTACTACTGTTGGGGTTAGGCAATCTCTTGTAGATCCATCCTGTGCTACAGGAAAGGTCATCAAATGTGTTACATTTGGTGGCACGTTGGAAAAGTATCCTACTGCCATAATACATATAGCTACTCCTTTCTTCACGGGAGATGTCCACGCGTGTCTACTTCCAAATCCTATTGCGGACCTTATTATTGGTCGTATTCACGGAGTTAGGGAATGTACCCCACAGCAGATTGCTGTTTGGGAAGAGCAAAACATTGAAGCTACCAATGCGGTGGTCACAAGAGCACATGCTCTGGATCCACCTCAAACTTCATTAACTAATAATGATGAAGTAAATGACCAAGATAGTCACTTGACTATTACACGTGACTCATTTATCAAATTGCAAGAAGAAGATCCTTCTTTACAAAAATTCTTCATTCTAGCAAAAAAAGGTGATCCTAATCAAAATACTAATAGAAAATCTTGGATTTCTATGAAGAACGGCGTACTTGTACGTATGGTACAAGACTCGACTACGTCCACTCATTCACAAATTCTTGTGCCTAAGAGCATGAGATTGCAAATATTGCAACATGCTCATGACTCGCAATGTGCTGGACATATGGGTTTTTTCCCGTACAAAGTCGAGGGTTCTTGCGGCTTTCTTTTGGCCATTTGTGAGCAAGGACATACGAATGTACTGTCGCTCTTGCAAAGTATGTCAGGAGGTCAAATCTAAAGGACCACGACATGCTGCGCCTATCCAGGCTGCTGACATTCCTATTCGCCCTTTTCAAAAGATGGCAATAGATATTATCGGTCCTTTTAGAATTAAGTCAGCTAGAGGACATCAATTTATTCTTACATGTGTCGATATGTGCACACGTTGGCCAGAGGCAATACCTCTCAAGAGCATCTCAACTGCTGATATCGCAGACGCTCTTTGGCTAATATTCTCTCTCGCTTGGGTTTTCCCGGAGAAATATTGTCAGACCATGGCACTCAACTTATATCGGACACTATGTCACAGGTAATGTCTATGCTACATATTAAAAGGTCTCTCAGCAGTATCTATCACCCAATGTCTAATGGGTTAGTCGAACGTTTAAATAGGACTCTGAAAACTTTACTTGGTAAGATAACTGAGGATCATCCTCAGGATTGGGACAGGGTCTTACCCGCGGCTCTCTTTGCGTATAGAGAGGTCCCTAATGAACATACAGGGTTTTCCCCTTTCGAACTTGTCTTTGGCGCGCAACCGCGCGGCCCTATGTCTTTACTTCACGATCTAATTACTGCCGATAATATTAGCGATGAGACTCAATCTTCTTATGAGTACGTCATTGCTCTTAGGCAAAAGATCATCGAGGCATGCAAACTAGCAACTTCTTCATCCGAATTTGCTAAAGAAAAGGCAAGGCAGTTTGCAAATAAAAATAGATGTCTGCGACAACTTTGTCCAGGTGACAAAGCTCTCGTTCTACTTCCTTCAAGGGAGAACAGACTTCTAATTGCATGGAAAGGTCCATATGCAATAGTCTCCAAAAATCTCTGAGGTCGACTATGTTGTCGATATTGATGGAAAGCATAAAACTTTCCACATAAATATGCTCACGGAATTTCATGAAAGACCAGACTATTTGCAGCCTATTTTCCAGGCAACGGACAATTCTCAAGCACCTCATGGTCAGTACTCATCTCTGTCAGTTATACAGGATGAGGAAACTACTTTTTCTGATGTCAATCTTCCTCTTCCTATGGTCCCACTTTATTCTACGGAATCTTGGAAAAACGTGACCGTTTCTCCAAATCTTTCCGCTGAGGAACATCGACAAGTTTCTTCGATGTTGCAAACATTTCAGGATGTTCTTACAGACATCCCGGGACACACACATGTCATTGAACATGACATTGTGCTAACTGATCATAATCCTATCAGAGTCAGACCTTATCCAATACCTATCCATTTCCAGTCTCAAGTCGAAAAAGAATTGGATGAAATGATACGTTTGGAAATCATTGAACCATCCACTTCAGCATACTCTTCGTCTATGGTTATTGTTCGAAAGAAGGATAATAACATTCGCATTTGCGTAGATTATCGCAAATTGAACCAAGTTACGAAGTTCGACGCTGAACCTATGCCTTCATTAGAAGAGCTACTCAATAAACTTTCTAATTCTAGATTCTTTACCAAACTAGATTTGTCTAAAGGTTATTGGCAAGTTCCTCTAACCGAACGTGCCAAACCTTTTACAGCTTTTTCTACAACTAGGGGTTTATTCCAATGGAATTTCATGCCTTTCGGTCTTATGAACGCCCCTGCTACATTCGTACGCATGATGCGGCGAATTCTCGCATATCGTACAGATGTCATAGCATACCTAGATGATATCTGTCTATTCAGTGATTCCTGGGAAGATCACTATTTGGGTTTATACGAATTACTGTCTACTCTTCGCGAGTATAACTTGACTGCAAAACCCTCTAAAGCCTTTATAGGATTTAGTGAGATTTCTTTTCTGGGTCATCGTGTTGGTCATGGTCTTTTAAAGACAGAGGACCACAATGTTTCAAAAATACTTAACATTTCGGTCCCTAAGACGAAGAAACAAGTACGGAGTCTATTAGGTTTGATCCAATTCTACGGACGATTCATTCCGAATCTGTCCTCCATTATGGCACCGCTTTCTACTTTATTGAAGAAAGGGTCGCCTAATCTGATCCGCTGGTCTAAAGAATGTCAATCCTCATTGGACCAGGTTAAAGCCCTATTTTCATCTCCACCTATTCTTAGGTTACCTACTATTGAGAAGACTTTTGTTCTTCGAAGTGACGCCTCGTCAACTGGGATTGGGGCAGCACTAATGCAGGAGTATTCTGATACTCTGCATCCGGTGATGTATATCTCTAGGAAATTAAATGCTGCAGAAAAGAATTACTCGGTTTTAGACCGTGAGTTATTGGCTATGGTATGGTCTATTCTGAAGTTACAAAGATTTCTTCTAGGCGCACACTTCATTGTGGAAACCGACCAAAAAGCGCTTACTGCTATTCAGAGCAAAAACTTGAAGAGCTCGAGGTCCACTCGTTATGCCATAGCTCTTCAACCATTTCATTTCTCGGTGCGAGCTATCCGTGGTTCGGATAATGTGATGGCAGACATTCTGTCCAGATGCCCACACGATTCCACATGATTCTTCTGTCATATATATTTCCTGATATACAATCCAATACTATAACGACATGTTAGCAGATATTTTCTCACTTTTTTTTGGGGGGTATTTATAACATTGTACCATGTAATTATCTAAGAAGGCTTAGTTAGTGATATACGGGCCAAAAGATCACTCGGCCACATTTAAATAAATTATTTTCAGGATTGTATTAAGAGATTTACCAGTTGTCTTTAAGATTTGTGTTATTGATATTTTCGCAGCACATCATTGAAGTCTGCGAGATTATGTCCATTGTGGAACTTTGAGGATATCAAGGCCTGTCCTAGATTGGGAGCGGATGATGTCCACATCTTCTTCTATTGAATGTTTTATGTCAACGAAGATCAACACATGTATTACTTATTAATTACTGTTGCTTTATATAATGTAATAATATAGTGCGGTATATTAGTAAATTACACCGCTATTTGCAACACATTGTATGATATCATAATAATATATTTAATTTCATATATTGGTATGAGAGTAATTTGACTTTCATTATGATGTTGCCATCATTGTGGCGTGTGTTGGTGGCACCTTCCTGGAATATATAAGCGTATACTTAGATAATTTTTTTCTCTAAGGATCTGAGATATGATCTCAGTGTCGCTCCATGCGTTGAGCTAGTTTGTTAGGTATATATCCGCGCATCATACGTGCGTTAGGAGCCTAGATTTTTCCGGCTCCAGGATTTAAAAAAAAAAATGTTTCATTTTTTTTTCCCGGGAGGATGCGGTAATGTTACGCACGGATCATTATTATTTTTCGTTTGTATAAACATTTTTCGTATGTATGATCATTTTTTGACTGAAATGTATATTATATATATTTTACAGTCAAAGGGACAGAACCCGAGATATTGATACTGCTATTTTTTATGAGTTTACCTCCTCTTGTATAGAGACACGTTCGGTCTATAATTTCTTGAACGAAGCGTGACCATATCTCCTTATTTGGTAGTATCAGTCAACTATGGTAGATGTCTGAAAACCTGTCTTAACGCTTCTGTTCATGACCATAAAAGGCGCGACTGTGTAAGACTTTTATCTCGAATGTTCTTAGAATCGTCTAATGTGAACGGCGACTCAGATATTGTTGTTCTGCGCATGTCTCGACTTGGAGAGTTCGTTTGTGGTTCCGCCCAGCTCGGGGCAGTTAAGAAATGGTCTGAGTAGCGAGCAGACGCAACCTGCGTCTTGTGATTTTCTGAGGGAAATACATTGTCTTTGTGAGTTAGTTAGCTAACTAGACTATTTCCCAGTATTATTCAAGCCTGCCTGGAGGCATATGTTCGTGGTTGATTTTCCGAAATAAGGTAATTCCTCTTGTATCGAACTTTATGCTATCATCTAGAGGTTCGTCATTTTGTCGCCTTTTGCTCGCCTGTGTGATTCAAAATGGAGAGGTACTTTGACTAGGATTAAGTCACCGGTATCTTTATACCTGAACTAGTTATATATATATATATACATATGGGTCGCTCTAGACCAGCAAGACTATTGTCTGTGTTCCAGGATTCGTTATATCAGAGATCACGTCCAAGTCAGATGGTTAGACTTAGGAAGGTTATAAAGGTCGAGCTGACCTGTAATCCATGTATGCTATTCACGTGCAGACAGTAAACGGACTTATTGTATACATCTAATCTGCTAGCATCAGGAAGGGAATATTTATTATTGTCTATGAACATTGTTGAGCTGCAGCTGACACTGTTGCAGAAGTTATATATATATATTATTTATACAGCTTCACGAACCAGAACTTTAGGATATCGAACATACAGAAGCTATCTGTTTACAATACAACTATTGAGTATTGAATCCTAGATGACTATCGGCTAATATGATTTGAATGCTGAACTCGTTGAACTATGTTGATGTCATAAATATCATGACTGTTTTTGTGGCGTGCAATAAATGGTAAAAATTATACAACGAAGTTACCATTTCTATGACTCCACACATCATGTTGCCTGTGTTGTACCCTGTGAACTACTCTACTGCAACATACACAGCAACATTATAAACCAGATAAGACACCCACATCTTGCACTTTAATACCTGGTGTCGATAGGGGTGGTAATTTGACGTCATCCTAAATCCACCCTTATCATCAGGTGTGTGTGAGCCACGAGGTGTTAAGTCCACCGAAGTGATGCTAACTGTGTTACCGCTAGTTATGAAACCAGATCGAGGGTCGGGGTAGACTTCGCAAGGAAACCATTGAGCGTAGACCGCGTGAAACTCCGTTAGCATAAAGGGGCGAATGGCTTCGGTTAGGGTGGGTGACGTCAGCACTAAATATAGACTATCGGAAACAAGTTTATGTATAATAAAATAATAATACAAACTCAAAAGAACATAAACTTGTTTCCTCCGCCTGAAATCGATCGAGTATTTCGCTATATAAAAGTTATGTGCCAGCGCCTGAATACTAACCGTTTTGCGCCTACTATACTACTACTGTCCCTATGTATGCTGTCAAAAGCCTTTTCAAAATCAACGAAAATAATGTACAGCTGTCTTTGCCATTCTGAGCACTGCTCTATAATGTTCATGAGAGTGAATATATGATCTACACATCTTCTGTTCTTTCTAAATCCTGCTTGTTCTTTTCTCAGTTTGTGGTCTACTGCTTTTGAGATTCTCTGTATAATTATCCTGCCTAGTATTTCTGGGAACTGAGAGAAGAGTGATTCCTCTCCAATTATTGCAGTCTGCAAGATCTCCCTTCTTGGGCAATTTGACAATTATTCCTTTGTTCCACTCTGATGGTGTTGACCCCGTTTTCCAGACTTGTGCAAATAGTGGTTCTAATAGTTCTGCTGCTAGCTCAGGGTCTGTCTTAAATAGCTCTGCATTTAAGTTATCGTGGCCAGGAGCTTTTCCATTCTTTAGCCCTTTGATTGCTGTGATGATTTCTTCTTTTCGTGGAATGTCTGTATTTACATCTAGATCGTTTTCAGCCTCAGGAACATTCAATTGTGTCTCTGGTGGTTCCTTGTTCAGAGTTTCTCTGAAGTGCTCTGCCCATCTTGTTTCCTGTCCCTCTGCTGTCGTGATGAGATTTCCTTGCTTATCTCTTACTAATGTAATATTGTTTGCACCTCGTTTTCCGCTGATGAATTTAGTTATTTTGTATACTGTGTTTTGTTCATTTCTCAGTGCTGCCTCTTCTGCCTGTCTTGCAAGATCGTCTAGGAAATTCCTTTTGTTGGCTCGGGTTTGGCATTTAATTAATTTTCTTGTCCAGCTGACTGTACTGTTTGCTATATAGTTGCTTTAACCTGGGGGATTTCGCTTCTGTTTTCTTTCTTTTCATTTCATTTCTCAGTGTTATGGTGTTTAATGTTTCTGGTGTTATCAAATCTTGCTTCTTCCTTTCCTGGAGTCCCAAGCATGATTTGCTGCTTTCCTTATATATTGTTGAAATGGTGTTGAATTTCTGGTCTATATCATCAGTCAATGTCTTTTCCTGACTTTTGGCAAATTGATATCGTTTCTTTATGTCAGCCGCAAAAGCTTTTCTGGTAAGTGGGTCCTTCAATTTGCTGATGTCAAACCTTTTCTGTGTAATTACAGTTGATCCAGCCCTTCTAAGTTTCACTTTCAATTTTGCTACTACTAAATGGTGATCACTTCCCGCGTCTGCACCTCTTCTTACCTTCACATCTTGTAATGCATGTCTCCATCTACCGTTAATCATGATGTGGTCTATCTGGTTTCTGTCCCGACCATTTGGTGATTCCTATGTTAATTTGTGAATTTCTTTATGTGGGAAAAGTGTTCCTCTAATGACCAGGTTGTTAATACTACAGAAACTTATTAATTTATCCCCATTTGCTTTTGCTGTTCCACTGCCGCATTTCCCCATTACTCTTTCATTATATGTATTGTGTGTACCAACTTTCGCATTGAGGTCTCCCATTACTATAATAAGATCATATCTAGGTGTGTCTTCCATTTCTTTCTGCAGTTGTTGATAGAATTCATCCTTGACCTCTTCATCGCTGTCATTCGTTGGTGCTTAGCATTGTATTATTGTAGTATTGGTGAATCTACCTCTCAATCTTAATCTTATCAGTCTGTTGTTGATGGGTTTCCATTCCAGTAATGTCCTTTCTATTCCTTTCTGTAGAATAATGGCTACACCTTCATTGTGCTGTCCATCCTCTCTTCCAGAGTAAAGTACTGTTTCTCCTGTTGCTGTTTTAACTTTTCCTGCCCCTGTCCATCTGCTCTCGCTTATCCCTAGAATGTGTAACCTATAGTTTCTCATTTCTGCCGTGACCTGTTTTAGTTTACCCGTCTCATTCATTGTCCTGACATTCCAAAATCCTATTCTTGTATCATGTTTTGCGGTCAGGACGTCCGTTTTCATGTCAGTGACTTCCTTTCGGCTTTCACCACTGACAGTCATACGAGCCTCAGACTCCGGATGTCCGTCCCGCAGCAAAGTTTGTTTATTCGTTGCTGTTTCCGTAACTTCAATTTTTTTTACTATGCTAAAACCCCCAACCTGGAGGACCAGGGTGTCTGCTTTCGTCTGACCCCTGCCCGCGCAAATCTGTCCAGCTTGGTAGAACCTTCCAGGAGTAAAACTCCCACTGGCATAGCTCTGGGGGTAATCAGGGTACACAAGCCGCCATACATCGACAAGGTATTGACACCGGTGATGGCAGAGTAAGATAATAATAATTGATAAATGAATGAATTAACTAAAATATAGGTAAATAATGCATGCTCGCACATTATATTGAAATATACTACTCGTCAAAAGTCAAGGGCCGCCCTCTTATTTTCAATACACTTTTATATAAGCGCATAGAATGATTAAATGAAGGAAGTTTTTAGTAAAAATGGGTGCAATATCTTCCTCTGACAGTCCTCTATGCACGTTAAGCATAAAAACAACTCACCGACAACCATGGTGATCACGTGCAATTTGATTTGCTGACCATAAATTCACATTTTTAATCTGTTTTTTCAAACTTCCGTACAACCAGACAGGTAACGTAATCGTGCTGATTGACATTCCACGTGCAATAGCGACTTTCGTGAACAGAGTTCACTCTTAATTTGTTTTACAATCAGCAGACTTAGGGTAGTTTCATCACTTGCAAAAACCAGGCCACCGAGAAGAAGTCTTGACACCTTACAAAGAATGAGGGCTATAGCGTGGGTTGAAAGTGGTTTATCTGTCCGTGAGGTTGCTAGACGGCTTGCAGTGTCACACTCTACTATCCAAAGAATTTTGGAGAGATTTCAGGCCACAGGAAGTGTGGAGGATCGCCACCGGCCAGGTCGCCCTAGATGCACCAATAGACATGATGACCGGTACCTCTTGTTGTCAGACCTGCGCCATCGAACAGTGACTTGTTCCACTCTAAGATGTCAGCTGAGACAAACTGTAAACGTTAATGTCAGTCAAAGCACCATTCGCAGACGTTTACATGAATTTGGACTGGCTGCTCGACGTCCTGCAGTTAGAATCCCTCTTACTCCTGCTCATTGCAGAGCCCGTGTTGCTTGGTGTCGCGAGCACATCCGATGGACAAGGCAACAATGGAGTCAAGTTCTCTTCACTGATGAATCTCGCTTCACTGTGTCATTCAATGATGGCAGGATTCGAGTTTGGAGACGACCAGGAGAGCGATTTACTGATGACACAATTCGAGAGGTGGATCGTTATAGTAGGGGTTCTGTCATGGACTGGGGAGGCTTCTACAGACAAGGCAGGACCCCACTCTACATCATCCAAGGCAACTTGACCGGCCCAAGATACCAGAACGAAATCTTGAGACCAATTGTTCAGCCTGCTCTGGAGGCCATAGGTGGTAATGCCATCCTCCAAGATGATAACGCTCGACCCCATCGAGCTCGTGTGGTGAATGAGTTTATTCAGCAGCATGGGATCATCAGGATGGCGTGGCCAGCTCATTCACCTGACCTTTCTCCGATTGAGCACCTCTGGGATGTCCTTGGTCGAAGATTGTCAACAAATCACAACCTGCCAATGGATGTTGCACAGCTGACTGCATTTCTGCTTCAGGAATGGCAAGCTGTTCCTCAGGATACTCTTCGGACCCTTGTGGACTCGATGCGTCTACACTGTCTTGAATGCCTTGCTGCAAACGGTGGTCATACCCGATTTTGAAATGTCTATTTGTCCAATATCTATTGTGTGACTTTTGTAAAGGTGGGTGACACACTTCACAGCTTCATTGCGTTTGAATGTGTATTTCCATTTCTTTACGTGACATGACAATTTGGTATTCAGTAAATGGCGTGTTGACTGATACCAATTACGTTTATATCAGATTTGTTTTATGGTTTCAACCAAGGTTTTTCTAAGTGGCCCTTGACTTTTGACGAGTAGTATATTAAGTGGCGCGCATTGACGATTGATTGGAATGTTTTACCAGTGAGGGAAATTGTATAAATTGTATCGAACAAATGTTTTCTGTGGAATTCTAAAATGTGAATAAAGAAAAAGTCGTTCGAAAATTGACCTCGAAGGGGTCCAACCAATACTACTGGTGGTCACCTTCCCCTGAATTGTGGAGTCAAGGTACAGAGGGAAAGGGCAAAAGCTATTGACCAAACACCAAGAACACTCAACATTCTGCAGTGGAATGCAGAAGGAGTTCTGAACAAAAAAGTCCCCCTAAAAACCGCCTTTATGAGGATCAAATCGATGTGGCTTGCATCCAAGAAACGCATCTCAACAGCAACCACAGATTCTCAATAAGAGGATACCAGGCTTTCCGACTCGATCGAGAAGGACACAAAGGAGGTGTGCTATTACTTACCCGAAACTCAATACCAAGTAGCGAGGTATCTGTGAACTTCAACTACCAATCGGAAATTTTAGGGGTTGACATTAAAATAAAGGACACGAACATGCGTCTCTACAATTTGTATGGCCCACCGAGCAAAGACCTGTCACTTGAAAGTATGGAAATAAAGAGCTCAAACTGCATTGTGGTCGGAGACTTCAACAGCCACTCGGAAAGATGGGGATATCTGGATATCTGAAGAAGAACAGTTTGGTTTTACACGGAATAGTGGAACAAGAGAGGCAATATTTTGCCTTAGAATATTAGCAGAAAAAAAACAGAGGTCCAAAAAAGTATGTATATGTGCTTCATTGACTATAAGAAGGCTTTTGACAGAGTCCATCATGAGAAAATAATTGAATGCCTCGAAGACAATAGGTATTGATGGAAAAGATATAAGAATACTCAGTAACCTTTATTGGGAGCAAACTGCCACTTTTTAGACATAAAAAGAGGTGTCAGACAAGGTTGTGTGCTGTCCCCTTGCCTATTTAATTTATACACCGAAAAAATTTTCAAACAGATACAGGAAATACCAGGACTGAACATCAGTGGAAGGTCAATAAACAACCTTAGATATGCAGATGATACCGTGTTGTTAGCTGAAAGCGAACAGGAGTTACAAGAACTAGTGAAGCAAGTGAACAGCATAAGTCATGAATATGGACTCGACATTAATATTGAGAAAACAAAAACTATGATAATTAGCAAAACAAACGATAAACCCACATTAAAGATAAGCGTAAATGGGAAAATCCTGGAACAAGTCAAGAGCTACGTATATCTTGGTCATATAATAACAGAAGATGGCAGATGTGAAACAGAAATCAAGAAGAGAATAGGAATGGCCAAAGCTACATTCAACAACATGAAACATATACTGACATCCAAACAGTTATCTCACAAATTAAAACTGAGAATCATAAAGTGTTATATGTATTCTGCATTTCTGTATGGTGCAGAAACATGGACGATGAATAAGCATTTGGAAGAAAGAATTGAGGCTCTTGAAATGTGGATATATAGAAGAATGGGGCGTATCTCATGGAAAGAGATGAAAACAAATAAGGAGGTCCTAGAAAATCTAGGTATGAAAAGAGAACTAATGAGGGAGGTCAAAGTTCGGCAGTTAAAATACTTTGGCCACATAAAAAGGCATAACACCTTGCAGAAGACCATAACAGAAGGGAGAGTTGAAGGCAAACGTGCAAGGGGAAGACAACGCTATAAGTGGGAAGATAACATCAAGAGATGGACAGGAAAGAGTCTATCAGAGTGCACCACCAAGACAAGAGACAGAAGACGTTGGAGATCCATTACAGTCAACCTTCGTTGTGGAGATGGCAACTGATGATGATGATAATGATCTGGATACAGACAGTAGAGGAGAGGAAGTGGAGGACTGGGAGATAGACACAAATCTTCACCTTATCAACAGGCCAGATGATAAACCCAGTTTCTACTCTAGAAGATGGCACACCACTTCCACTCCAGACCTAGCTTTTGCCACAGGGGACATATTTCACAAAATTGACCGACAGGTACTTGGCCAGCTAGCAGGCAGCGACCACAGACCAATAAAGCTAGTGGTTAATATGGAGTATGTTCCCCATGAAGTGAAACCATTGCCCCGATGGAATTACAAAAGAGCTGACTGGGACAGTTTTGCAGTGCTGACTGACAGCCTTTGCGAAACCATCAACACACGAAACAACAGCATGAAAAAGATGGTTGAAAGCTTTAATAGAGCAATACTTCAAGCAGCTATTGAGACTATTCCGAGAGGGGCAAGAAAAAACTATAAACCATACTGGAATGAAGATCTGCAAAAACTTGAAGATGAGGTAGCACAAGCCAGAGACAAGGCAGAAACAGAACAAACAACTGAGGCAAACATCTTGCTCAAAGCAACCACTGCAAAGTACAGAAGAACATTAAACCAAACAACACGAGACTGCTGGAAGCAAACAACAGAAAATCTCAACCTAGATAAAGAAGGGAACAAGCTGTGGAAACAAGTTAGAGCTTTGAACAACGAAGAACCTTACAAAAATCACATCACAATCAAACAAGGTGAAAATATGCTCTCGGGAAAAAAAGCTGCAAATGCACTCATGGAACACTATGCTGGTGCAAACCACATTGATGTCCCTGTAGACAGAAGAAAGGCCATCATTGATGAACAAAGGAATCATGATAACAAAAAGCTTGCACCAGAAGAACACATGATGGCAAAGTTAACAATGCAAGAATTAGAAGAGGCAATGAGGGCGCTAAAGAAAAAGAAGTCACCCGGAAAAGATGGGATAACCAATGAAATGCTAACAGGCCTAGGAACAAAGGCAAAAAAGAAGCTTCTGGCCATCCTAAACTGCAGCTGGAAAAGAGGAATAGTACCACAGGCATGGAAAGATACCATACTGATTCCAATACCTAAGAAAGACAAAGTTCAGACAGAACCAAATGGCTACAGACCTATCAGTCTACTTAGTTGTGTTGGAAAATTGATGGAGCGCATAATAAATACTCGACTTATGTGGCATCTAGAAGAAAAACATCTCTTAGCCCCACAGCAAGCAGGATTCAGGAAACACAGATCCACTGAAGACCAGATCACTTATATAACTCAGAAAATTGAGGATGCTTTCCAAGAAAAAAAAAGCACACACTGGTGGTTTGGGTGGACCTAGAAAAAGCATTTGACAAAGTGTGGAAAGATGGACTGAAAGTCAAGCTGCAAAGAAGTGAAGTGTGTGGGAGAATGTTCAAATGGATCAGCCACTATATTGAAAATAGAACGGCCAGAGTCCAACTACAAGGACAGACCAGTAGGAAGATGGTATTGGAGCAGGGTGTTCCCCAAGGGGGAGTCCTGTCACCCACATTGTTCCTCACATATATAAATGACATATCAGAGAATATTCCAAGAAGAACCCACAATGCCTCCTTTGCAGATAACTTAGCCCTGTGGATCTCAGAGGAATATATCTCTACGGCAAGCATTCGGATGCAGCAAGCCCTAACATCACTGGAGGAGTGGGCCAAGGCATGGCTAGTGAAGATAAATGAGGAGAAAACATCATTCACAGTGTTTTCTCTCTCTAACAAACCACAGATCTCCAAATTGGTGCTAAATGGGAAAAATCTACATCTGGATGAAAACCCAAACTACCTAGGCATTACCTTTGATCGCCGCTTGACTTGGAAAACCCAGATTGAGAAAAACAGGACAAGAGCAAGGCAGAGAATGGCAATCATGAAAAAACTTGCTGGCACGGTTTGGGGAGCAGACGAGAGAGTACTAAAGAATCTATATACTGGGCGAGTGAAACCAGTCTTAGAATATGGCATTGCAGCATGGTCAACAGCCGTTAAGTCGAACTTTGACAAAATAAACAGAACCCAAAACCAAGCAATGAGAATCATAACTGGGGGCATGAAATCAACACCAATAAAAGAGTTGGAAAAGATTACTCACCTCCAGCCTATGGAGGATAGAAGAGATAGCAGAGCCCAGCAACAAGCCGAGAAATTCAGGAGGCTGATAGATCACCCAATGCACCAGAGGATAAATGGACTTGGAAGGGGAAGACTGAAGCGAAGCAACTTTGTAGAGACAGTAAAAACAAAGATGAGAGCAGACCCCATAAATGCAATATCAACAGCTACGCCAATATGTACTGCACACAAGCTACCAATTTGGAAACAACAGTGCTTCCCTGAAATGATAGAAAATGTTCCTGGTATTGAGAGAAAGAAGTCAAACTGAAACAGAAAGGAGAGTCCTAACCACAAAATATATAGAGAAACATTACCCAAGCAACACCTGGATCCATGCGTACACAGATGGATCAGCAACAAATGCAACAGAAGATGGGGGTGGAGGAGTCTTCCTGAGCTTAAGCAATGGCACACAAAAAAAAGATAGCAGTCGCAACAGGGAAATTTTCAACTAACTTCAGAGCAGAGGCAGAGGCCATAAAAACTGCATCAGAAATTCTAATGACAGAAAAAAGCTCAGAGAGACCAGTAGTTATCTTCTCAGATGCGCTGTCAGTGATTACAACACTGAAAAGTCAAATAAATGCTGAACTGGATGACCTAAGAGTAACACTTCACAGACTATGTCAGCAATACAAAAGAGTTGTGATACAGTGGATCCCTTCTCACTGCAACATCCCTGGAAATGAAGAGGCTGACAGATTGGCAAAGGAAGGGGGAAAACTTCCCCAGCTGGACACAAATATAACCTATAAGGAGTCCAAGAGTTTTATCAAGCGCAGATACAGGCACAAGTGGGAAGAAGAGCATCCAGGCCACACAAAAAATGATCCGTATTACCAGCTCAGCAGAAGTGAACAAGTGGTAATTTTCAGACTTCGCACTGGTCATAACAGATTGCAACCACCGTCCTTTTCAGGACGAACGAGGAAGAAGAAGATAACAGATTGAGATACCATCTGTTCAACAAATTAAAGATAGAAACTACGAATGAGTGTGACTATGGCACTGGTAAAATGACTGCCGAACACCTGCTTCAGAGGTGCCCAACATATGAGGAGAGGAGAAGACGCATATGGCCATCACCAGTACCATTCCTGGAGAAGATCTACGGAGATATCAACAGCCTCAGGCTGACCACCGCTTTCTTTGAACTTATTCAAGTTGACATCTGAGGGTGAACGAAGAAGAAGAAGAAGTTCGAAAATTGGAGTATGGATAAGACAATTGTTTCACAAATTGACGTTGCAGTTATATATATATATATATATATATATATATATATATATATATATATATATAGAGAGAGAGAGAGAGAGAGAGAGAGAGAGAGAATATGAAGTGAATATTGATATTTTAATACAAATATAACATGTAAATAAAACGAAAGGTTTCTAGTGAACTAGTAGGGCCAGTTATATCAATTACATACGGCCAAAACGAGGTGGAACTGAGACAACAGATATAAATTGAAAGAAACAAAAAATCAGAACTTTGAATAAACTTAGACCTTGCTTGGGACTGCAGCTCTTACTCGTAACACAGGACTTACGCACAAAGTCGCAGAGGGATTTTACAACAGAACTAAATACCCAGACGCGTGATCTTTCTTCTTCTTCTTCGATCCTTAACCACCGACCGTCAAAGCAGTCAGTGGCCATCACGCCTAGTGGCGTCTTGTAGGGCAACAACAAATTGATTCCACTTTGCACGGTCGGTGGCCATCCTTCGTACAGTGCCCCAACTCTGGTTCATTCTTTGCATCTCAGCCTCCACAGTCCTCCGCCAAGTTGTTTTTGGTCGGCCTCTCTTTCGCTTTCCTTCAGGGGTCCAAAGCATAGCTGTTCTTGTGATGGCATCGGGGTCTCTTCTGAGGACATGACCAACCCAGCTCCAGCATCTGCCAGCTATGATGGTATGCATGTCCTCTTGCTTGCTACGAGTAAGCAGATCTTGGTTGGTGATGGTATTCGGCCAAAAGATTCGGTGAATTTTTCTAAGGCATGTTGTGTGAAAAGAGGACAATTTTGACATTTCCTTCTCTGTGACTCTCCAGCATTCCGCACCATAGAGAAGCACAGAAAGCACGCAACTCTGGTATAATCTTAATTTTGTGCTTGTGCTGTATTGGGAGGACTTCCAGATGTTATTTAGGCTAAAGAAGGCTGTTTTTGCCTTATTCATTCTGATGTTGATGTCTTTGCCTGCCCCACCGTCTGGTGTTACTATGCTTCCTAGGTATGTGAAGGTATCTGTCTGTACCAGTTGCTGATTCCTTACTGATATGGGCTCAGGGTTGCTCACATTGAGCGTCATGACCTCAGACTTCTTTAAATTGATGTTCAAGCCCACCTGCTGGCTAAATTTATTAAGTCTATCCGTTTTTTCCTGGATGTGTTGATGTGAATGTGCCAGCAGTGCAATGTCATCTGCATATTCCAGATCTTCCAATGTTGAAAATGTAGTCCATCTTATTCCTCTTGGACTGCCCTCTGTTGTCTGGCGCATCACCCAGTCTATGACTGTTAAAAATAGAGTGGTTGATAAGGGGCATCCCTGTCGTACTCCTGTCTTCACCTCGAAGGTTAGGTTGCTCTGCCCAACACTACACGTAAAGTTGGCATAGAGGCTTTTTATGATTGACACTATGCAGCTTGGAATTCCATAAGCCCTCAGTATTTTCCATAAACTGTCCCTATGTATGCTGTCAAAAGCCTTTTCAAAATCAACAAAATTTATGTAAAGCTGTCTTTGCCATTCTGAGCACTGCTCTATAATGTTCCTGAGAGTGAATATATGGTCTACACATCTTCTGTTCTTTCTAAATCCTGCTTGTTCTTTCCTCAGTTTGTAGTCTACTGCGTGATCTAGGCATCTATATCAAGTTGCCAAGACTATTTACATGAGCAAGCAGTCTAAGATTCCTAGTTACTAGAGTGAGTTGTAATATATTTCTTACACTTTGAATTTGACATGTTTATAATTTCTAGTGGTAATAATGATTCTTACTAGGCTGGCAACCTCAGAAAAGGATACATTCATGAACCACCACAGCAAGCGCTGGTGATTGCTTCATGCTAGTTCTCACGGAAGAACCAAAAGCAGAGGTAACCCCAGACTCCGAATGGAGCAGGTTGTGAGTGATGATTACATCAACCTGTGCATAGTTGTATATTATCATTTTGTGAATGTATGTAAACTTAATATGTTCCTTCAGGCACAAGCCACTGTCCTGTCCAGTCGCAAATTTTTCATTAAATTAACTGACATTCTGGTGATCTTTCATCACATACGAGTGATACGATATAGCTCAGGGAGAGTAAAAAACCTGAGAAAACAAACGGCTGACAAACAGCGGGAAAGGGGCCTGATTAACATTGGGAAAACAAAGACTTAGCAGCGGAATTTGTTCGTTTATTCCCTTTAAAGTTTGTTGTAACTAGCACGAAGCGACCCAACTATTTTTGGTACGACCTGAAGAGACCATTTGTTGTACTACCATTCTGTGGCTCAAAGTTTGCAACTGACACTTGAAACCTACATTCCACGGGATGTGAAGATTCTTGCCTTGACGAGGAACGGTTACTTCCTGGCTGATCTGGAAACGTGCCCTCACACAGAGACAAATCTATGGAACCAGCAGCATCGGCACTTTAGCATGTTGGCAAGTCCCATTTTTTAGCTGCCAAACAAAGAACTTTCTTTTCTAAAATTAAGCTTACGAAAGCCGACATATTCTATGATTAGACTCACTTTCTATTAATCACCAGTTCATATTTATTTACAAGTGTTAAATTTGTATATGTTGTTTTTTACAAATTCATAGTTGAATTAATTATTACAAAGAGAAGTGCACATGTGTGAATCTCTTTGTTTCCTATGCTTATCGTGGTAGCCGATCTTCTCCCATTCTGCAGACATGGCCAAACCATCTTAGTTGGGACTGTTCTACTTGGGTCTGCAGGGGGTGGGATTTTAGGCCTTGACGTATCGTCTGGTTGCGGAACATGTCCATTCTTGTTACTTCAACCACCTTCCTCAGATACCTCATTTCTGAGGTTTGGATCTGGCTTTTGTGGGTTGAAGTCATTGCCCATCACTCGCATTTATATGTCAAAACTGGGACATAAGTGGAGCGGTATACAGCCATCTTCGTTTTCTTACCAACCTCTCTCTTGCTGAGGAATCCTCGATTTATGGCCTGAAAAAGTCTCCTAGCTGCTGCTTTTCGAGTGGCAACTCTTCTCTGATGCCTCCCTTTCGGTCTATAATAGCTCCGAGGTATTTAAAGTGGTCGACCTGCTTGTGACGACTGGCCCAATCTTCTCTTCATTTAATTTACGAGACACTATTTTTTTTATTCATCTTCAATGCATGATCGGAAAGCCGGTACAGATACGCGGCAAATTTCGGTCGTTGATAACAACTCTAGCGTCTAGTACTATTTTTAGATTAACGACGTCATTCTAGACCTAGCCTCGACGGCTTGAAACTGGTTTTGAAATTAGGGAAGCCTTCTTAGACTTAACCCACTTTAGGAAACCCCCACGTGACTTTTAACGTTATTGATTGGAGCGTGTATCAGACGCCACAGTCACATGAGGCACGCTTCATGTCACTTGCCCAAGCGGAAATAACACAATAAAAGTTGCGCCAACCGAGGCAACTTTCACTTGCATTCAGGAAGGCGAGGGGGCCAGACCTAATCTCAAACGGCTGCGAATTCACGCGTTAAAGCACTGTGAAGCCACGTGTCTAAATTGCTGATTAGAGTCCAATCTCGGAGTAGGTAAGTGAAATCTCGCTAGAAAATAGTATTGTGACGAAATGTATAGCACCTTGCAAAATCGACGCAGTGATTGGTACGAACTGGGTTTACTTTATTCATTTTCGCTTTACGATCGCATCTAGCACATGTCTACAATGTGATCGGGGATATTTTATGATCCCACGGGATGAGAGTGTACAAAGAGTTCATATTAACTTTAACTGGAATATATATTAATTTCCATATTATTTCATCGTATTCGATCCGACGCTTAGACTAGAGGAAATTAATATTGTTGACAGACCGCGACACCTCAGAAATGAGGTATGTCTGCAGAATGGGAGAAGATCGGCTACCACGACAAGCATGGGAAACAAAGAGCCAGGGATGCAGACCTCCAGGACGACCCAGAGTCCGCTGGGAGGACAACATTAGACAATCTTTGAAGGACCGAGGACTAGAATGGAACCAGGCCAGGAGGAAGACAGCCGATAGGATAGTCTGGCGCTCTCTCTTCCAAATCTCTACAACTCACGGTAGAAGGGGAACGACTAAGTAAGTAAGTAAGACAGACCGTGACATATATTCATTATAATTTACATGACGATTCGACCAGAGATGAAGTGTTGTGATAATGTCGTTGGACAATTCTATAATACTGGTGTCCGACAATTATATGTTAATTCATCATAATTGAAAAGACGATTAGGCTAGAGGTACAGAACTAGAATACTGTCGCCTGACGTTTCTATGATAATTCAGTGCATTTAACTGACATTTCTAGGATAATTCAGTGAGGTTAACAGGCCATTCTATAATAAATCATTGTGTTACCATGACGATAAAAGGGTAAAGAATTATAAAACTGCCACTTGGGCAGGGAATATAATAATAAAAAGGCAGAAAGGGGGAAACTTGATTTCAAGATTAGGCTCTAGACCAGTGGTGGCCAAGCTAAGGTTGTCCGAGGTCCAGATTATGGTAAAGGGTAACACCAGAGGGCCAGACGTATAAAATCCTTAAAAAATAACGTTCTGAGATTTAGTTTTACATATATAATGAACCACGTACAGAAAGCAACGGCAAACTACTGTACTGCACATCTGCCAAGACATATATACCAGTCTTTGGACTGAAATTACTGTAACAAAAAAATATAATGAATCTGTTGTTTTAATTTGTTTTGTAATTTGAAATATGACATGTAATTATTTATTTCAAACAAACATTTGTGTGTTATTTCATTGTGAAGAGTGTAGCTTCAATCAACAATAAGAGGCCGGCCAAAACAGGTTGGCGGGCCGGTCAAAACTGGTTGGCGGGCCGGATCTGGCCCGCGGGCCGTAGTTTGGCCACCACTGCTCTAGACATATGATGTTAGAGACTAAAGTCTGATATGACTGACAGACGGACGGCTTAGGGAAAGACGGCTTTCTCAAGCTAGGAAATTAATGAATCCGTAATTGTCTTCAGTCTATGGGGGAGCCTTGCTCGACAGTCCAATCTCAGAGAAGAATACGGAGAAGAATACACAGTAAAGGCAGGTCCAAACCATTCGAGACCTACCCGATGCAACGTCATAAGGAGACAAGACAACTAACCACGCTTCACTATCAGCCAGGGGCTGAAAAGTTAAGTTCCCGTTCAAAGGGAACTCATTCTATCAATGTCGTAGTCCGAGCCAGTATATGAGAAAAATACTTGAATTGTGAGACGTATAACATACAGCATACACATAATTTCCATCGACAATACCATCATTCACCATCCATTCATTTTAATTTTAATAAACCAATTGGGTGTATATAATGTACTCCATGCCTTGTTCATTATATTAGATGTTACATATTGTCTGATGTTTATCTTCCTTTATAAAAGGGGGGGGGCCCCTAGTAAAATATAACATATACTCCCAGTAATAATTAATGATACTAATAATAGATAACTGAGAAGGGGACTACGGTAGCGAGAGACCAAATATCTCCTTACAAACTTTTCCAGACCTTGTCTAGTTAGGAGAATTTACCCTTTTTGTCTCCCGTCAGCCGGTGGAGGACCCCAGCAGGACTTCTTGAGCCAAATCTTCCTCTGTATGATCCAGGCAAAACTTCACTTAACTTATTTCTATTATTTCTACTACTATAAGTTCTTACCCTTCCTACGCTACGCCACACTGGGGGATCGTCCGGGATTTGAATTTTATATATAAATATATCATGCCTCTGGGATAGCATCATTCATTCATTCATTACAGTATGCAATTCGAACACACGTATTTTCACACAGTTTAACTCTAAGAAAGAGAGACATTTTTTCCCCTAAATATTTCAGGCAATAATTTTGCCATAGAAATTGGCTCAGTGCATTGATTTGGTGAATCCTTTTATGTATATTGTGTGTTTTAATTAAGTTAGTTCATGATTCTGTATTTCTTTGAATTACATAGGAATTAAGTCTGCATAACTGTATTAATTTCATTCTCTAGCAGATTGATAATTAGTTAGTTTTTGCTGGGTGTTAGAAATACTATTGGAAGGTAGCATTAGCTTACTCAGTGTGGACTATAACCGCAAAAGATGGCTGAAATAGTTAAGCTTAAGGCAGCACTAGGGGAGGCCGGTAGAGATCTAGGAAATAGTGGGGTGGACCTTGCTAAATTTATCAGTGCCGAGACAGATAAGCATTACGCTAGAGAAACAGCGAAAGCTGAAAGAGAAGAGCGAATAAAGTTAGCTGAATTAGATAAAAGGATAAAAACTGTAGAAGCTAAGGAAAGAAACGAGAGAGATGAACGTTAGCATGCACCGAAGATGAAGCAGTTAGCGATGCAGGGACAGGCTCAAAGAGTTGAACCGGTAGCCGGTGCGACAGCATCTACATCATCAGGCAACCTATTGCCACGGTCAGATGATATGACCTCCTTGCACACAAGGAGCATAGGACCTTTGCCCTCATCCCATGTGTCAAACTTAGGACCCCTGACGCTTCCATTCAAAGCTTTCTCGGAACGAGCCGACTCGATCGATGTGTATTTGGACAAATTTGAGAAGTTTGCCACCACGTTTGGTTTGGAGAGAAACAAGTGGAACCTGAAACTGTCACAATTGCTTAGAGAAACTGCTTATGAGGTATATAGCAAGCTGCCACCAGGGTTACAGAAAGATTACGACTGTCTGAAAAAGGCACTCCTGGTTCGTTATGAGCTACATGCTGACGCCTATAGGAAGAAGTTCCGTAACTCTAGGAGGGAAGTTGGAGAGAACTTTGCTCAGTTTGCTGCTAGACTGAATTCCTACGTGGAAAAGTGGATGCCCTAGGGAATTTTTCTCATGATTGGGAATGTCTGAAGGAAATGGTCATGATTGAACAACTGAAGGACATCATGACTTCTGACATGAGGAGATTCCTGACAGAGAATGGCACCAGCAATTTAAAATCCTTATTCCAGTTGGCGGAACGGTATCAGTCAGCACTGTCAGAGAATCCACCACCGCGGCGGAAACAACCGGAATACGTATTGAGACAGACAGCTCAGTCACACGTAGATCCCCCAAGTGAAACTCCCTCATAATAACTTAAAAAAGCATGACAAGCCAGACTACAAGACTACTCAGAGATCAGCTTTCCAGCAGCAGAGGCAAGGGCAAAAATGGTATAAGCACTGTAGAACAATCACCCACAATACCCAGGAGTGCAACCGAAAAAACCCACCTCATCATGCTACCTGCTTACGTAAAGGTGCCGAAAGGGGAAATGGACCGGAAGAACCTCTGAACAAACCCCGGCATCCCCCGGTCATTGAGGCAGTCCTCGTAAACGACCAAGAGGTAACCTGCCTTTATGATACAGGCCTTGTGTTTGACGCAGTTGTCTGTGCATCCCTAGTCAAGCCTGACCAGATGACAGAAGACACTATAGAAATACAAGGACATACTAAAAGCGCAGCACCTATGCGTTTAGCCATAGCCAAGATTCAGGTCCAATCGAAATATGTGACTGGGGAAATCAGTGCAGCGATCTTGGACGACTCTATCTATCCCTTGATCTTAGGGTGTAGGTACGTGTTTTTGGGAGAACCCATTCACCCTCTGGTTGTGGCGGCTGTCACCACTAGAGGACAGGCCAAACGGAATACGGAGTTGGAATCCCCACCCAACATCCTTCCCGAGGAATTAAAAAAGGCACAAACGGAGGACCAATCTCTAGCGCCCTGCTACAAAAAACTACAGAGAGCACACACTCCTCTCTAAAAGGGAGACTTCTACAAGAAAAATGGGCTGTTGCATCAGAAAGCAGGCAACGAAGAACAGTAACACGGGCAACTTGTTTTTCCGTCAGCATACCGAGCCCAAGTACTAGAAATGGGCCATGCCGTTCCGTTTAGTGGGCATATGGGTATAAGTGCCACGATTAAGCGTATTTCAAGTCATTATTATTGGCCAGGTATCAACGCAGATATCCAGAGATATGTGAAATCATGCCCGCAGTGCCAGAGGACAGCCCCGAAACACTGGACGGCCCCAGCCACTCTGGGAGAAATGCCAATCTTGGGCACACCATTCGAACGAGTAGCGGTGGATATTGTGGGTCCACTTACTCGTAGCAAAAAGAGAAAATTATATACTCACGTTAGTGGATTGTTGCTCCATGTGTGCAGAGGCAATCGCTATGCCAGCCTATGATTCCAAGCATGTTGCTGGGGCTCTGCTCACCATATTTACTCGGCTAAGGTTTCCATCACAGGTCCTTACAGATAATGGTTCACAATTTCGAGGACAACTCACCGAGGTAGTGTTTAGGATATTTCAGGCTAGACATATCCACACCTCTCCCTACCACCCCAAGCAAATGGCCAGGTGGAGAGGTTTAACGGGACCCTTATTTTCATCCTTCGGAAACTTGCGCAGGAAAAACCAGAGAGCTGGGATCAATACTTACCCGCGGCACTATTCGCTTACCGTGAAGTATCCCACAATTCTTCTGGGATGCCACCTGCCACATTGCTGTTTGGTAGACCTGTAAAAGGACCTCTAGAGACACTGTTACGTACACGGACAGATGCTAAAGCTGATGAAACGGTCACCTCGGCATCTCAATACGTGAATGAGTTGACCCAATGCCTTAAAACAGGATAGGAACTGGCAAAGAAAAAAAAAAAAAAAAAAAAAAAAAAAAAAAAAAAAAAAAAAAAAAACAAAAAAAAAAAAAAAAAAAAAAAAAAAAAAAAAAAAAAAAAAAAAAAAAAAAAAAAAACAAGGAAAACTTACGCCGTGCCCGTCGTAAACATGCGCGTTACTATAACCGCATTGCGAAGGACAGGGACCTAGAAATAGGAGAACATGTCTTATTACTCCTACCCAGTAGCAATAATAAATTGCAAATCGGGTGGAGAGGTCCATATAAAATTGTTGAGAAGATGTCGCACAATTTACAAGATTGCCATAAAGGGGAAGCAGAAAATTTACCACATAAACCTGCTGAAGCAATATTATGAGAGACCTGGTGCAGAACCAGCGCATTTTATGACACTGGCTATTGCGACGGAAACTGAGGCAGAACCCCTGACCTCCTGTGAATACCCTCTTCGTCAGGGTGAAACCCACCAAGATGTTAGGATCAGTTCAATTTTAACAGAGGATCAGCAGGCACAGGTGAAACAGTTGTTGAGAAACCACACTAGTACCCTCACTGATAAACCTGGCATGACCAACCTGATAGAATTTTATATTAAGCTAACAGACCTCGCCCCGGTTCGAGTTAAGAACTATCCTGTTCCTTATGCTAAGGCAAAGGCATTGAGGGAGGAAATCGAGTACCTGCTTAAGGAAAATATCTCAAAATCAGAGTCTCCTTATAGTGCGAGTGTGGTGTTGCTTAGGAAATCCACGGGAGAACATCGCCTCTGCATAGACTACCGAAGGCTAAACGCTGTAACTGAATTTCAAGCGGAGCCCTTACCAGATCAGAATCAGCTTTTTACCAAGCTGAGTAGAGCTCAATACTTTTCGAAGATAGACCTTAGCAAAGGGTACTACCAGATCCCAGTAGAAGCGGAAATTCGACACATGTTAGCATTCAGTACTTCTGAGGGCCATTACGAGTTTAATGTATTGCCATTTGGGCTAAGCAACGCCCCAAGTGTAATTTCATGGACGACATACTTATTGCAACGAACACCTTTGATGAGCACCTGGACGCGGTTTCCCTACTCTTTGAAAGACTTAGAGAAACAGGACTCACCGCTCACCCTACAAAATGTCAAATTGCCTGCGAGCAACTAGAATTCCTGGGACACACCATCTCGCATGGATGTATGTTCCCAGATGTACGTAATATTGAGAAGTTACAGTGTGCCCCACGACTCCAGACTAAAAAGGATGTCAGGTCATGTGTGTCTCTGTGTGGCTTCTACCAGAGATATATTAAAGATTTTAATACACTGAGTGCGCCACTGACCGCGTTAACCAAGAATGGGAACCCGGACAAAGTAACATGGACAGCGGAGTGCAAAAATGCATACACGCTGCTGAAGGAGAAACTCACAGCTAGGCCAAATCTGTGACTGCCTGACTTAACTCTGAATTTTACGCTGCGAACAGATGCTAGCAATATAGGGATAGGAGCCATTCTCCTCCAGCCTGGTGATGGACCTTCTGCAACTCTATTCCCCATAGCATATGCTAGTACGAAATTGAACTCTGCTAAACAGAACTACTCTACCATAGAACGAGAATGTCTGTTGCTTGTCTGGGCGGTGCAGAAGTTTCAACCATATTTTTACGGGAAAAAGTTTACGGTGCAGTGTGATCACCATCTGTTGATATTTCTTGCGGTATCAAAGAACCTTAATGCCCGGCTTATGAGATGGTCACTCCTGTTACAGCCATATTCGTTTCACATAGAATACATACCTGGAAAGAACAACGTAGTGGCAGATTTTTTGAGCAGACATACAGTTGCAAACGAGGAGAAATGAGAAGTTGTAAAGGAAGAGAAGGACAGGACCAGAGGAGTTAGACGGAACGTCAAACTTGAAGAGGGGCTTGTGTGACGACTGGCCCAATCTTCTCTTCATTTAATTTACGAGACACCATTTTTAAAAATTCATCTTCAATGCATGATCGGAAAGCCGGTACAAATACGCGGCAAATTTCGGTCGTTGATAACAATTCTAGCGTCTAGTACTATTTTTAGATTAAAGACAACATTCTAGACTTAACCTCGGTGGCTTGAAACCGGTGTTGAAATTAAGACAGCCTACATAGGTAGAACCAGTTTATCCCACTTTAGGAACCCCCCCCCCCCACGTGACTTTTAACGTTATTGATTAGAGCGTGTATCAGACGCCAAAGTCACATGAGGCACGCTTCAGGTCACGTGCCCAAGCGGAAATAACATGCTAAAAGTTGCGCCAACCGAGGCAGCTTCCACTTGCATTCAGGAAGGCGAGGGGGCCAGACCTAATCTCAGACCGCTGCGAATTCACGCGTTAAAGCACTGTGAAGCCACGTGTCTAAATTGCTGATTAGAGTCCAATCTCGGAGTAGGTAAGTGAAATCTCGCTAGAAAATAGTATTGTGATGAAAATGCAAAATCGACGCAGTGATTGGTACGAACTGGGTTTACTTTATTCATTTTCGCTTTACGATCGCATCTAGCACATGGCTACAATGTGATCGGGGGTATTTTATGATCCCACGGGATGAGAGTGTACAAAGTGTTCATATTAACTTTAGCTGTAATATGTATTAATTTCCATATTATTTCATCGTATTCGATCCGACGCTTAGACTAGAGGAAATTAATATTTTTGACAAACCGTGACATATATTCATTATAATTTACATGACGATTCGACCAGAGATGAAGTGTTGTGATAATGTCGTCAGACAATTCTATAATACTGGTGTCCAACAATTATATGTTAATTCATCATAATTGACAAGACGATTAGGCTAGAGGCACAGAACTAGAATACTGTCACCCGACGTTTCTATGATAATTCAGAGCATTTAACTGACAGTTTTAGGCTAATTCAGTGCATTTAACTGACATTTCTAGGATAATTCAGTGTGGTTAACATGCCATTTTATAATAATTCATTGTGTTACCATGACGATAAATTGGTAAAGAATTATAGTACTGCCACTTGGGCAGGGAATATAATAATAAAAAGGCAGAAAGGGGAAACTTGATTTAAAGATTTGGCTCTAGACATATGATGTTAGAGACTAAAATCTGATATGACTGGCAGACTGACGGCTTAGGGAAAGACCCCTTTCTCAAGCTAGGAAATTAATGAAGCTGTAATTGCCTTCATTCTATGGGGGAGCATTGCACGACAGTCCAATCTCAGAGAAGAATACGGAGTCGAGGACAGTGAATAGAGATCTAAACCATTTGAGACCTACCCGATTCAACGTCATAAGGAGACAGGACAACTAACCACGCTTCACTATCAGCCAGGGGCTGAAAAGTTAAGTTCCCATTCAAAGGGAACTCATCCTATCAATGTCGTAGTCCGAGCCGGTATATGAGGAAAATACTTGAATTGTGAGACGTATAACATACGCCTAGCCAAGCCCGGCTGAAAAAGGAGGAGGGCGGCCTGCATGGAGGCCGTAAGCAGGCAGCCCCTCCACCATGCAAAGGCACAAAAGGCCAGTCACCTGTTTGCTTTAAAATATGATTACGCGAACTACAAGAGAGAAAACTGGACTGATTCTAAAGGCGACAAACTGGAACGGACTACGGACTACGACTTATGGAACTTGGAACACAAGAAGTATGAATGGGAAAGAAGAGGAGCTGGGGGAAGAGATGAGGAAAGCAAAACTAGAAATCCTGGCTATTACGGAAACAAGGGAAAAGGAGTCATAGATCTCGATGGCAACACGCTGCTATACAGTGGTGTACCCACATCTGAAAGAGCTAAAGGGGGCGTGGGTTGCATTGTGGAAAAAAACCAGAAAGATAGTATCAAGGAATGGAACTTTGCCTCGGAGCGCATTATGGTTGTAAAACTAAAAGAAGGAGAAACCATAGTCAACCTGGTCATAGTGTATGGGCTAAATGAGGATGAGAGAGCAGAGGTCGAATAGGAATTCTTTGAGCTGCTTCAAAGGACAGTGGATGACTGCCTAGATGAAATTATCATGCTCAGAGATTTCAATGCCAGAGTTGGAAATGACCATGCTAGATGGGGTGGAGTTATCGGAAGATATAGAGAAGATACTTGTTACCAACAGATTACTGGTGACAATGAATATAGAGATGTATATATATAGGAAGATATTAATTTGTTTGTATACTTGTTATGTTTGGAAATATTTGGTAATAATATTTTGAGTCTGAGATTAGAACCCTAGTCAAAGGGCGAATACTCATGTTTTGCTTCGAGTGAAAGTAAATATATAGTCGCCCCACTTGAATATAGTTGAAAGGTTAACATTAGCGCATGCCCAATGAGACGATGAGTCGTCGTTGGCGCTTCCGTGATGACGGACGGATCTTGAAGGCTGTCGGACAAATGAGAGTCCGAAGTTTTTCATCATTGTGATTGATTCTGGGGAAGAGAGAAGTTTTCTCTCAGTATCTATGATGGTCGATACTTCTCCCAGAATATATATGTTAGTGTGCTAGTTACTAGTATTTCATGAACTTAAGGTAAAGAAGGAACATTTTCTAAAACTTTACCTAGGCCTAACGACGCCATAGATGTCATATCATATATATATATATATATATATATTTGATGGATCGTATGTAGACGATTCCTGTACTAGCAGCACTGTGAGTGGACATATGTAACATTCCTTATGGGTAAGGAAAAACCAAAGACATTAGATGCGCAAATGAACGGGACTTTCATATATAGGGAAGATATCTTTTGGATGAACGTCGCTCACTTGGACCGGTGCCATTTTGAATCCCACTGTTGGTCTGTTTGAATTGTCAATCGGAGAACGGAGATATCTTATTACCTGATGGCGATACCAAGACCTACATTGCATTGAAGTCTACTCTTTGTTATTTGAGATTGTCAACCTTAAAAGAAAGACCCTGTTGAAGCTAAAGCCTAAAAGACTTAGCCTGAAAGACGTAGTCAGCAGAGGGTCTGTAAGGGAGCATTGTGATGACCATTATTATTGTTAACTCAAACTGATGCTACTAGTCAGTGGAGGTATGAGACGATAGACTATCATAAATATATATTTGCTCCTATCGTCCGATTATATTTACATGCTATGAGATTGCCAAATTGATGTTGCCACCCATTTGTCAAGTATCCAATGATTTGTTGTGTCAACCTGTTTCAATGACTGTCAACCGTGCTGTCAGAGTGTGTATCATTAAATTGTCTAAAACGTCTACCGTAGTTCCAGTTATCATTGACTTCCAGCCGTGAGGGTATGAGTGCATTATTACCAACTTGTCAACTCTACAGAACCATTTATGCATTCGCGTATTGACACTCATACTAACACTCATTGTCAACAATACATCCCTTGTCAGGGCCCCAACAGTCGGTAACCTGACCCATTTCAAGAACATTGTGACTGGACGAGATATATCACAAAAATCAGTCGTTATCAACGTGGTAGGCGAGCTTTCTGGGTCAACCTGCACAGTGGACATTTTGAGAAGTCAGCTACTGGGACCAGACCGTTTCCTGTGGCCTGTTACGACACACATGAACACAAGCAGTACAACTCTAGAGTCGATGGCAGCAGGACCTGTCCTGTCAGCGTATACGGTATCTAGGTCAGCGTTTGTTGACATTTCTGATAGAACAGACAGCGTTACACAGCAGGTGTGTTTGGAAGAATTAACTGTGTTAGCAAGAAGTGCTATGGAACTTAGAGGTCTTACACTTCATCGGTGGATCTTCTTGTGTTCTGCTACATATCATTGAACTTTGTAATAGTTTAGTTCAAAATTTAGTATTTATTAAAGTGGCAGTTTATTTTCTTTAAATAAGAAATTTTGCATTAGACTACCTTCTCTGCAACACATTACATTGCATTTATATGATATATATGTATTTATGTTTAAATGTTTACATGTTTATATGTGATATTTGTTTATATGTCTGTGGGAGGTTGGGTAATGTGACTATTATAAAAGATACCACGCCATAGAGGTTTTATAATAGCGTTCAGTAGGTGCGGATTCTCTTAATTGAAAATTTGCTAGCGACAATTTGTTGCTATTTCTGTTAGTTGTGAAGACGCGTTTTTTCTTCGTCGTTTTTGTGATATTTTCCTGTTCTTTAGTTTTGTTTTGATTTGTTTGTATTTGTTGGTCTCATCTTTCCTGTCTTTTAGTTCTATACAACTTGATATTTATACACTGTGACGTCATTTGTGTTGTTTATTTCTTCGCGGTTATCATCACAGGTTCTGTGATTATTTTCTTCAGTTTTCTATTTAACTTATTTGATTTCTGCGAATGTTTTCGTATTGTCTTTCTTGATTGTCTTTTGTTTATGTTGTTGGTTGACATATACTATAAAATATACTTGATCATACACTACTGGCTGTGTAGTGAACTTATGAGAAAGAATCTACTGATGATTAATTGCTATTATTAGAGTTACACAGTTGATTATACAAGACCTTATTTAAAGGCTTGTTTCCCACAGAGATTGGGATAAAGGGAGCTGGTTATTGAAGCTATTAAGAGCTTGTTTCCATTTATTTGGAGATAGATTTCATTATTGCTATTTCAGGTATCTAGTCACATATTGGTATACATTATGTCGACTTTAGATTACTTCATTGAGTTAGGGAAATCCCTAGGCAAGACTGGTGATAAGTTAGAGGAGTATGCTACCAGTCAATATGAAAAAGCACAAAAGGCTGAAGAGAGAAAACAAAGAGCCGAGGATAAAAGAATGGAATTAGAATTTGAGCAAAAGAAATTGCAGATGCAAGTGGACGAAAAAAGAGATTCCAAATGGAAATGGAAAAACAAAATAAAGAAGCTGAACAAATAAGATTAGACAAAGAAGCTGAACAAAAGAGATTAGACAGAGAAGCTGAGGCTGAACAAAAGAGATTAGAAAGAGAGGCTGAACAAAAGAGATTAGACAGAGAAGCTGAAGCCGAGGAGAGAAAAGCAAAAAGGGAACATGAGGAAAAACTGTTAGCGATTGAATTAGAAAAATTGAAATTGACAAATATGGGTATTGCTAATCAGTCAACTGGTAATAATGGTAAACCCTTTACTTACAAGGTCAAGGTATCAGCGTTCAATCCTTCCAGTGATGACATAACATTCTGGCTGGATAGATTTGAACGCTCTTGTCGAGCTCATAATGTGGATAAATCACAATATGGTAACCAGTTATCAGAAAATTTGAAAGGTGATTCTCTGACTAGTTTAAGTTTGGTTGAAGAGACTGACAAAGAAAATTATGATGTTATTAGGCAGCTTTATTGAGAAAATATCAATTAACAGAGTAAGGTTACCGTATTTTGGTTTAAGAAAATGGTACCTGAATCAGGGGTAGAATTCTCAGAATTCATTGCAAGGACACGTCTTACATTTAATCGTTGGATTGAGCTGTCCAAAACAGAAAAGACATATGAAGCCCTTATGGACTTGTTGCTCAGGGACAAGATTATGTCAAGTGTAAATAAACAATTTCTTGAATTCCTACATGAGCGTAAACCCAAGACACTAAAAGAAATGGAAGAATATTGTACCCAATACGTCACGGCACATCCGGACGTAGCTTTTAGCAATGCTAAGGTTAAGGAAGGTATGCCAGTTGCTTCAGCAACACCATACAACCCTAATTATTCACACAAATTTCAGGGACCACAAAACAAGTTTGATAAAAAGGGTAACCATAATAGTTATCAAAACCAAGGTAACCAATCATTTCAGGGTTCTTCTGCGAAGAACTGGAGACGAGCCGACAGCCCTCGATACAGAGGTGGTCATAATTATAGGAATTTCCGCAGAGGAAGTCATTATAGGAACTATCCAAGTCATCCATCATGGAGACAACAAGACCATAGTTATAGAAATACTCATTATAATGAATATGATAATGTTAACCATGAGAAATATGACTCAAACCCAAATAGGGGTTACAATAGAGGAAATAATAATGATTACAGAGGCAATAATAATCGAGGTAGATCACAATACAAAAAACATAAATCACATTATCAGGCAAACTCTGCACAGCAAGAGTCACATGAAGCCTATAAACAGACTAAAGATAATAATGACGCTAATAATATGGCATGTTCCGCTTTTGATTTTGGGAGAGCATCTCAGTGCCCCTAATGCAAAACATTATTTGAACCAACTACGGTGTCCACTTTAAGTTGTGGCCATCCTCTCCCCGCTCTTCCTGCGTCAGTCGCGCATGATGGAAGAGGTTCTCTTGTCTTACATAAAGGTTTAGTAAATGACAATCCAGTCTCAGTTCTTTTTGATTCTGGATGCACCACAATTGGTGTTAGGCATTCACTTGTAGATCCTTCTCGTGCCACCGGAAAAGTAGGCAAATGTGTGACATTTGGCGACACCTTAGAGAAATACTCTACTGCTATCATTAAGATTGCTACTCCTTTCTTTACAGGAGATGTACACGCATGTCTTCTGCCGAATCCGATCGCTGATCTTATCATCGGTCGTATTCGCGGAGTCAAAGAATGTACTCCACAACAAATTTCCGTTTGGGAAAAAGAAAACATGCAAACTGCTAATGCTGTAGTCACTAGAGATCAAGCTCTTAATATGCCTCAAACTTCATCTACTGAAGATAATGAAGTGCATAACCAAGATGATCCCTTGGTAATTTCTCGTGACTCGTTTATAAAACAGCAAGAAGATGATCCCACTCTAAAGAAATTCTTCACGCTTGCAACAAAAGGTGATCCGAATAAAGATACAAAGCGTAAATCTTGGATTACAATGAGGAATGGCATACTTGTACGTATGGTGCATGACTCTGCTAAGTCAAGTCATTCTCAGATTCTTGTTCCCAAGAATTTGAGAGTTAAAATTTTGCAGCACGCTCACGACTCTCAGTGTGCTGGACATATGGGTTTTTCCGGTACTAAGTCAAGAGTTCTTGCGGCTTTCTTTTGGCCTTTTGTGAACAAGGACATACGGATTTATTGTCAATCTTGTAAAGTATGTCAAGAGGTCAAATCCAAAGGTCCACGCCATGCTGCACCTATTCAGGCTGCAGACATTCCTATTCGACCATTTCAGAAAATGGCGATAGACATCAATGGCCCATTTAAGATCAAATCTGCTAGAGGACATCAGTTTATCTTGACGTGTGTTGATATGTGCACTCGTTGGCCAGAGGCTATTCCTCTGAAGAGCATTACTACTGCTGACATTGCAGATGCTCTTTGGCTTATATTTTCTCGTCTGGGATTCCCCGGAGAGATATTATCAGACCATGGCACCCAACTAATATCGGATACCATGTCTCAAGTAATGTCTACTCTGCAGATAGAGAGATCTTTGAGTAGTATCTATCATCCTATGTCCAATGGGATGGTCGAACGGCTAAATAGAACACTCAAAAACTTACTAGGGAAGATAACTGAGGATCATCTTCAAGATTGGGACAGGGTTTTACCCGCGGCCCTCTTCGCTTACAGAGAGGTCCCCAATGAACATACAGGATTTTCTCCCTTTGAACTTGTCTTTGGCGCGCGACCCTATGTCTTTACTTCATGATCTCATAACCGCTGATAATATTACCGATGACACAAAATCTTCTTACGAATATGTCATCGCGCTGAGACAAAAGATTATCGAAGCATGCAAATTGGCAACTTCTTCTTCTGAATTTGCTAAACAGAAGGCAAGACAATTTGCCAATAAGAAAAGAACCTTACGACAACTTTGTCCTGGTGACAAAGCATTTGTTTTGCTACCTTGTAGGGAAAACAGACTTCTTATTTCTTGGAAAGGTCCGTACGATATAATCTCGAAAATTTCCGATGTTGACTACATTGTCGATATTGATGGAAAGCATAAAACCTTCCACATCAATATGCTTACGGAATTCCATGAACGTCCGGATTATTTACAGCCTATTTTCTAGGCAACGGACGATTCACCAGTCCAACATGGTCATTACTCATCACTGTCCGTAATACAGGATGAGGAAACAAGTTTTTCGGATGTTAATCTTCTACTTCATTCTAGTGAATCATGGAAAAATGTTACTGTCTCTCTTGATTTATCTCTAGGAGAACAGCGACAAGTTTCGGCTATGTTACAAACATTTCAGGATGTCCTTACTGACATCCATGGACTAACTCATGTCATTGAACATGACATTATTCCAACTGACCATAATCCTATTAGGGTCAGACCTTATCCTATCCCTATACATTTTCAAGCACAGGTTGAGAAGGAGTTGGATGAGATGATAGATTTAAAAAAAAATTGAACCATCCACTTCTGCATATTCTTCGCCGATGGTTATTGTTCGAAAGAAAGACAATAACATACGTCGTTGCGTTGACTATCGCAAATTGAATCAAGTTACGAGGTTTGATGCTGAACCTATGCCTTTACTAGAAGAGCTACTTACTAGGCTTTCTAAATCTCATTTTTTCACTAAACTTGATTTGTCTAAAGGATATTGGCAAGTTCCTTTATCTGAACGCGCCAAACCAATTACGGCTTTTTCTACACCTAATGGCCTTTTTCAATGGAATTTCATGCCTTTCGGCCTTATGAACGCACCAGCTACATTCGTACGCATGATGCGTCGAATCCTATCTTATCGGTCAGATGTCATTGCGTACCTAGACGACATCTGTCTTTTCAGCGATACTTGGGAAGATCACTATTCAGGGTTAGTTGAATTGCTATCTACTCTACGCGAGTATAACCTGACAGCGAAACCCTCTAAAGCCTGCATTGGTTTTAGCGAAATTTCTTTCCCAGGCCATCGAGTTGGTCATGATTTCCTAAAGACAGAGGACCATAATATCACTAAGATACTTAACATCTCTATTCCTAAGACTAAAAAGCAAGTGCGAAGTCTCTTAGGTCTTATTCAATTTTATGGAAGATTCATTCCGAATCTATCCTCTATCATGGCACCTCTTTCTACACTACTAAAGAAAGGGTCGCCTAATATGGTCCACTGGTCACAGGAATGCCAATCCTCTTTGGATAAGATTAAAAATTTGTTTTCAACACCACCTATTTTAGTGTTACCTACTACAGATAAGACATTTGTTCTTCGTAGTGACGCTTCATCCACTGGAATTGGAGCGGCTCTAATGCAAGAGTACTCTGGAACTCTGCATCCTGTAATAAATATCTCCAGAAAACTTAATGCTGCAGAAAGGAATTATTCGGTTTTAGACCGTGAGCTATTGGTTATGGTATGGTCAATTCTCAAACTACAAAGATTCCTTCTAGGCGCACATTTCATAGTAGAAACCGACCAGAAAGCTCTTGCAGCTATACAGAGTAAGAATTTGAAGAGCTCGAGGTCTACTCGATATGCAATTGCTCTTCAACCTTTTAATTTCTCAGTACGAGCTATCCGTGGATCAGATAATGTGATGGCAGACATTTTGTCTAGATGCCCACATGATTCCACCTAACTGTTAGGTCTTGGATTTCTTAACACATCTAAGTCTATAACAGTTCTTTCTCTATATCAAGGTAGATACACATTGTAATTTGTAATATAGTGATTGTATCACTACTATCACTACGTTCACTGATATATATTCACCGCTGTTCTTTGATGATTTTTCTTCTTTGTCAATCATATTCTTATAGTGCTTAAATATGAAATTGTTTTATGCATTGTGCTGTTACCAGCATTGTGGTATACGTTGGTGGCACCCTCCTGGAAATATTTATACTTAAGAGAAATGCTTTCTCTGAGATGTTGAGATATATTCTCACGAGTCGATCTATGACTTTACCTTAATTTGACATTATAAATTGCTCTTATTAGTCATCTGCGCATTATTCGTGCGTTGTGATCCTATTGTATGTAACTCTCAGATGAAAAAAAAAATTTTCATTTTTTTCCCCGGGGGTTGCGGTAGTCTGTTACCAACAGATTACTGGTGACAATGAATATAGAGATGTATATATGTAGGAAGATATTTATTTGTTTGTATACTTGTTATGTTTGGAAATATTTGGTAATAATATTTTGAGTCTGAGATTAGAACCCTAGTCAAAGGGCGAATACTCATGTTTTGCTTCGAGTGAAAGTAAATATATAGTCGCCCCACTTGAATATAGTTGAAAGGTTAACATTAGCGCATGCCCAATGAGACGATGAGTCGTCGTTGGCGCTTCCGTGAAGACGGACGGATCTTGAAGGCTGTCGGACAAATGAGAGTCCGAAGTTTTTCATCATTGTGATTGATTCTGGGGAAGAGAGAAGTTTTCTCTCAGTATCTATGATTGTCGATACTTCTCCCAGAATATATATGTTAGTGTGCTAGTTACTAGTATTTCATGAACTTAAGGTAAAGAAGGAACATTTTCTAAAACTTTACCTAGGCCTAACGACGCCATAGATGTCATATCATATATATATATATATTTGATGGATCGTATGTAGACGATTCCTGTACTAGCAGCACTGTGAGTGGACATATGTAACATTCCTTATGGGTAAGGAAAAACCAAAGACATTAGATGAGCAAATGAACGGAACTTTCATTTATAGGGAAGATATCTTTTGGATGAACGTCGCTCACTTGGACCGGCGCCATTTTGAATCCCACTGTTGGTCTGTTTGAATTGTCAATCGGAGAACGGAGATATCTTATTACCTGATGGCGATACCAAGACCTACATTGCATTGAAGTCTACTCTTTGTTATTTGAGATTGTCAACCTTAAAAGAAAGACCCTGTTGAAGCTAAAGCCTAAAAGACTTAACCTGAAAGACGTAGTCAGCAGAGGGTCTGTAAGGGAGCATTGTGATGACCATTATTATTGTTAACTCAAACTGATGCTACTAGTCAGTGGAGGTATGAGACGATAGACTATCATAAATATATATTTGCTCCTATCGTCCGATTATATTTACATGCTATGAGATTGCCAAATTGATGTTGCCACCCATTTGTCAAGTATCCAATGATTTGTTGTGTCAACCTGTTCCAATGACTGTCAACCGTGCTGTCAGAGTGTGTATCATTAAATTGTCTAAAACGTCTACCGTAGTTCCAGTTATCATTGACTTCCAGCCGTGAGGGTATGAGTGCATTATTACCAACTTGTCAACTCTACAGAACCATTTATGCATTCGCGTATTGACACTCATACTAACACTCATTGTCAACAATACATTCTTGTCGGGGCCTCATTACGTTCCGGGACAAGGTGACCTATATGACCAACACTGTGCCGGGTTTGAGTTGACCACTTAATCTCATCAAGCCCTTATTAACGTGGTGACCTAAAAAAAGGAGCCTTATCAATACTCTCAATGACAATGGAAAGCGACTCCTTAGATTCTGCAGTGAGCAGAATCTGATCATTACCAACACAATGTTCCCCCATAAGCGCATACATGTATACACTAGGTGTGAACCAAGAAAGAATGAGAAGTCAGTGATCGACTATGCCATTGTTAGGAGGAACTCATTCAAATATGTCCGGGATGCTAGAGTCTAGAGAGGGCCAGAGATTGGAAGCGATCACTACCTGCTTACAATCAAAAGAACAACTGAAAGAGTTGCTCAGCCTAGGAACTGCCCAGCATCACGCAAGAAACCAAGTAAACGAACGGAAGAAATGAGCATTAAGACCTACAAGCTGAGAGAGCCAGAAATTAAGACCAGATATCAGGGGCTTATTGCTACAGCGGTGAGAAACACAGAAGAACAACCTGATGACTTGGAAACCATCTGGTTTAAATTCAAGGACATCATAAAGACAGCTGCTGCAGAAGCATGTAGTGAAGTCCGACTTGGGAACAAGAGAAAGAGGACACCTTGATGGACAGAGGAAGTCAAAGAGAAAATAAGAGAGAAGAAAATGGCATGGAAAAATACTTAGGAGCTAAAAACACAGCAGGACAAATAGAGAAATATAGAGAATATGTGATACTCAGAACAGAAGCAAAGAACAAGATGCTAGCAGCAAAACAGAAGTCCTGAGAAGAATTTGGAGAAAAGCTAGAAAAGGATGCACAAGAAAACCAGACATTGTTCTATAAGACCCTAAAGAACATGAGGAAGGAAAAACAATGCCCTCTCAAATTTATAAAGGACAAGCAAGGCAAATTGCTTACTGCCCCGAAGGAAGTAATGGAAAGATGGAAAGAATATTTCTCAGAACTCCTTGATGGTGAGCAAGGTCAAGCATCAGTAATGATAACCACTAGCACAGAAGAGGAAACAAATGGTGATGAAGATGACATAAAGATGGAAGAACTTAAGGCAGCACTGGAGAAAATCAAGATGGGCAAAGCAGCAGGGCATGATGGTATAACACCTGAAATGGTTAAGTACATGGGAGCATCAGGCGACCTATTACTCCTAAGGGTCCTACAGGCAGCGTGGTGCAACAAGATCATACATACCAAAGGATTGGGAGATTGCCATCATAACACCAATTTTCAAAAAGGGTGACAATCGACAATGTGGAAACCATAGAGGCATATCCCTTCTCAGTGTCCCTGGTAAAATCTACTCTAGAATCCTAGAGCAGAGAATCCGACGCCTAGCTGAGCCACAATTGGATGAGGTCCAGTGCGGATTCCGAGCAAACCGAAGTACTCAAGACCTAATCTTTACACTCAGACAGCTGAGTGAAAAGACCCTTGAGTATAAGAGTGAGATCCATCTTTGTTTCATAGATCTGGAAAAGGCGTTTGACAGGGTTCCCTGGAGCAAACTTTGGGACTGTGCCATGGAAGAACATTCCATCACCTCTTATTCATGCTATACAGAGCTTCTACAAGTCTTGCAGAAATTATGTGAGTACTGCAAACCATAAGTCATATAAGTATATAAACCAATAAAACAGTATTGAATCAGTTCTACAAATTAACGGTTCACGTGAAACAAGGGACGTTTCGGGTTTTACCCTTCTTCAGCCACAGTTACAAACAGGTGATAAGGACAAGAATTACATATAGATACTACAAAAACACACGATGATGAGAAACATACAGAAAATGAGCGATACAAGCAGATGGAAAAAATGAACAACCACAGTGATGAGCGAAAAATGAACAATAATAATACAAGAAAATCGTAATACTTGAAAGAAATACCGAAACAAAAAAGTAAATAATCAACGAAACGGAAAAAGAATGAACAAAACTATCGAACACGCAAAAGGTAACTTAGCTAGATCGGAAAATGCTTGGAATAAAACACTGAGGCACTTTATCAAAGAAATCCCGTATCAAAGGAAATGACGTATAAGATCGCGACAATAAGATACGAAACGAACCAAAAGTCAGAAGAGTTCAGGACCACCACTGGTGTAAGACAAGGAGATATCCTGTCACCTTATCTTTTCATACTCCTCATGGACGATGTTATCAATTCATGTAATGAGAGAACAAGAAAGTATTCAGTGGGGTACTGGAAGATGAGACAGGTCTGTATTTCAGAGCTGGCATTTGCTGATGATGTTGCTCTGATTGCTAAATCAGAGGCACATCTCCAATCCAACCTCCAAGTCTGGAAGGAAGAGCTGGAGAAGAGAGGGGTGGTCATAAGTAGCTCTAAAACAAAATCCATGGTGATATCACGAGAAGAAAGAAGACATCAGATTAAGCTGGGAGAACAGGTCCTGGAGCAGGTCGACCACTTTAAATATCTCGGAGCTATTATAGACCGAAAGGGAGGCATCAAAGAAGAGTTGGCCACTCGAAAAGCAGCAGCTGGGAGACTTTTTCAGGCCATAAATCGAGGATTCGTCAGCAAGAGAGAGGTTGGTAAGAAAACGAAGATGGCTGTATACTGCTCCACCTATGTCCCAGTCTTGACATATGGATGCGAGTCATGGGCAATGACTACAACTCATAAAAGCAGGATCCAAACATCAGAAATGAGGTATCTGAGGAAGGTGGTTGAAGTAACAAGAAGAGACATGGTCCGCAACCAGACGATACGTCAAGGCCTAAAATCCCACCCCCTGCAGACCCAAGTAGAACAGTCCCAACTAAGATGGTTTGGCCATGTCTGCAGAATGGGAGAAGATCGGCTACCACGACAAGCATGGGAATCAAAGAGCCAGGGATCACGACCCCCAGGACGACCCAGAGTCCGCTGGGAGGACAACATTAGACAATCTTTGAAGGACCAAGGACTAGAATGGAACCAGGCCAGGAGGAAGACAGCCGATAGGATAGTATGGCGCTCTCTTTTCCAAACCTCTACACCTCACGGTAGAACTGGAACGACTAAGTAAGTAAATAATTAAGGATAATAATAATAGATAACTGAGAAGGGGACTACGGTAGCGAGAGACCAAATATCTCATTACAAACTTGTCCAGACCTTGTCTAGTTAGGAGAATTTACCCTCTTTGTCTCCCTTCAGCCGGTGAAGGACCCCAACAGGACTTCTTGAGCCAAATCTTCCTCTGGGTAATCCAGGCAAAACTTCACTTAATTTATTTCTATTATTTCTACTACTATAAGTTCTTACCCTTCCTACGCTACGCCACACTGCTCCAGGACCTGTTCTCCAAGCTTAATCTGATGTCTTCTTTCTTCTCGTGATATCACCATGGATTTTGTTTTAGAGCTGCTTATGACTATCCCTCTCTTCTCCAGCTCTTCCTTCCAGACTTGCAGGTTGGATTGGAGATGTACCTCTGATTTAGCAATCAGGGCAACATCATCAGCAAATGCCAGCTCTGAAATACAGATCTGTCTCATTTTCCAGTACCTCACTGAATACTTTCTTGTTGGCTTTTTTTTATACCGTCGTAAATTTATCTAGTGTTGCTGTTTGCTCTGTAGTCTGGATGCTCTCGCTGAGCTGGAGCCAATAATGATTTGCACAACGTCGAGCAGTTTGTTGTACTTTTTCTCGTAGCCTTCGGGGTCTGTAGGGTTATAGAACTCGGTGAACGTTTGTATTCAATTGCAGCACTGCGCTCAGCTTAAATCACAAGTGTCATCGCTTCTAATGAAGCATGAAACCAGTCATCTGACTTTGCTGTCTTCTTACCAAAGGTGGGAAGTGCATTACTGTGAATGGTTTTCCGCAGGTGCTTCCAGTAACAGTATCACATGCTGTGGATTACTGAGCATTTTCTTGAAGGTCGTTGTAAATTGAACAATCAAGACAGGGTCTGACACCTTCATGGTATCTATGCAGGGTTTCCCTTCATGTCTGACACGATGGAGTTTTCTTGGTTGTGCTCTGATTTCACTGGACAACAAATTTTGACTTTTTGTGTGTATCTGAGATTAAACCAAGTTACCTTTATGTTGTTTTGGCTGCTGAATATGAAAAGGGCCGTTAAAACGCCAGATTAGCTCTAGTTTTTTAAAATATCTATAAAAGAAGTTTTAAACATTTGCATATGATAATAATGCTCATAGCGGAAATGATTCACAGCGACGCCTTTTTGCCTGTCACTTGTAATGAGTTTCTGGAGCATCTCTCACAAGAATCCAACAATAGTGTGCTAGCATTGCTGCATTCCATTTCCCTTGGTACCTTTTTTCGAGGGTAGTAATGTCCTGATGAAATCGTTCCTCATGCTCGTCACTGACAGCACCGCAGTTAGCAGGGAAGAAATCCAGATGAGAGTGTAAAAAGTGTAATTTCAAAGACATGTTGCACCATATTCTCTCGTAGCGCTGCAAAAGGGTTTCTACAAGCTCCTGGTAATTGTCAGCCTTATTGTTTCCTAGAAAGTTTGTGGCCACTTGCTGGAAAGCATTCCAAGCTAACTTTTCATCACCTGTGATATCATCAAAACGCTGATCTCGGAAGAGCTGACGTATCTGAGGACCGACAAATACACCTTCCTTGATTTTGGCCTCACTAAAGTCTTGGAAATTTATCACGAAGGTGAAAAAATCCTTCCCCATTTCGATCCATTAGTCCAAGTTTGATGTGGAGAGGAGAGAGCAAGATCTTGTGGGATTCTACAAGTGGTTCGTTAAGTACATACTTTTTCCTCGGTTCAAGTGATTGTCGTTGGGGCCCATCCTTTTTCTTGTAGTGGGAAGTCCTGGCACGGCTGTCCCACAGACAGAGGAAACAGCAAAACTTTGTGTAACCTTCCCGTAGCCCCATAAAGATGGCAATGACCTTCAGGTCACCACAAATCTGCCACTTATACTTGTCATAGTTGATGGTGTGTAACAGTTGTGTCATGTTGTTGTACGTTTCTTTCAAGTGGACTGCATACCCGAGTGGAACAGATGGTAAAATGTTACCATTATGGAGCAGCACAGCTTTTAAGCTCAACTTGGACAAATCAATGAACAACCTACAATCGTTATCTTTGTAGTTGATGTGTAATGCTGCCATCAGACCCACTATATCAACGCAAGCAATGAGGTTATATGTCATTTTGAAATATGGAAGCAGATCATTTTGCCGAGCACGAAACACAGACACATGCACATTCTCTTCTAGAAGATTCCATTGCTGCAGTCTGGACCCCAACAGCTCTGCTTTATTTTTTGGCAATTCCAGATCACTCACTAAACCATTCAATTCACTCTGGGTAATTTTATGTGGCTGTGCAGACTCTTCAATATGCAAGAAATCAGGATCTCTTGATGTAGATGCTTTCACAGGTGACGGAATCACGCGCCAGAGCTAAAGAAAAGAGAAGGACTGGGTTATTCGCGTCAGGAAGGTGAAGACACCAGCCTACTGAGCCCGAGACCCCCCCCCCCCCTCCCTCTCGATCTTGAAAACTAGAGCTAATTCGCGATTTTTAAGTTCATATTAGTGATCAGCATGTTCAAATTAGTTAAAAATAGCTACTTTTGTATCGGATACATTTTGGCTGTTGTCCAGTGTTTTCAGCAAACCAAAGCGTGATATGTATCACAGACTACACAATGATACGAGCGCGTGGAGAGCACAGACCTGAGAAGTGGCCTTCTGACAAGAATCAGATCCAGTTGGTGTCAGTGCTTGGATCGTGGGTGTCTCCATGACACCTTATATTGAGGTTATGTCTGAAAGTAAGTGTTGGTCATGCATAGGTCATGATGGACATACAACTCCAAGAGCCGTTGTCCATTTTCATTCACCTTGCCAATACCAAACCTGCACAGACATTAAGACCACGAAACATTATCGGCACCCACTATATCGTTGAAATTATTAAGGAGAACAAGCTGTTCTTGCCTAGGTGTACTTTGTATAAGTGCTGCTAGATTCTCGTAGAATTCGTCTTTAGCCTCTGAGGCAGAATACAGAGTAGGAGCATACATACTGACCAGGGTGATGGGACCTGTGCCAGTTTGTAGGTGGAGCGTTAACAGGTGTTTTGATCCATTCTCACCTGGTTCAACCATCTTAGCTAGCGATTTTTTGACCGCAAAATCTAGTTTTATTAAGGTATTTCCCTTGCTAATAAAATGTATAGTGCTTCTCGCTCACAATTCCTGAGCCTGCCAGGCGCGTTTCCTGAAGTTCAGCTATATCCACCTGAAGTCGTTTAAGTTCGTCATTGATTATGACTGTCTTCCAGACATCGTTTATGTCCTGTAGGTTTTCGTATAGTCCAGTTAACACAGTCCTGACGTTCCAACATCCCAATCTGATTGTTTGTTTCTTTCCATTTCTTCTTTTTTTATAATTGCTTGGTGCGAAATTTTATGTCGACAGTTCGGGTTTTTTTTTAACGTACGCCCGCTATTACTCGAGGCAAGAATCTCTGGTTAGTATATCTAACCTGAGACTGATTTTTACGTGATTATCCCTTTTTTCCCTGTACACTGACAGGGGTCTACTCGCCATTCAGGCAGATACTCGCCGTCTTCCAAGGGTACCCGTTAGTGCTGGGTCGGCTCAGGAGCCGCCAGTCCCGGGTCGACGACACTTCTTCAAATGTCTTCGCCAGGGCTCGAATTATTCCTGTCCAAGTCCCTGTCGACGACACTCATTCAAATGACCTCATCTGGGCTTGAACCTGGATCATCCGATCGCCAGCGCAGTGTGGTAACCATTACACCAGCGCGGCTCCCATGTCGACAGTTCGGGTTTGACCCAAATCCCCATGGGGAAAGCAGACTGTGATGGGGCAACGCTTAACTCACTGTGGGTTGCCCAGCTTGAAGTAAGATCCTAGAATCTCTCCCACTGGCGGAAGTAACCTCTGGGGCCAAATGCGTATAACCGGTAACTGTAACCTCATATCTTTTGCCGACACCTATAGGGTGACGCTGGAGTGTCCTCTCCAGGGTGCGAGCGTGGGCACAGTTATATGGAGATCAAGCTGTTTCCCATGCAGCATGTTCCCCTTCTCCTCGCAGCCGGTAGTAGCCGATACAGTTTAGTACCAGCCACGTCGTAGGAGTTGCCAGAGTAATGTCGAATCAATATTAAACTGCCTTAGTGATTCCAACTCCTGATTTATCCTCAGGGTTTACTCCTGAAGCCTTTCCCGTAAACTGATTTTCCCGCAAGCTGTGGTTTGAATTTTTTTACTTTCTATTTGATAGGCTACCAATCAAGGATTACGAGCCCTATCTGTCCGAAGCTGCTAGTTTTAAGGCGCCAGTGATTCGCCTTCGCCCATTCTTCCGTCAGTGGAAACAGTTCCGCCGGGCTCAATTTGAGCCACACATGAAGGCAGTGTGACGATATTTTGGTTGTGTCCTTTTATTCCTCTTCTTCCTCTTTCTCCATTAGTTTTCTTCATTTTACGCACATAAACCTGTGCCCCGTCAGCCCTCAATCAACGGCTGACCTCTGTTCATACTGCGATAGCGTTATTTCACGACTAATTGACCATCCTTAAGGATTAATTGTAATCGCTTAAGTTGTGGAACTAGATTTTACTTAATACGGTCAACGGGAAAATGACTGTGGCCTTTTCACGTAACTATTTCTGCCCTTCCCAGACGTAGAGATTAAACACATGCGGTGGTTAACGCTTAGCGCGACAATACTGAGTCAGACTCAAAGGAAGACCAGATTGTTTGTCTGTAAAAAACGTCTGTGGTCAGTGATATGTCGCCAATTTATCTGTCTGGTGACTGAAATAGGATAGGTGACAATTGCGAAACTATTTCTGCCCCGATTTTGGAATGATAATTATAGATTAAAGCTAGTATGAGGACACAGATTAGCGATGGCAAGATTTGAGGGATAAATAGCTGCAGATGAGTTCGCCGGTATGTATAAGTGTAAACGGAAAGAACATAGCCGTATATGGTTATGTTTCATTGTATGCCCCAATATTCTTAGAATATCTTACATTATGATGGTGACAATAATATTTACAGCCCCTACCCACTGCGTTCTAGCTCAGGGATTGAATCAGTTGAAAGCAGGAAATAGACATTCGTATCGGTTGGAAGTTTTGTTGGAGAACGCTATGTGGAGGCTTGGAGGAAAAAGGAAATAAAACCTAGCTGATTCGGAGGCTAAAACCGTATTCCAGAATCGTCAAAGAGACAGCTCGGACTGAAGCCAGGAAACAATACAGTTAGGATTCTGACCTTATAGGACCGGGCAAAATAAGTATCGGAACTCCTTCTGAACACTACAGCAAGAAAGATTTACATGTTAATACGGACCCGGACTCCTACATAAACTACTCACACAAGTTACAGAGGGACTATAACTATAAATAATACCCCTGACGCGTGTTCTAGGCATCTTTATCAAGTTACCAAGACTATTCCAACAAGCAAGAAGTGTAGAGATCCCAACTAGTTAGGGTAAGTTGTAACATATATTTTATACTTTGAATTTGAAATGTTTATACTTGCAAGTGGTTGTAAAAGTCCATACAAGGCTGGCAACCTCGGCATATGAAAAGAATATATACATAAACCACTACAGCAAGCGCTGGTGATTGCTACATGCTAGTTTGTACAGATGACCTAAAGCATAGGTAACCCCAGACTCCGAATAGAGCAGTGAGTGAGTGATGATTACATTACATGTTCATAGTGTGTATATTATCATTTTGTGAGATTTATGTACGGTAACTAAATAATGTTCCTTCAGGCACAAGCCATTGCACTCACGTTGTCCAGACACATTTTCCCCATTAAATTAACCAAAAGAATAATGGTGATTTCTCATCATATTCCCTGAGTTATGTTGTATTTGCTCAGGGAGAATACAATTTCTGAGAGACTAAAACTGGTGAACGGACAGCGGGAAAGGCGCCTGATTAATCTTCCGACCACAATATATTTTGCAGAAGCATTTGTTCTTTTTATTTTCCTCTAAGGTTCGTGGTACGAGACCAGTTCGTGGATCGAGTCCACTAGACCATTCATGCTACAAGTCTGTGATTCAGAAAACTGATTGTCGACACTGGACGGCTACATCTGACGAGCCCTGTGAAGATGCTCAGCACCGATAACAGCGCCTTTCGCTCGAGACGTACCCATTATCATAGAGAGACGAACTGACGAACAACAGCAGCAGTGCACACCGATTTTCAGCTGAGTGCTTATTAAACAGGCCACAGCAACGAACTTTTACTTTCCATTAGTATCGATGACGATAACATAATCTTTTTGCACCCCATCTTGTTTGCACCTTGTGTATTTTTAAATTTTACATAATAATTGATCATTAAATTTGTTATATGTTGTTTTACAAATTCCTAGTTGATTCAATTATTATTGAAAGGAGTGCACACTTTTAAATCCAATCTTTAATATACATTTTTACACATATAGAGCAAATAATAATAATAATAACAATAAGAATTGAACTGTTAATTCTGTTCGGGGCTTGAACGAGCTAAATCATACAATATATCTCTTCACAAAAGTTGTCGATCAGATAAAAGTTAACATTGCTAAGAAACATTCAGCATTTTTCTTGACTTCTGAAATATCTTATGAAAACTCCCTCGAGGTCGAAGCATCACCATCCTTCTATATGTATCTCTGCCAAGAGTAATCATGTGAGAAGGTAAACACCTTTGAAGACCCACATTAGATTATCTAGGTTTTGGCCATTGATGGACCATCACTGCAGAGCAAAGGGGAGGCAACCCGTGACAGACAGGGAGGTGGGCTTTGTTATCAAAGGCTATTTGAGGCGCGTGCAATAAAAGCATTTATTTGCAGTGGGAGCTTATCCTCACTTCATCTTCCAGTAGCAGTTACCGGTTGTAAGCATTTTGCCCAATTGGCGTAGGGCATGGCGCCAAGGGCTACTTCCGACAGTGGGAAGGTTCTAGGATCTCACTGGATAGCTACCGACCACTTCAAGCTGAGCAGCCCCCAGTTGTCCCGCCACTCTGCTTTCCCCATTGGGTGCTTGGGAATTTGGGTCAAACCTGAACTGTGGACAAAAAATTTTGCACCAAGCAATTATAAAAATAATTTGTGTCATCTCTCGGTTAAAATTGGTCTCCAAATAAATGCCTCTAAAACTAAAGCTATGAACTTTTCTAACGAGACCTTTGATATCATCTTGAACGGGGAAAAACTACAGAAAGTTGAAAGTTTCAATTATTTAGGCAGTAAAATGACTCAGGATGGTGACACAACAAGAGAAATCCATACTAGAATTGCTTTGGCAGCTAGCGCCTTCAATAGATTATCTAACATTTGGAAATTACGATCATTGAATATACATACCAAGCTTCGTCTGTTTAATTCAAATGTTATCTCAGTGTTAACATACGGCTGTGAGAGTTGGAAAATAACAAAATCATTGGAGAACAAGCTGAATACATTCGAGAACAAATGTCTTAGAAAACTCATGAACATCAGTTGGAAAGAATTCAAGACTAATCGACAAATAAGAGAAGACTCTAGGCAGAAATATGTCTCCGACTATATAAGGAAAAGACGATGGTCATATATCGGTCATGTCCTACGAATGCAAAACAACAGAATACCACTACAGGCGCTCACTTGGGTTCCTGAGGGTAAGCGGAAAAAAGGAAGACCAAAAGAAACACTCAGAAGAACAATAATAAGAGAAGGATGGAAAAGAACGTTGGGCCTAAATAATGTGCAAGAGCTAAGAGGAGTGGCGTCACAACGAACAACCTGGAGAGCACTGGTTTCTGCCTTATGCGCCGTGTTTGGCGCTTAAAGAATTTATTATTATTATTATTAATTATAAAAAAAAAAAAAACAGTAGTAGAAATAAACAACCTATCAGATTGGGATGCTGGAACGTCCGGACTATGTTGACTGGACTATACGAAAACTTACAGGACATAAACGATGTCAGGAAGACAGTCGTAATCAATGACGAACTTAAACGACTTCAGGTGGATATAGTTGCACTTCAGGAAACTAGCCTCGCAGGCTCAGGAATGGTGAGCGAGAAAGACAAGACATTTCATTGTCAAGGGAAAGACCTTAATAAAACTAGAGAACACGGAGTAGGTTTTGCGGTTTAAAAAAATCGCTAACTATATTGGTTGAATCAGGCAGGAATGGATCAGAGCGCCTGTTAGTGCTCCGCCTGCCAACTAGCGCAGGTCCCATCACCCTTGTCAGTGTATATGCTCCTACTCTGTACTCTGCCTCAGAAGCTAGAGACGAGATCTACGAGAATCTAGCAGCAGTCATCAAAAGCACACCTAGGCAAGAACAGCTTGTTCTCCTTAGTGATTTTAACGCTAGAGTGGGTGCGATAATGTTTCATGGCCTTCATGTCTGGGCAGGTTTAGTATTGGCAAGATGAATGAAAATGGACAACGGCTCTTGGAGTTGTGAGTCCATCATGACCTCTGTGTAACCAACACCTACTTTGAAACAAAACCCCAGCATAATGTATCATGGAAACACCCACGATCCATGCACTGGCACCAAGTGGATCTGATTCTCGTCAGAGGGCCACTTCGTAGGTCTGTGCTCTCCACTCGCTCGTACCATAGAGCAGATTGTGATACATATCACTCCTTGGCTTACGCAAAATCAGAGCACAACCAAGACAACTCCATCGTGTCAGACATGAAAAGAAACCACACAAGATGTCAGACCCTGTCATGATCACTCAATTTACCACGGCCTGCAAGAAAGTTCTCAGTAGCCCACAGAATGGTGATACTGCTACAGAGCACTGGAGCACCTGCGTAACACCATTCAAAGTACTTTGCTCCACCTTTGTTATGAAAACAGCGAAGTCAAACGACTGGCTTCATGCTTCATCAGATGTGAGGACGTCTGTCATTGAAGCTAAGCGCAGTGCTGCGATTGAATACAAACTTTCACCGAGTGCTAGAGCCCTACAGATCCTGAAGGCTACGACAAGCAAAGTTCAACAAAGTGATCAACGTTGTGCAAATGACTATTGGCTCCAGCTCAGCGAGAGCATCCAGACCGCAGCGCAAACAGGCAACACCAGACAAATGTATGACGGTATAAAGAAAGCCCCTGGTCCCCAAAAAAGAAAGAGAGCACCATTAAAGCTATCAGCGGAGAGACACTAACCGATAAGGGTAAGCAGGTGGAGACGTGGGTCGAGCATTACTCCGAGCTTTACGCAAGAGAAAATACCATCACGCCTACAGCCCTTAATGCTGTCAAATGTCTGCCAACTATGGAGGAGCTGGATGCTGAACCAACATTAGAAGAACTTAGCAAGGCCATTGATAGCTTGGCCTCTGGCAAAGCACCAGGCAATGAATTTCCTCCAGATTTAATCAAATGCTGTAAGAGCACGCTATTACATCCACTGTATAGGGTGCTGCGCCAGTGCTGAGAAGAGATAACTATTCCTCAAGACATGCGAGATGCTACGATTGTAACACTGTATAATAATAAAGGAGACAGAAGTGATTGCAATAACTACAGAGGCATCCCTCTTCTTAGTATTTGTCGCATAGAGATTTATGATCAATAAATTTGCAATATTTCTTTTCCTTTTCTACCCGTGTCCTCTACTTTATTATCGCTCTGTTATCCTTTTCCTGTTTTTTCGCATTCGTTAGTTTGCGACTAAATATATTTTCCCATTCTGACTTTACCGTTTCTTTTTCTCACACTAGTACGTATTTTATTACATCATATGTCAGTCGCTGCAGGTAGACGACAAACCGTGAATATTCATTCCGTCAGACATAGAGAGCAGACATCTGTCTGGCATTTCCATCTGACACGAGTTGCTTCGGCTAAGTTTCTCGGCTGAGGTGGGGAAAGCGCCAGACATGCATCGCTCAGAACGGCCACATGTCGGGTAAGGCGTTAAGACGCGTTTTGGCAGGTTATGGCAGGGTCTGAGTTAAGGTGAAGTGTTAAGAAAAGGGGAGAGACCGGCGCTATTTCGGGTTTCGAAAATAGCGCACATCCTTTGTCTGTTTCAGATATTAACCAGAGTTTGAACCAGATTTCATTCATTCTCCAAGTTGCAGTAGACGTGATCGCTTCGTTCTAGATACCGATATTAATAAGTTTTTTTTTTTTTTTTTTTTTTTTTTTTTTTTTTTTTTTTTTTTCGTACGCCCGCTAATACTCGAGGCGAAATCTCAGGTTATTACTATGTCTAACCTGACATTGATTTTACGTGAGTATCCCTTTTTACTTGTACAGAGACAGGTGTCCCTCGCCATTCAGGCAAATACTCTCCGATTTCGGAGGTACCCATTGCAGCTGGGTCGGCTCAGGAGCCGCCAATCCCTGGTCGACAACACTCCTTCAAATGTCCTCGCCAGGTCTCGAGTTAATCCAGTCCAATTCCCGGTCGACGAAAAATCCTCAAATGCCGTCGCCCGGGTTTGATCCTGAATCACCCGGTCGCCAGAGCGGTGTTGTAACCACTACGCTAGCGCGGCTCCCGATATTAATAAGTGAAACTCTTAGTTTCGGTGTGATAGCGTAGTTCTGTTTGGAGGTAAATATATCATATATCAAATATTTTGTGAGTGTTTAAAGTGGATAATCGCCTATTTTATTTCACTAGATTTTTGTGCAGAGTGATTAATTCACTGACTAACAAAAAAAAACTTTTTTTTTCTTTCTCTAACATTTCTATGTTTTTCTGGTCAATTTTAATGCGCTGTTTTTAAATCTGCAAACCGTTTTTCTCTATCAGGTCGGGATCTCTAGAAATACGGAATTGAAGTTTTTTAACAACGCATACAGTATTACAACATCATTCGTACAAGAAGTATAACAGTTATGTAGGCTTGAATTTCTTTGCAGTCGACTTTCGTCGGTGAATGGCATGTGGTACATCGCGATGAAGCATCCAACAATAATCGGCAAGCATGGTCACACTCCACCGTCCTTGATAACGTGACTCCGTTACGGCGATATCTTGATGGAATCGTTCTCCATGTTCATCGCTGACTTCGCCAAGGTTGTCAGGGAAAAAGTCAAGATGCGAATCGAGCAAATGGATTTTGAGGGACATGTTACAGCCCATAATTCTGTATGCATCTATGCACTGCTTAACAATATGCAACATAGTCGACAGATTTGTGATTTCCCAGAAAGTTATCGACGATCGATTTGAATGCCATCCATGCGCGACGTTCACTACCATGTAACAAGTTCTCGAATTGTTTGTCTGCAATAACTTTCCTAATCTGAGGTCCTACAAAGATATCTTCCTTTATCTTTGCATCGCTAACTTGCGGAAACTTTTCTCGAAGATAAGTGAAAGCTTTGCTCGTTTTATCTAACGCTTTTACAAAACTCTTCATGAGCCCCAACTTTATATGTAACAGTGGTAAAATGAAGCTGTCTTTGTTAACTAATGGCTCGTGTATTACATTTTTATGCCCGAGCTGCATACGATTCCGGATAGGCCACACCTTTCTTGCATAATGTTCCTGTCTGTTGCGGCTGTCCCATTCACATCGGAAGCAACAAAATTTAGTATACCCAGTCTGCATGCCCGTGAGAATTGCAATGACCTTTAGGTCTCCACAAATCCGCCATTGGTAGTCATTGTACTTTATTTTTTCCAAACGTTTAGCCATATTGTCATAAGTTTCTTTCATATGAACAGAGTAGGCGACTGGAATTGATGAAAATAAATTTCTGTTATGCAATAACACGGCTTTTAGACTAGTCTTGGAAGAATCGATGAAAAATCGCCATTCGTTGACTATGTGCTCATGACCGTTTACATCTTTGCAATAGCAAATGTCATCATCCATCTCAAAGTATTGAACAAGTTCTCTGTGTCTATGACGAAATTTAGATATCGGAGTATTGGGCGCTAAAAGATTCCATTCTTTGAGTCGCGAACCGAGTAATTCCGCTTGTCCTTTGGTAAGAGCGAGATCACGTATTAGATCTGAAAGTTCTGAATGGTTAATTAAGTAAACACCACCATTCACCGGTATGTAATCTGAGTCAGAATTAGTTTCTAAAGCAGGTAAACTATCACTTTCTGATGGTTCATTCACGTCCAACGGATATTGTTCTGGTGTACTTGGATCGGACACGTGATTGGATCATGAGGCACTGATTTCGAAACCAATTCAATATTTGAATAAAACACAGACTTTCTAGTTTTAAAAGTGAAACCATGGATATTTGTCAAGCAGAAGTAACAATCAGTATGTTCACGCCATATTACTGGCACTCCAAAAGGAATCGACTTATGCTTCGGCGATTTTCGTAACCAACCTGCCAATATATTGAACAAACTGCATTTGGCTTCCAAGATTTATTTGCATCATCAACTTTCGAATCGAAATAAAGTTCATATGCTTTCTTTAGTAATGGTGTAAAATTTTTCTGGTCAACACCATCGGTAAAATATCCGCACACGTAACAGAACAGATCAGCCGAATTTCTACAACTTCTAGAAGCCATATTTTGCTCAGAATTATTTCAAAATACAGTAACTATTCGAAAAATCGCTTAACATATGTCATGCATCTTTTAGCAGTATAAAAAGTAGAATTATGTTGCTTTTTATTAATTTTTAATAAGTTATATAGTAAAAATGAAACGGAGCAAATAACGGTTTCCCAAAAATATATTTATTCATAAATATCTTAAGAACCCGACGTGATAGAGATAAACGGATTTCAGATTTGAAATCAGCGCAAGAAACTGACCTAAGAACACTTATTCTTATATAAGAAAGAAAAATGTTGTTTGTCAGTGTTATAAGTCAGTTATATTCTCTAGCTGACGTGTTTCAGTGGAAAGCAAAATAAATTATAATTTCTAGCCTAAACTCATGCAGCTATAAAATAATTCAATTTAACTGCTTAGTCGAGAATATTGTAAAACTAACTTATAACTGCATAGATTCATCACTGAGTATTGACGAAATACGTATGTATTTCTAATTTATGATGATTGATTTTATGGATATAACTTATTTCACGGGGAAGGTTTTAAACGATAAGTCAAGCCTCCGCTTGCAGGTGATAACGTAAGTTATAACCGTAGTACATAGTATATATAGTATTTTATATGCTGTTTTTCTTTATTCAGTGAAACTGGGGTGAGCCAACTTTGCCAGCGTTGTAGTACAGAGAAATATCTGTGAAGAACTAAAACATTTTCCTTAAAGACTTGGTGTATAACCTTTACAAGAACTTTAACGGTTTAATGAGATAACGGGCCCATCGAGCTTGATTTAACTCTTCCAGATAAAAACTCTCTAGTACATTTTCAGCCTTTTGGGGCGAGTAAAATATTACAAGAAATTAACATTCTGACGATTTTGAAACATTGTGGTGTGACCCAGAACTTTACCTTTGATCGAAGTTACAAACCTGCCATTTTCCCTAAATAATGGGAACCTCGTGATTCTGACACTGTGAGCCCGTTTAAACTTTCTTACCCAAACTGATTCAAGTGACCTTAACAGTAATCTTAAAATAAACTGGTGAAGTGAATGCTCCCCGGAGCAGTGGAAGAAACCTGTATCTGCAGAGCTGGGATTCTCTTTATCCAAAGAATACAGATTCACTGTAGAGAAGTGTCCTAAAGTTTGCGCCAGACGGCGAACAACAGCACGATTGTAGGTAAGAAAGTATGACAGGGATCCCTGATGACTGAATAGAGTGAATGCAGGACTGAGCGATTCCTTTATTGTTGTATTTTGGCACCCATGTTTTCTTGCTGTCTTAAATTTCTTTATGCAAGTTTTGTTGCTAACAAATATTTTCCTTAGGATAGAGCAGAGTATGCAAGTCTGTCCATGCCTTTAAAGGGAAGACTTAGACTAAATCATATGTATCCGTGACTCTTTGGGGCTATCACTTGTCTTCTAACAGGACTGTGGGCTATTCATCGAGGGGAAGGATCATACCAATGGGTCTATCATTCTTGTAGAAATTTCCTTGACTTTATGACTATTTATATATGTTCGATGTAATTTTATGTGTTGTGATGAAAGTTTATTTTGATCATTAAACTTTCCAATTAAACTTAATCAGCGTGTTGGTCAGCTCGTTCCAAAATATCTATATAATCATTGCTATAGTTTTCCCACGTCTGGGTGTCTCACTGTCGTCAATTGTGTGTGTGCACGTGAGTGGTAATATATATATTAATATATGTAGTCTATAGACTGTCTGACTCCTCTAACTCTGTTGTAGAAGATAGGCTGAGAAAGAGAGAAGATTCTCGATTTCAGAGACAGCCTCTATTGATTTCTACCATCTCACCCGTGGAACTCTATTTCTATTATCACCTCCCACTGAGATTCACTTATTTCTATATCTAATCAGAAGGGAACAAACTAAGTCTTAATCACCTATCACAAATCTACGACAGTATTGTTGGTAAGGTTTTTGCCAGAGTCAAATGCGACTACACAAGTTAGCTGAACGCACATATCCAGAGTCTCAGTGTGGATTCCGAGCTGGTAGATCAACAACAGACAGGATCTTTTCTCTCCGCCAGCTTCAGGAAAAATCAAGAGAGCAGAAAAGACCTTTTTATATCGACTTTATAGACCTCACAAAGGTATTCGACCTGCTTAGTAGGGCTGGACTCTTCAAAATCCTCCTGAAAATAGGCTGCCCTGCTAAATTGCTGGAAATGATAAAGTCATTCGATGGAGACATGAAGGGAACAGTCCAGTATGCTGGAAGCACTTCACGGCCCTTTGACATTGTAGCATGATAACCATTGCCTAGTAAATGAATGAAAGAAAGGGAAGTATGACAAGTGTTGCAGGCATGATGCTTGTTAATTCTTGGAAGACAATATGGGCCAACCAATCAAAAAATAGGAGCTAGCTGGAAAACCGATCAATAATGCTACGACAGTTTACTATAGAGAATAAATCCGTACGAAGTGTAGGTTAGACTTATTGACCGTGTAAGTGTATGTAATATTAGAAATGGATAAAAATTGTCTCATTTTACCAAGGATAACTCCAATTCTATGCTCGCCAAAGGAAACATGGATGAAATAATTACTTTTGGAGAAATGTGCTAGTAAAGGTGTTAGTATAACGAGCGATGCTGTGTTTTTCCTGGTTAAAATTTGATATAAAATCAATATCAGATCCAATTAAGGAAAACGACAATGGAAAGAAAGCAGAACTTACGGAGAATTGAAGAATATAACTCAAAAAGTCCTGGATAGAAAAGGTGAGCTGCACGTATAATTAGGTTTGGAATACCACTCATATAGTTTCACTCGGGAAGGCTAAAACCAAAGACTGTAACAGAGTTACTAACCCTTACTGTAGGATGCGAGCTTATAAAGAGACCGCGGAGATTTCAATCTACACATGCACATCATAAAGTCAGAAGGACAGACGGAGAGAGAGAGAGAGAGAGAGAGAGCAGCTAGTCAAGGCTAAAACCTGTACCATCTGATTCCGGGCAGCGCAATCTCCACCAAACATAGTCTTTTCTGCACTTCATAATTATCCGTAGAGGGTATGTAGAATTACTGTACATATTTGTGAAATTAATGTACCTGTTTATTTTAGGAATTTAGTTGGTTGATATACATAGTTTGGATGTGACTGTACCATGCATACTATTTGTATTAAATGGTATGATTGGTGAAGATGGAAACCGACAATATAACCAACAGAGACTCAGCAGAGTCATGTAACAGTCCTTATCAGGATTAATTAGAGGCGTCACTAGGGTTTGTGTCACCCGGTGCGGTAACTCATGGTGTTACCCACATGGACCTCCTCCCGTACTAAACCATACAGAATCCTTAGTAATGTTTTTTGTACTAATGTTACTTGTAAATGCATATGGAAATATACTTCATGAATGAAATAATACACCCCCCCCCCCCCCCCCCCCCCCCCCCCCCCAAAAAAAAATAAATAAATAAACAGGAACAAATTTACAAGCTCTTCAGCACTTAGTGAACATCTCGACTAAATCATAATGCACATTAAAAGGTTCAAAAAGTAAACAAGCATAGAGTTTGAGCTTTGTAGGTATATTGAAACAGTACATGTAAGCTGGGCTTACGAAAAATATTTTTTGTGGTTATAACTAACTACAGGGATATTTAAAAAATAATAATAAATTTATGCTGAAACACGGCACACAAATTGTATAGACAGTAATTTTGGTGTCACCCCCTCAGCTGATCAACCCCCCCCCCCCTCTGATGGTGTCACCCGGGTGCGTCCCGCACCCCATCCCCCCCCCCCCCCTAGTGTCGCCTCTGGGATCAATATAACCTGCTAAAAGAGTTGACTTGGAATTCCATATGTGAAAGGCAAAGTTAACATCAAACCTATTGATAAACAGTATTATATTTATGTACTATTTTAGAAAATGTTTTGCAGATAGACACCCATCTTGTCTCGCTATCGCTAATCATACTGAGCCATGTATCATTCATATACAGGCAAACATCTGAAACACATTCATCTCAAGCACACTAGACTTGTGGGCTTTACAACCAAAAGCGAGCCACATGTCTGTCCATGTCCGCAGGTTCGTATGTGTCATCATACTTGAGAGGTCAAAGACTCCAGAACAATCATTGGACCCTGAAGAAGTCCAGGAGCATCAGATATTGATTTCTCGAATTCAGCCCTAGTCCACAACAGTGTTTGGGGGACTGGAGCAGGACTTCAATCAACAGTGTGTACATTCTTACTAAAGACAGGCACAGATTCAAATGTTAAGTATTTATGTACAGTAGAGATGGCTACTGTGTGTGTGTGTCGAAAAAATGCTTCGAAACAGCGCTGAGTCCGAAAGTTCCGAAACACAGCCTGCTTCTTGTTTCGAAACAGTTTCAGTTCCTGTCTGCCTCACTGTTTTGCAAAAAAGGCACACTGTCTCACTGTCTCACCTTCCGTGGACCTTTGTAAAATTTGAGTCAAGGGTCCGTGACATTAGTCGTTCATAGATAGTATGGAAGATCAAACATGTCATATTTTTCAGGGATGTGATATGATGACTTGATTTTACAAGTGATATTATTTTTGCTGAGAAGTTATAGACACTGGAAATTGTGTCAGTGCTGCAGTTGTCAATGTTTTAGGCACCATGTTAAAGTTTAAAGTGTCCGTGTGTTCGTATAAATGTAATGGACACTTTATTAGCTCTGCTGATATCTGTGTACTCGGTGTGGGTTTGAATCATTGTCTACCAAAACTAGCTTACTCTAGTTTGATATCATGTGTTGCTATTACTGTTATTATGATTGCTTCACATATCTGCAGCTATCATCATTTGATAATGAAGACTTGTGTAAAAATATTGTGTTGCAGTAGCGCGTAGGAAAAATGGCGGAGATTGTCTCACACAGTTCATGTATACTGTCTATGCTGACATTCTAGACGCGCATAAAATTAGGCCGTTTGTTACCCATTGTGTCGAAAAACAGTTTGTCGCGCAAAAATTGCCGTTGTCTCGATTTGTCTATTGCTAGAGACTTTGGCAAAATTCATTGTTGAAATTTGTCGATACAGTTATGTTCTTTAATAACAGGTTAATAGTTCATTAGGCTACTGATTAAGAATGCTGTCAGTTTGGTCGGGCTTACAGGTGGCCGACTATTATGGTGTAATAGATGGACGCTGAATTCATGGCTTGACTGACAGTTCATATAATACATTTATTAGACGATACATAGACGACATCATCGTTGACGACATAATGGAACATTAGGCATGGTATACGAATTCTGCATGTGGACAATGTCAAACTTGACTGACCTCAATGACCGTTGGACAATCGCAAACGGTAAAGTATTGAGGTGAAGATAGTTCACTTCTTTTCCATTATTCGATCTTTGAAAGGATACGTATTTATTATTTTCTGGCCGAACATCTTGTCTTGACGCTTCATAAAATTGATCAAATTTGATATTACTTCGTAAGAAGGGATTTTGAATCTCACTAGCAGTAGGTCATCATGCCGTACTGAAGCCCTGTCAAAATCTTGTAAAGTACTTACATCAAGTATCACATGGAGATATTGACGTATATAAATCAAACTTGGCTGTGGCTAACGCTTCGCCTTGGAAGGTAGCTAAGATATCTAATTACAATCAGTTATTCCCGCAACATGGGACTCAAAAGACCAGAACAACGTCTGTCTTGAAAAACCGGCATCTTGTCTCCTTTTCTCTCTGACGTCACTCTGACGTCATCAGCGCTCTTAGGCAACCAACGATTATATCGTACCGAATTTGTGCACTTTGGTGCATAATAAATTTAAGTTATATCACACCCATAGATGCGTACCTAAGTACGTCCAACATAGTTAGATTACGGCATCTGGTAATCTGTTAAGTCTCGCATCATAAATGGTTGTGCGAAAATGGACGTAACAGTATACCTCGATCCCGGATAAATAAAAAAAAATTATATTATTTTTTTTGCAACTTATCGCGACGAGGTCAATCAAATTATCTGGAACGTCAATCAATAAATATTATTAAAATACAAGTATGAAACTAAGAATAGTGGTGAAAGAGATGTGATACTAAATTCAAATCAAAGAAATGAGGTGGAATGTATGAAATAGTACAATAACTATCAATTAAAATTTGAACATGTTATAGCACTAGTGAAAATAGGTGATGAATGGAGATAGTAATCAAACAAAATGGTAGCGAAAAAAATTCCAAATGAATGATGACATAAAATTGGAAACTAAAGTATGCATGTAAAAATATACATGTAAGAATGATGAAAGAAAATAGTCGAATCAAACAATACTCCTAGTAGGGCGTAGGATTAATTAGCGACGCCAATGAAACATGAATGATGAAGTTGCTAACTAATATATGTCATGTGAAAATTAACAGCGCTAAGAAAGCGTGACGTCTAATTATCAACTTGATTTATAACACATATATATAATGAATAATAAACCTAATTAAGTTATGTTATTGTAATAAAAGTTCATGAACCATTCACGGCACCACAAATAAAGCAACCACCAAAGTCACCAATGATAATGTTATATGGTAAGATTGTCAACAACGCGTATCATTAATGTGAAGTTGCAGTGTAGATGTCATTATGTTGGAAAAGTTAAGTTCTGATTCCAGCATTTTTCTTAATTTCACCACGTCACACTGTATGAATGGAATGTTATATGTGAGGAAATTCCGGAATCTTAATGTAGAAGCAACGATGCATAGTCAATTTAAACATCATTTGGTGTCTTCTGAAACATAATAATATCATTGAACGATAATATAGTCATGTGTCACAAGTAGTAGCCTAGAACTGATTTGGTGTAGAGGCTTGACTTTCGGTAAGGCGTAGTGGCTCTGTAGAATCATGAAGACAGCGTGAAAGAACGTCCGCCAATACATTTTCAGATTCAGGAATCGCTCGGATGGTAAAATTGTATTGCTGTAATGCTATGGCATAACGTGTAGATTTCGTAGATTTTAAATCTTTGGTTTGGAGTGCTGTGAGTGGACGTTGGTCGGTCTCGACAACGAAGTGTGCGCCCAACAGAAACCTTTGTAGCTTGGTTATGGACCACACCAACGCCAAGAGTTCTCTATCCAGAACTGAATAATTCTGTTCAGCAGGTGTAAGCTTCCTGGACAAGAACATCACTGGATGTAAGGTGCCGGCGTAGGATTCCAAAATTAGAAGCGTCACTGCGAAGAACAAAAGGTAAATCTGCGTTTGGTAAACGTAACACAGGTGCAGATGAAAACAGTGACTTAATACGAGGGACGGTCAAAAAGTAATGCCTCGTAATTTTTAATTTCATTCAATAGGCAAGAAAACAAGATAAAATTCACAATAAAATGTAGCCCCAAGTCTGAACTTCAAAAATTTATTTCTCAATGTAGTCTCCGTTATTTGTTACAGTTTTTGTCCATCTTCTCACAAGGGCATGTATCCCCGCACGGTAAAAATTTGTGTCGTTTTTCCTAAACCACTGGCGTACGGCGCGTTTAAGGGTCTCGGTGTCCTCAAAGTGATGTCCGCGAAGATCTTCTTTCAGTGGTCCAAACAGATGGAAGTCAGAAGGTGCAAGCTCGGGACTGTAAGGAGGATGTGGTAATAATGTCCAGCCAAATTCTACAATCGCATCAATGGTGCGTTTAGCGACATGTGGTGTGGCATTATCGTGCAACAGTAGTGCAGTTCTCTGATCTTTTAATGGGTAAAGTCGCCGAAGACGACCTCTAAGCTTCTTCAAAGTTTCAATGTAACGGTCTGCATTCACCGTGTTTCCCTGTTCCAAGAAGTCGAGAAGAATCACACCCTTCTCATCCCAAAACACGGAGGCCATAACTTTCCCTACAGATGGTGAACTTTTGAACTTCTTTCTTGTCGGCGATGTTGCGTGATGCCATTCCATTGACTGCCTCTTGGATTCTGGTTAAAAAAAAGAACCCAAGTCTCATCACCTGTCACAATATTCGATAAAAACTCTTCATCTTCAGTTTCGTAATGGTGCAGGAAATTGATGGCTATGGTTTTCCTTGTTTCTTTATGTCTGTCTGTCAACATTCTGGGTACCCACCGTGCACAAACATTTGAATAACTCAGGTCTTTAATGATGTTCTGGAAACTGCCTTTACTAATGGACAACATGGAAAAAAGTTCATCCAGTGTTACCCGATGGTCACCACGAATGATGCCATCAACTCGATGAATGTTGTGTGGAGTCACTGCGGTAGACGGACGGCCAGTCCGCTTTGCGTCAGCCATTGAGGATTGACCTACTTCAGCTTCGTCACAACGATGTACCCAACGTCGGACAGTGCTAACATCCACTGTTGAATCTCCATAAACATTCTTCAAACGTTCGTGGATGCGAATTGGGGTCTCGCCTTCAGCATTGAGGAATTCTATGACATAACGTTGTTTTAACCGAACGTCTTTGGCAGCCATTTTTAAACTGTTACAGTGGTGCCACCTGTTACTGAAACAGGTTGGTAATGCTATAGAGTGCAGAAGAATGTTTGAGGAATCCTGCTAAATTTACAAATTGCACACCGATGCAGTATTTACATGCATAAAAAATAGGAGGCATTACTTTTTGACCTTCCCTCGTATGATCCAACGTGATTTGATGTTCTTTCGAACACCGAATCATGTTAGCTGAGCATTTCTTTAATAAACTAGAGAAAGGCGCAGTGATGGTGGATAAATGGGGAAGGAATCTTCCATAAAATTGAATTAAACCCAAAAGACTGCGAATTTGTTTCTTGGTCTTAGGCGCAGTGATATTAAGAATTTTAGAAACATTATTATCTTCAGTATGAAGGAGACCATGGCCCACACGATGACCCAAAAATGATATTTCATGAACACCAATATATGCTTTTGATGGTTTAGCCGTCAGATTATAAGAACGCAGAGTAGACAACAATGAGCTTAATCCCCGAAAATGATCATCCCAGGAGTCACTAAAAAGACAAATGTCATCGATATAGGCAATGACATCAAGACGATGAGATAAAATACGACGCATCATGCGTACGAAAGTAGCCGGAGCGTTAACAAGTCCAAATGGCATAACGTTCCATTGGAATAGACCCCGTGGGTAGAAAAAGCAGTGAGAGGTTTGGCATGATCTGTCAATGGGACCTGCCAATAGCCCTTTGACAAATCTAACTTAGAGAAAAAAATAGACTTAGAAAGTTTCACAAGCAAGTCTTCTAATAGCGGTAGCGGTTCTGCATCAAATCGGGTAACTTTATTTAATTTCCGATAGTCGACACAAATACGGATGTTATTATCTTTCTTACGAATAATAACCATAGATGAAGAATATGGAGAAGTTCAATTATGTTCAATCGAAGCATCTCATCCAATTCCTTGTCTACCTGAGTACGAAAGTGAAGAGGAATGGGATAGGGACGGACACGAATAGGTGTGTCATCGGTCAGTACAATGTCATGATGAATGACTGAAGTATGACCAGGGATTCAGTGAGGACATCTTGATAAGAGTGGAGAAGAGAAGAAATTTGCTGACGTCTATCAGTGGAAAGATCAGGAGAGATAGACACGTCACTCCAAATTTCAGTAGAATGAAGTGGGATTACCGGGATGGGTAAAGGTACATCAGAAAAAGAAGACTCCTCCTCCTGAATAACCGACAAAGCGGTATAATGGTGACGACAAGGTGGAGGGTCGTCAGTCGCCTAAAACACTGACTGAAGATAGTCAGGACGAGAATGAAATTCTTTCAACATATTTATGTAATCGACATCAGAAATTCTTGAAATTATTTTAAAAGGGCCTTTCCAGGCAATGAGTAAACGATTGTCTTTACGAGGGAGTAAAACATAGGCCTCGTCACCAGGATAAAGCTAGCGAAGACGTCGATATCTATTAGCAAAAAGTCTAGCTTTTTCTTTTGCTAATTCAGACGATGAGGTAGCTAACCTACATGCATCAATAATTTTTCTCCTCAAAGAGATTACATATTCATAAGAGGATTGGGTGTCATCTGTAATATCCTCTTCAGTGAGTAGGTCGTGAAGCAAAGACATGGGACCACGTGGTTGAACGCCGAAGACGAGTTAAAACGGCGAAAAACCTGTAATTTCGTTTTGCACCTCGCGATAAGCGAAGAGAGCATCGGGTAATACTCTACCCCAGTCTTGAGGATGGTCATCAGTAATCATACCTAACAACTGTTTAAGTGTCCTATTTTGTCTCTCATCTAAGCCATTGGACATGGCGTGATATATGCTACTAAGTGATCTGTCTATGTGTCGCTTGGCCATGACCTGGGACATGGATTCAGATACAAATTGTACACCATGTTCTGATAAGATTTTTTAAAGGAAAACCTAGACGTGAAAAAATTAACCATAGTGCATCAGCTACATCGGCAGATGAAGTACTCTTAAGTGGTATAGCCTCAGGCCACCGAGTACACATGTCAATACGTGTGAGAATGTGTGTGTGTCCTCTAGCAGAAGGTTGTAAAGGTCCAATAATATCGATAGCCATTTTTTCAAAAGGTCGAATAGGAATGTCAGCAGCTTGAATAGGAGCTGCGTGACGTGGACCACGTACCTTAACCTCTTGACATATAGTTCAAGAGCGACAATAGACATTGACGTCTCTATGAATACCTGGTCAGTAAAATGAAGATAGCACCCTGGATTTAGTGCGTGAAAAACCCATGTGACCTGCACATTGAGCGTCGTGAGCATGACGTAATATACGTGCTCTCATGTTAGTGGGTACCAAAATTTGCGAAAGTACGGATGAAGTAGTATCACGTACAATTCTAACACCCCATTTTTCAGTACAAAAGAATGTTTAGGGTTTGTTTGATATGTTGATGTATTATTACACAGCCCTACAAAAAAAATTTTTGGTGCCAAACATTTTACTCTTGATTGTACATAAATGAGGCCTGCTCAATCCAAATATCACATTTACTTGTCTGTAGCAGCTCTAGTTTTTGAGATACAGACATTTTTGTATTATTACAATATTTTCTATATAAGGCTATGTAAAAAAAAAACTATTGCTGTCTAGTCCTTTACAAAAGAAAACTGCTTGTTTACTCCCAGTTTCAGTTTTCCAAGAATCTTCCCAGAATTGCCTTTTTTAGATTTTAAGCCACTTCATGCATGTTAGTATGCTACTTATTTTATTACACTTCTAACAGAGAATGGTATCATCTTCAAGAAGAGCAAGTTTTCTTTCACCGCATTTATTTTGTTATATTTGTGGAGAGTACACTTTCAAAGAAGAACATAGGAAGCATATTACTGTTTTTGTGAAAAAGGCATACTTTGCTTACTTTAAAGTAAAACTAGGTGACCATCCTGGGTAAGCCACTCACTTCTGTTGTTTTTCTGTTGTCTAGTGTTCTACTTCTTTATTTCTTCTGAGTGCATGAAAACATACCTTTATGTTTGTCTAATATTTATTTACTGTTTACAGGCCTCGGGTTTCCCTTCCTTATGTGTTATTAATGTTGACCAGGACAAGTCTTGGGCTCCTCATATTGTTTGCAAAACCTGTGTTGAACACCTGCGACAGTGGACTTGTGGGAAAAGAAAATGTTTAAAATTTGGAATTCCAATGGTTTGGAGAGAGCCCAAGAACCACTATGATGACTGTTATTTCTGTGTTGTAAATATTAAGGGAATTAATGGAAAAAATCACAAAAAGTGGAAATATCCAGATTTAGATTCTGCTACGCGACCTGTTCCACACGGAGATGACATACTGTTACGGTAGTTTTATTGATATCGTCTGCTAGAATTGGCAGTGCGCATTTTTTGGGGTCAATAGAATTAATATAAATTGATTTTTATACTTCACGGATTAGTGAACGCGAAATGCACGGTCAAATTGGGACGTGTTAGCGTCGATAAGGTCACGCTTCGTGACTTAGTTACTGGACCCTTGTTACGTTGTCCGTCAAGCCGTAAAGTCTTGTTTTTACCTCCTTCCGAACCCAGCACGAATAATGCTGTGAAGACCCAACGCTCTTATCCGGCCTTTGGCTAGGATCATGTGTCTAGACACAGGGACCGGTACAGTGACATTCATGTGTCATTAGGTCCCTTGTGTGAGAAAAGAGAGGATCACTACATTGACACAGTTTGTCATTGGGTCTTCTAGTGTTGGGACATGTGGTCTTGACCGGGGCCGGGTTTGGGCGGGTGCAAATGCAACCTCATGCGAAGAAAAAAATATGCAACCTCATGCGAGGAAAAAATATACAACCTCATGCGAGGAAAAAAAAAGTTTTTACCTCCTTCCAAGGTTGATAGGCTTGCCTCTTCACGTCTTCCAGAATGCAATGAATTTCATAACAATCAAATGTACAAATTAATGACCAGCATGGATTCATAGGAAAATGAATAAAGATTCCAAATATGTAAACTTGTAAACACTTATATTTACATTTCACACTCTGTACCTGGATTATACAGGTGGTGCGTTTTTAATGTGCTTCAGTATATATTAATGATATAATAATGTTATAAATTTATTATTAATAGAATAATACAATAATTTGATTAATTTTTACCAAATAATTTGATGACTTAGGTGATGTCATATAGTTTCAGTAGTAGTCCAATATACTATTGAAGCATACTGTAGATTATGACGAGGGCACAATAGCATAATATATAGTGAGAAAGAACTTTGATTTATGGTTTGCCTTGAATAGGGCAAACATATTAGATAATAATTAGTACATTTTCATAGTACTACAGTGTGCAATGGGCACATTTATATAATTAAATAACATAACTATAGAGGGACAATACTCATAATTATTGGAGGATAATATTAGATGCATGATATAAATTCAGCATCATGGATTAATAAGGGTATAATACATTCGTATAATGTAATGGTTATACATTAGTGATATAAATTACTTAGTTACAAAATAGTTGTGGAACTTACAACTAATAATACAATAACATTATAGTTGTTGATCTTGAATTTTCATACATTGAGTATGAATTGATTGCTGCACATACATATAAGTTAATACAAAGGGGAAGCACGTAGAGAATTGCTTACGAGTTGATTGACTCAGGGAGTCATATAAATAGTTACTATGGATATTTTTTATCATTTTCTCCGGGAGGGAGATAGATTACGTTTAGGAGGGTGTAGCTGTGAGGAATATGCCATAGAACATTTCTTAATTCAAATGAGCGAGGATCTTAAGGAGTTTGCTTGGTGTAGGTGTGGATATGACCCTTCACGGGAGAAAGCAGTGAGACTTTATAAATTATTATCCACTATTTTTTATGAGGAAAGTAAAATGACTACTCAGGACTGTAGTAGTGTTGAGTTGAATGAGTTAAAGAAAACCATAACAAAGCATAAGGGTAGTGAGATTACCCTTACTAATGAGCTGATACAGCAAAAAGGGGAATATGAGAAGAGGTTGTTAGCATTAGATTTTGAAAATGCTGTATTAAAGAATAAAATGACGGTGTTGATGGAAGATAATACTAAATTTCATGACTTCTCTATTAGTCAGAAGAAAGAGTTAGAGGATGGGGTGACCTCCTTGAAACAGATTTTGGATGACCAGATAGGTAAGGTGAACTCTTCCACCCATGAATTGGAACTACTGCGGGAAGAGAATGATAAATTTATTATTGAATCTCAGAGAAGTTAATGAGACATTTAGGGGTTTATTTGATAATTTGAAATCAAAATGTGACAAGTTGAGGTCCGATCATGAATCTTTGATTTCAGAGTATGTTAAGTTTAAATTAGAAGGTGAAATGGTGATATTGAATCTCACAAGGACAATAATATGTCATCCATGAGTGATGATTGTCTCATTGATGACAGAGTAACTGCATTAGAAGAGTTACTCCTGAATGAGAAACAGATATATGCTGAACTGGATAGGAAAACACAACAACAGATCTATGAACTGTCAACAGCATTGATCACACTCGATTCTTTACGGGATAATGAGAAGAATATAAACACTAACTTGGATAAAATGAATAAAAGGCAGAGGCAGCAGATTACATTACTGAATTCGGAATCTGTTAGATTGAGAAAAAGAGTTGATGGTTTATTGGATGTCGTATTGAGTAAGAAAATAGTGTTCAATAGAAGGGATGATAAACCTATTATACGACATGCCGTCAATATTATGGGTGATACTAATGTATCAACACACCCAGCGAAGATTAGGAAATCATTTCGAGGCAAGTACACCTTCCCTCGACAAAAGAATACTGCCAATTCTGGGAATAAATCTTGGCGGCAGGATCAGATTGAAACTGATCCTAAGAAACCTTTTGAAAATGAGAAAAAGGGAAAGAATTTTCCTAATGAAAATAATAATGTTAGGGTTAAGATGAACCTACATAATAAAATTAAGACACATAAATCTGTCAGCAAAGTATTACTTCTGCCTAACAAGCAGTCATGTACGACATGCATGAAACCTGCTACCTTGGGTACTGATAGGTATCATCCTAACTTCAGTCAGGATTATACATCATCCAATAAAAATACAACTTCTATGGTTAAGGAGAAATTTAATTCTAGTTATATGACTAGAGATACAAATCGTCATTGCTCACAAATTCGTGACAATGATACTACATATATGGGGACATGTGCATATTCTCGCACTGTGTTAGTGCGCAATTTGCCTCTAGATACTACATGGCAGGCACTCGGCAATTTCTTGAATTATACTGCAGACGTTAGGTTTGTGCGTCTGGTGCCATATACCAATAGCAGGTATAGTGAGGCGTTGGTTACCTTCGGTAACAATAGAGATGCTCGAATGGTTATCGAGCATGATAATGGTGCTTACTTTCACCACCATTATCTAAAATTACAATTAGTACCCGATTCTGCGTCACGCAGATAACAGGTTACATTAACACTGTTCGTCACATCTTTGATGACTCAGCATAGTCAGTCATCATCATTTTTTTTCCTAGTAATCTAGTACATATATTAGTTAAGGTAGGCTCTTCTATTAGGTGACACTTTTGTTATCTTGTCTACAATGTCACTTGGTATTTTTATCTTTATTTGTTTTACCTTACTTACGATAGAAAAAAATTTTGTTGATTATTCTACCCTACCCTATTGGTAATTCAGGAAGAAGAATCTTCTTTTCCTGAGGTACATATGTCTTTACCTGTACCTTTATTACAACCTACGGAATCTTGGCGGGATGTAACCATCTCTTCTTCGGTTACACCGCAACAGCATCAGAAGATTGCTGATCTTTTACAATCATTTCCAGATGTGCTGACAGACGTACCTGGTCGCACATCAGTGATTACTCACGACATTACTCTTAAAGATGATACACCAATTCGTGTACATCCCTATTCTGTCCCACTACACTTTCTCAGCAAAACGACTCAGGAACTTGAGCAGATGTTGTCGTTAGGTATTATCGAGACTAGTCCCTCACCATTTTCGTCACCTTTAGTCATTGTTCAAAAGAAGGACAACAACATTCGCTTATGCGTTGACTATAGGAAGCTAAATGCTCAGACCATAGCTGACAGTGAACCACATCCCAATATTGACGACTTACTCTCTCGTCTGTCCAATGCAACGCTTTTCACTAAGATAGATCTAACTAAAGGTTATTGGCAGATACCACTAACCGAAAAGGTCAAATATTACACAGCGTTTTCCACTCCACAAGGTCTTTACCAGTGGAATGTGATGCATTTTGGGCTTATGAACGCTCCTGCTACCTTTATTCGCATGATGCGAACAATTTTATCAGGTAGACCAGACATCATTACATACATTGACGACATATGTTTATTTAGTTCATCATTTGAGGAACATTTTTCGGGGCTTAGATGTGTTTTGGAGATATTAAGAGAAAACCATTTAACCGCTAAACCTACGAAAATACAAATAGCATTTCAGGAGATAACCTTCCTGGGACATATTATTGGGGCTGGACGTATTCAAACTGTTCCCAGTACGGTATCCAAAATTTTAAAGTTATCGGTTCCTCAAACGAAGAAACAGGTTAGGAGTGTATTAGGTCTAGTCCAATACTACAGTAGATTCGTACCTAACTTATCATCCATCACGGCTGTCTTGTCATCATTGTTAAAAAAAGACATGCCGTTGAAAGTAAATTGGACTGACGAATGCGACAAAATTTTTCGCATGATACTAACCATCTTCTCAAATCCACCAATTTTGAGATTACCAGATACTTCTAAAAAGTTGTTTCTCCGTACAGATGCCAGTAATTACGGTATCGGAGCTTGTTTGCTTCAATATCACGACGATATACTTCATCCAACAATGTACATCTCAAGAAAACTGAAGTTACCTGAAACAAAATACTTCACTGTGGACAAGGAGTTACTTGCAGTCGTGTGGGCAATTACTAAACTCGAAAATTTTTTGTTGGGAGCACGTTTCGTGATCCAAACGGATCAGAAGGCGGTGGCATCGTTACGTCGCTCTAACCACAAAAGCCCCAAACTTGCCAGATTTTTGATTTTATTGCAACCTTATGACTTTGTCATCGAAGCCATACCGGGACAAGAAAACATATTAGCGGATGCACTTTCGAGACATCCTACTGAAGTCGAATAGTAATTGTCCACAAGTTAAAATATTCAATACTGAACGAGATTGACTTTGGAACTCTCACTTATTCCTGCGTTACGAAATTGATATGAACCACCTCCATACGGAAAACACTTCGAATAATTTGCAAGAAATCAATCAATAAGTACAATCTCCGAAAGACATTGTTTGTGACATATTTCAATGATTCGTGTTAACGTTTGGACTTTGGTTAGTGTCCAATTGTGCTACAACTCGTTACGAGATAGTCGGGGAAAGTATCTGAATCCATGCTGCAAAAGTTTAAATCCATTCAAAAACATAACATATTTGAACAGTATGAAATTTTTTCTCTAATGGAACGTTCCATAATCTCTCTAAGGACATAACGACGGCTGGATCTTCACATCCGACATTATTAAATTTAATAGTTATTAAATTAATAAAGAATATAATAAAATTGAAGTGTGATAAATACAAAAATGAAATGTGTCAAAAGAAAGAAAAGATGAAAAGAAAAAATAAAAATCACACAAGTGTTACGTGCAGTCTTTGATATCTTACAATATTATACATAGGTAATTTTTTGTGCTTAAGGGAAAGTCATTATTGAGTTACTTCCCTTGAAAGTTGTGCCATCTCTTCGATCAAACTCCGCGGATAAATCCATTTTACTGCGATTTATTCGTTGTTTGGGTAATAATAGATTGTTCTTGCTTCAGAATATCTATGGCCTGAATTTATGTGTATTGTTTGTCTGAGTAGGACGAGTCTGTCTTATATCTGTATATCTTTACATATCTAAGTCGAACTATATGTTCTGTTGTCTCTAGAGAGGTCAAAGGCTATTCGGCGGATGTGTCGCTAGAGGGTGGGGTGACTTGGCTTCGTCCTGATAGGGACTGTGTGTTTTCCTATGTCGGCCTGTCGCCGGGAAAAAGTGATCTCAGTATTTGTGGGGAAAGTGATAGTCGTCTAAACCTATCGTGTATGCTTTACCCCAGTGTTTATTCATATTGCCAAGGAATGGCAGTTTTATATTTCCTCTCCCAAGGTAATCAAAGACACTCTTATGAACTCTCGATCGAAGCCACCATTTTCGATAGTTACGATTTGAATGTCTAAGAGAATATATTTGACTCGATGAAAACGACTTCGATTCCTAGCAGCACTATATTCTGTAGAATGCAGTCAATTGTTCATGATCAAATCTACAGAGCAATGCAATGTTTTATGAATGACTAACTTTAGGACAGATTCATTATCTGCATCCAAACGTGAGTGACAGTTCACGAGTGAAGCCATCTTGGAACCAAAACATGTAGCGACTTTCAAGAAGAGAAAGGGGATGCCCGTATTATCGCTTGTTTAGTCCAGAGATCACTGCTACACATGAGAACCCGTTATTAGCGGTTCAATATTATTATATGGAAAAAATATGTGCTGAACATTATGTGGGAGAATCGTCGCTAAACGAGATTAGGTTTAGAAGCCATCTGAAATATTGTTTATAAGCTGACGTGCTCAGTCAGTGAAGTCAGATGATTTATATGTATGGGCGATGCTGAGGGCTTGGCTATTGACAGTCCATTGTAATATTAATCTACATGAGTGCCCATGTAACATAACATTGCAAGACCATTTATCCACTGTACTATGATGTATTATGCCAACCTGTGATTTGTCACTATCTGTGCTGTCGAGTGTGTACGTCCAATTAAACTTTAGAAAAGGTACACAGTCGTTGGTGTCGATGACTTCCAGTCATACATGAGTGTGAGAAAAGAACATTTGTCAACAACACGAACCCTTATCATCATTCGCACATTGTACACTCAATCCATGTCTACACACCACTGCGTAGGTCAAGTTGACATTCCATACACTACAGTGGAGCAAACAACACCATAGGGATCTTATCAACTGATGATGATGATGATGTCTGCTTCCATCCACTTATATCTATCTTTTGGTGGATATCATTAACGGGAATAAAAATCCAACAACATTATCAAGCCTATAAATATTTTATTTAATGACACTATCGCTCAGTTTATTTAATTAGATGTTAATTAATTAATATCCTACATACTTGTTATGATTAATTAGTTTAATTTTAATTAGTTAGAATAATTTTCTTTACATAACACTTCATTATTCACTCACAACAGTCTTTAAGTTCAGTAGCAGATTATTTAGCAACATTTGACACCCCTTTGTTTATTAATGTTATATGACTGATATATTATCGACATGACCACGACACTGTTCTAGACAGAACATCGTAGGCCATATGTCGGGTTTTTGTTAAATTTTTCCATTGAAGTAAGATAGTTCAAAAAAAAAATCTATCTAATAGATTTTTTTCCCCCGGCGGGCAGGGAATTGTTACGGTAGTTTTATTGATATCGTCTGTTAGAATTGGCAGTGCGCATTTTTTGGGGTCAATAGAATTAATATAAATTGATTTTTATACTTCACTGATTAGTGAACGCGAAATGCACGGTCAAATTGTGACGTGTTAGCGTCGATAAGGTCACGCTTCGTGACTTAGTTACTGGACCCTTGTTACGTTGTCCGTCAAGCCGTAAAGTCGTGTTTTTACCTTCTTCCAAGGTTGATAGGCTTTGCTAATAGCCATATTCATATAAAGTGATACCAGGACTCAGGGTCAGTCCAGATAATAGTATATACAAGTGAATTCATAAGGTTAGTAATTAACCTGCGTTATGGAAGGATATTTAATAAGTAATTCGATTATTTTCGTCAAGACTCATGCGCTCATTTCTGGCTGTCTGAATCCCAGCAGCACATGTATATAGCCATGATGTTCTGCTGACATGAATTCATTATGACACGGACAGATAAGAATATATATATGCAAGTAAATTCTAATGAAATATATGTGAATGTTATACCTACGTGAAATGTCTTCGTGTGTGAACTGTTTAATAAATCATGGACTCCAAGTTGAAGACTTATCCACATCGATACGTTACGGCTGTTTGTTGCATTGACATGTTTGATTATTATTGCAGTGAAGAACTCTTCCGATATGAAGATATCTAATACAATAATGAGCTCCGAAAGGAACCAATGTCTTCTTGGACATTTAACACATAATGAGTCCATATAACGGTGACCGTCATTTGAAGATTATAAACGAACGAAGCACGTATTTGCGATTCAACAAAATACAGAACCAGCTCTGAACCAGAGCTCTCCTTATCAGCTCAGAACGTATTCTTTATCACATACCAATTCCAACTTTCAGTCAGATTTCGGATTCCCTGCTAGAAGATGAGACAGCAGTGTCATGTGGAACGACAAGTGACAGTGATAGTGATTTCGAAGATGATTTTTCAGATGCTCAACGCTTCGACCAGCTTGAACTAAATGATCTAATCCGAGATCTATATCTCTCCAAGGAATCTTCAGAAATTTTGGCTTCAAGATTGAAAGAAAAAAAATTACTGACTGCTGAAACAAAGGTTACATTTTATCACAGCAGAGAGCAAAGTTTTATTCCATTCTTGTGTAAAGAAAACAACCTTGTGTTTTGTACTAATGTAGGAGGTCTTGTTAACAAAATGGGTGTAAGTTATACACCAGATGAGTAGCGACTTTTCATTGACAGCTCTAAAAGAAGTTTGAAGGGTGTTCTCTTACACAATGGTAACAAATATGGCTCAATTCCAATTGCTCATTCTACTACAATGAAGGAGGAGTATGCTACAATAAGCACAGTTCTGGAAAAATTGAAGTATTTAGAACATAACTGGATGGTTTGTGTAGATCTTAAAATGATGAACTTCTTGCTTGGCCAGCAAATGGGATTCACCAAATATCCATGCTTTATATGTTTGTGGGATAGCAGGGCAAAAGATATGCACTGGACAAAGAAACAGTGGCCGTTGAGGGATGAATTTAAAGTTGGAGAAAAAAATATTGTCAATAAGCCTCTCATTGATCGAAAAAGAGTTCTACTACCACCATTACATATAAAGCTTGGCTTGATGAAGCAATTTGTTAAGGCACAGAACACAGATGGTACTTGTTTTAATTACTTATGCAGGAAGTTTCCAGAATTGAGCATAGACAAACTTAAAGCTGGAAATTTTGATGGACCTCAAATTAGAAAGTTAATAAACGATCCAAATTTTATTGATTCCATGAACAAAACAGAGTCCACAGCCTGGTCATCATTTGTTTTAGTTGTGCAAAACTTTCTGGGTAACTTTAAAGCAGACAATTATTCTGAATTAGTTGGAAACATGCTGTCGAGTTTTTGTGAACTTGGATGCAACGTGAGCATAAAATTCACTACCCCCATAACCATTTACATTTATTTCCGGAGAATCTTGGCGACTTTAGTGAGGAGCAAGGTGAAAGATTTCACCAAGATATAAAAACAATGGAAGAGAGATACCAGGGACTTTTGGATGCCCACATGATGGCAGATTACTGTTGGACCCTTAAGCGTGACTGTCCGGGCATATCACATTCCAGGAAGTCCTCGAAAAGATCCTTTTTGCGTGTTGACTAAACAAGTGCTAGTGATAAAGTTTTATTACATTTTTGGTAATATATGCACAGTAATTACATATAATATGAATGCAGACTAAAGTCAAAATGCCACTGATAGCACCTAACTCTAGGATTGTACATAACAATTGCCCTACTAATATGGTCATTCTTAGTTATCTCAAAAACTAAAGCTGATAGAAAAAAATCTGATTACATTTTTGGAATCAGCAACCCAAAATTACCCAAGAACAGCTATAAAATTTAAGGCACCAAAATGTGTGTATACCAGTGTTATTATTAGCCAACAGAAAAAAATTCTGTAATAAAACATCATTATGTTGTAATTCTATAAAGGACTCTCGTGATATAGTGGAGTCATGATCATCATTATTATTGTCAGGAGATGTTGTTGGTGTAACTTGCAACATATTCTTAGCTTGCGCTCTAGTGACAACTGCATAAGCAGAATGCATATGTTGCTTTTCCCAAGTAGCAATCTGTTGTGGCGTACACTCTTTAACACCATGTATACGACCGATTATCAAGTCACTGATTGGTGAAGGAAGTATACAGGCATAGATTTTTCCTGTAAAAACTGGTGTATTTAATTCTATAATCGCAGTAGGGAATGTCTCAACTGTACCACCAACGGTAACGCACTTAACACTTTTCCCTGTTGCTAATGACGGGTGTACTAAGGATTGTCTAATTCCTACGGTTGAACATCCAGTGTCAAACAAAATAGACACGGGAATCTTATTTGCAAATCCTTTTTGTATGGTTAGATACCCTCTTCCGTCGTGTGTAGATGCTGACATGGCGGTAGACATCGAAAGGAGACTTCGCAAGGCATGGCCGCAACTCAACTTCGTGATCGGCTCGGGCTGGAACAATGTTGTGCACTGATGACAAAGTTTAGCCTGCTCGAAATCTAAAGAACAAGAAGATGCATTATGCACATCAACATTTGTACTCTTATCTATATTAGCCTGAAGATCATGATGAGCAGAATTAGCCTGGCGATGTTGTTTATTATTTACATTTCTGTCTCTAATTCTAGATCTATTACGATCATCATTTCTGACATTGTTATAGTTATTTGACCTGTTTTGATCACTATTTTGATTTGAACGCCAATTACGGTGATAACTATAATCCATTTTGACCGTAGTTTTGGTATGGTGAGTTATTCCTATTAAAAAACGAAGGAGATCGCGATCGATCATAGTTGTTATAGATATTTCCTTGATAATTTCCATAATTGTTATTATTGAAATTATATGGCCTACTGGACTGTCTCCAATTTTGTTGAGATGGAGAACCACCACGAAATGGTGTCCCTTTGAAACCACTGAAATTCTTATACTCTCCCTTTCTAAAGTTTCTATCGTGACTGAGAGAGCGACTTCGAAAGTGATTATTGTGTTGTATGGCCGAAGCAACTTGTAATTCTTCTCTAATATGTGAATGGCTATATAACATATTAGGATGTGCAATACAGAACTGTGTACAGATTTGATCCATATTGTTAAAATTCATAGGCTTCCGTTCATGTAAGAACGAGAGGAATGTCGCATTAACTGATGACAGTACTTTATCACGCAACATTAAATCACGAAGAGCGTCAAAGGAATGTTCTATTTTTGACAACTCTATCCATCTATCGAGTGTGAGACGTATTTTGCATATAAAGTCAGCGAAATCCTTCCCAGTTTCCGGCAGTAAGGATTTAAAGCGCAATCTGTACCCCTCCTCAGTCAGTTGATATTTTTTAAGTAGTGCAGCTCTGACATTATCGTAGTCCTTTTGCAGAGTAGGATCCATTGTCTGTACAAGAGTTAAAGGTTTTCCTGTCAAAAATTCCATCAGCTTAACACTCCATTGAGCCTTATCCAGTCCACGTGATTCACATACACTTTGATAACGTGACAGATAGCATGCCACGTCATCACTGTATGGATTAAATTTAGGCAATTTAAATTTATCACTGCCATAATTTTTATCTGAAGGTGCAGTATTATTGGAGTTAACGTTATTTGCATTTTGACCCCTTAATGTTAATTCCTCCAGGTGAAGGAGCATCATTTCATTTTCATGAGCAGGTCAGAGCTTTCCTCTCCTCCATTTCTCTTTCAAATTGCATTCTTTTCTCTTCCGCCTCTCTTCTTCTCTCTTCCGCCTCTTTATCTTCTAGTCGCCTTTTTTCATCGTTTGGTTCATTTTCAGCTTGTTCCTGTTTTAATTTAGCTTCCTTTTCAGCTAATTCTTGTTTAAATTTAGCTTCATTTTCAGCATGTTCTTGCTTTAATTTAGCTTCCTCTTCTTTCGCTTTAGCTAATTGTGTAAAAGCAAATTCTCGTAAAGCATCTGCTTTATAACCAAACTCTTTTCCAATCCTCATGAAGGATTCTAGAGTGGCCATGTTTCCCACTCACAATGACTGACTTAGTCGAAATATATGTTATGATGAAGTAGATGCTATATTATAATTATCATTTAGTTATTAATGCATTACTAGTCATGTAATAAGACATACACATAAATTACGTATGATATAAGGTACATAGAAGATATTATTAAGATAACAACAATAAAAACTCAACATCACAGCTAAACGAATAAAGTTCACAGAGAACCAGCGCAGTGGACTAAAATAATCTTCCAGCAACTATGTGCTGGGGACATCCACTAAGGGAGATCTGTGAAAATATACCTATAGAACACTCACGAAGGCCCAGAAGTTAACTTCGGGATATATCCTTTGTGAGTCGCCAACTCAACCAGCCCACGTTAAAACACTGAACATGTAACATATAACATGACTATGGACATATTAAAAATAGGCTCAACTAAAACATGCAACGGTGAACAGAACACTAATTCACTTATCTTTTTCAAAGAAAAAAATTTCTCAGTCCTCGCAGAGCTAGCGATTTTGGATCTCGGGTGTTGCATATGAGCCTTACAATTCAGAGAAAATCCACAGTTGATAGATAACAGCCAAACTTGGATCAGGATCGCTTGAAGGTCAGTCTTGAAAGCCGTTAGGTAGATTTCTCAAAGAGCAAACAGTGTCCTTGATCCTGATGATTTGCAAAGATTTGACCTGGTAAGAACACTTTAATTGTTGCATGAGTTCTTGAAGCTGCTTCCCTTGAAATTGGCACACCAGATGTAGTAGTGTTCGTTAATGCTGACACCAGATGTAGTATTCGCTTTTGGGTCTTGTTGTAGTTTGGATTCTTGATTTTGGTTATGTTCTTTAATAATAGGTTAATAGTTCATTAGGCTACTGACTAAGAATGCTGTCAGTTTGGTCGGGCTTACAGGTGGCCGACTATTATGGTGTAATAGATGGACGCTGAATTCATGGCTTGACTGACAGTTCATATAATACATTTATTAGACGATACATAGATGACATCATCGTTGACAACATAATGGAACATTAGGCATGGTATACGAATTCTGCATGTGGACAATGTCAAACTTGACTGACCTCAATGACCGTTCGACAATCCGCAAACGGTAAAGTATTGAGGTGAAGATAGTTCACTTCTTTTCCATTATTCGATCTTTGAAAGGATACGTATTTATTATTTTCTAGCCGAACATCTTGTCTTGACGCTTCATAAAATTGATCGAATTTGATATTACTTCGTAAGAAGGGATTTTGAAACTCACTAGCAGTAGGTCATCATGCCTAACTGAAGCCCTGTCAAAATCTTGTAAAGTACTTACATCAAGTATCACATGGAGATATTGACGTATATAAATCAAACTTGGCTGTGGCTAACGCTTCGCCTTGAAAGGTAGCTAAGATATCTAATTACAATCAGTTATTCCCGCAACATGGGACTCAAAAGAACAGAACAACGTCTGTCTTGAAAAACCGGCATCTTGTCTCCTTTTCTCTCTGACGTCACTCTGACGTCATCAGCGCTCTTAGGCAACCAACGATTATATCGCACCGAATTTGTGCACTTTGGTGCATAATAAATTTAAGTTATATCACAAACATAGATGCGTACCTAAGTACGTCTAACATAGTTAGATTACGGCATCTGGTAATTTGTTAAGTCTCGCATCATAAATGGTTGTGCGAAAATGGACGTAACACTGCTGCAAAACTGATAAGGAAACAAATTTATAAAGTAAAAAAATAAAATGGAATGAAATCAGTTACTCGTCAGATGGCACTTACTGCCAAACCTACTACTACTCGTACATTTGACAGACTCAAACTTCTCTTAACTTTCCATCCCCACTGTTTGGCGGTGAAAAAAAAATTATGTTTCGTCATCTGCCTATTCTCTACTCTGATCCTGCTACCAGAGAGTGTTTTCGAGATACGGCTTTGGTGGCATATCGTAGGGATCAGAATTTTAGGGATATTTTTGTTCACAGTCGCTTGAGACTTAATAACCCTTCACACTTTGGTACTAAACCGTGCCAACGCCGTATATGTAAGAGCTGTCCGTTTGTACTCCAAACTCAGACAGTTACTTTTCCGAAAGGTAAATTTGTCATTAGAAAGTCTTTCACGTGCGAATCCAGAAACCTGATTTATACTATCATCTGCAAGAGGTGTGGTATTACCTATATTGGTGAAACTGGCAGACGTTTGGCAGACAGGTTTTTTGAGCACTTAAATGACATTTATCATGGCAAATCTACACCGGTGGCTCTTCATTTTAATAGACCTGACCTGCTGACCATTCAGGTAATTCTGATATTAATATTACTGCCCTCCGTTCTTACGTCGGGGATGACAGAACTCGCTTTTCCTTGGAGAATCATCTGATTTTTCAAATGGGTTGTTTATCTCCCAATGGCCTAAATGTCCAGCATCACTTTGCATGAATTCTAGTGGCCCTTCTTTATGTCTTCCGTCGTTGATTTTGCGATCTATCTTTTTATAGTTTTTATAGTATTGTTTCGTTTTGAATCCTTTTGTGTCTTTTTAATTGCCGCTATCTTATACGTCACTTCCATAGACGTTACCAGACTATTCTGTTTTATTCCACGGATATTACTTAGATCAGGAATGGTTTTAGCAGATTTGTTAATTCCTTTTGCGTTTCGTTGATTATTTACTTTCTTGTTTCGATATTTCTTTCTGGTTTTGTGATTTTCTTGCGTTATTATTGTTCTTTTTTCGCTCATCACTTGTGTTGTTTACTTTTTCATCTGCTTGTCTTTTTTATATATGTTTCTCATCCTCGTATTTCTTTGACCTGTAAATAATTCTTGTCCTTGTCACCTGTTTGTAACTGTGGCTGACAAAGGGTGAAACCCGAAACGTCCAGTGTTTCCTTTGTACCGTTAACTTATAAAACTGATTTCATTCCATTTTATTTTTTTACTTTATATATAAGTATTCCTGCAACCAAGTGTGATACCAGTCATTGACTGTGCTAGTTGATGATGACATCAGTAATTTATTAGCATAGTTAAGAGACTAAAGGAAAGGATTTTTTGCTGAACTTTTCAAACTTCTTGGAAGACGCAAGACAGAACTTTTTTTGTTTTAAGTTAAATACTTAGAATATAAATTCACCATCATCCAAATTTTGTAATATACTTATTCATTGAGTTCCATCATATAACATTTACAATTCAGCACAAAGAAAGATAGATGTACATAATACATTCAATAATTGTACTCACTTGGCTTATTAATTTTATATTGTTAAAGTTTGAGTTTTATTGAATTGTTTGATTATCATAGGCAGTTACATAGAAAAGGTGGCAAGTTAGGCTCTGACTTTAATCTAAATACTATCTGAAGCAGGGACCTTCACAGCCGTGACTATCATATGATACCAATGTTCCTCTCCAACACTGGGACTTCACTCATTCAAGACAGAATTCTATTTCTGTATCTTCAGTAATACTACTGACACTACACACTTATAAAAACCTTTCGCTACAAACATACGCAGTGGCGTTAGACAAGGATGCGTTCTGGCTCCAACCCTCTTCGGGATCTTCTTTGCCTTACTCTTGAAACATGCATTCAGAAATGCAACTGAAGGAATATGCCTTCACACTGGGTCAGATGGCCAATTGTTTAATCTCGCAAGACTAAAGGCAAAAACAAAAATCAGAAAGATCACTATAAGAGAGTTGTTATTCGCTGCTGACAGGAGCTTCAGAGCTTGATGGATCGCTTCACCCAAGCATGCAAGGACTTTGGCCTCAAAATAAGTCTAAAGAAAACAAATGTGCTGAGTAGGGTTGTGGGTGAATTGGCAGTAGTGCACCACTTCTCATACCTGGGGTCTACCATCAATGACAAACTCTCTCTAGTCAGTTTGTTTTAAGTTAGGAATGTGACCTTGTTATACTTCTTTTTTATATTTGTGGTCTAAGGGAGTTAACCAGTTGTTATATTTTCTGGAATAAGTTAGATTTAGTTGTTATCTTCCCTTGACTTGTCAAGTTGACCATTTAAGGAGTTTTATAGATCAGTTTCCAGGAAAGTTCTGGACTGGTCCCATGTGAGCTCAACTCAGGGGCTTGCGATTATCTGGGCATGCGCGACGATTTGCGCATGACCGGAAGACGGGTTCTTAGTCGAGAGTCTGGCTGGGCGGTTGAGCGGAGAAGGTGTCCCGCCATGTTTTTCTGGCTGTGTGAACGGGGATCAGAGTTCTTTGTGTATTTAATATGTTTAAGATTTCCCTTGATTGTGATTCTGGCATAGTTCGGTAAAGCCTAGGAAATGGCCAGTGTTTCTTTTGTGTTTGATTCATAGAGTGCAGAGCAGGTAACAATACTTTTGAAGCTATCCGTTGTAGCTAAGCACTTTGCATTTTGAGGTGACTTACTCCCGGTGCGGGAAGTAGTGATAAAGAAGATTAACATTATTTATATAAGGAAGCCCGCCATCTATGCGGCCTATTTTTGCCAGAGATATACCTGACTAGTTTGGTCAGATGGGATGCAGAAGATTAACATTATTTATATAAGGAAGCCCGCTATCTATGCGGCCTATCTTTGCCAGAGATATACTTGACTAGTTGGTCAGATGTGATAGAAGTCATAGAGATATTATTTACACCGCACTACTTGCGGCTCGTTGAAGAGAAGTCACAGAGATATTATTTACCCGACACTACTTGGTAGTAAACCAATGTTACTTACATGAAGTGCAATCTTATGCTATTGACAGTGTGTCTTGAATTTGATGATGTCCTTGTTACTGTGGTAATAAACTGTGAATAACTGTACCACAGTCGTTACAACCTTTCCTGACTTATATACGTGGATTGGTGTGTGTGTTATCATGGCTGTACTCTAGAACTTCACATCCTTCCGTTGAGATTTATACGCTCACACACCATGTCGACCACCTGGTAAGACCGACCTGCTGATTGTCTACATCAGCACTCATATTACAGCACAACAACAGTACTTCTACAGCTAACCATATCATTCTCCAAAATAATAATTAAAAAAAAACAAACTTCTACAATATCTTTTACAGAAAACTGGCAGATGGCAAAAGATCAGTTGAGTAACCGCATCTGAGATTCAAAGCTGTGTGCAAGACAGACACGATAGCACTGGGATGATGAAGCTGCCGATCGCACCAAGTGGTGATGATATCTGCGGCGCCACCTCAGTTTTGGCAAAAAGCTCACACAACAAGCAGAAGAGAAGAGAAATCATCGAAAGGAACACCAGGAAAATAAGCGCGGCGCATTCCCATAGTCAGTTATGACCGAAGGGTCTTTTATTATTATTATATGTATATATACATATATATATATATGTACTATATTTATATGTATGTTACAGGCGGTTTTGCTCTATTAAATTGGGTCACTATTTATTGAACAATGTTCCATGTAATATGACTAAAGCAATTATAAATTTCTGGCCATTGCATTGCTGTTGCTATGTTAGTCTTTCATTCAGTTCTAGTGCATCGATGGAAGTTAGCGAATGCGGGTGTGGAAGATTTCGAACAATACTTGAACCTTGCAATACGATTGATTTGATAAGTCATTTCATTGAGTCCATACATTTAATTCACAGTTTGTACACATCAAGACAATCCATGCATGTTGATCACAAAAGTACATATTATGACTTGATCATATATTGAATATATATGTAGATATACTACCAATCCTTGTCCAATAATCAAATTACTGTAGGCAGAACGTCATAGCTATATGCACGCTCGGTGTCTATGAGTCTGGCAATATCAAATACTATGGACTGTAATTCATCCTTCCCTAAGTTCACTTACGTACTAACCTTAATCATTTCATATCTTCATAATAACAATGGACTGACCCATGTCCATCGACTTAACAGTCATGTAATATACTAATAATCAAGTTATACATATGTGTTATGTTAACTAAAAGAAAATGTCAAATATTAATACCTAATTATTTAAGTAACTTAAAGTCTGTCGTAATGAAATGTCATGTCAAGATTAATCTAACTAATTAAAATTAAATCATAGTAAGTGTGTATTAAGAATGACGTTATTAAACATCTAATTAAAGAAAATGAAAGAAAATGTTATAAGAAAAGAAAAAATGAGAAGTAAAGACAAGTAAAGTAAAGTTAAAAAAAATATCAATTAATATAGTTATGTGTGTTTAAAATTAATTATCTGTGTTGAGTAGTTCCTAACTATCTAACTTAACTAACCAAGGAATAAAATAGTATGTAATATGTCAACAAAGTTATCAAATATACACTATAATTATGACCTCCATAATTAGATCTATGAATATTGTCTCAGAATTGTGTGAGCTTTCTTTTCTTTCTTTCATTTTTTTCATATTTCATTTTTTAAATCTTTCTCTCACATTTCATTTTAATTTCTTTATTAATCCAACTAATAACTAGAAATTAATTAATTTTGGGTATGACGATCCATACGTAGTTATTATCCTTGTGAATTTCCATAGGAAAAAGGAATGTTCAAATGTTTTTAATTCGGAAGAGATGTAGATCTTCATCACGTCATAATCAGTAATGTCACGTAACGAATTTTGTCCAATTTGACTTCAAGTATTATTTCCGAAATTGTTGCATTTAGTTGTAGCATGAATGGACACTAACCGAAGTCCCAGTGTAAATACGAACACAATGTCTTTTGCTTTCATTCATTTCGTATGACGCATGTCTCTAATAGCCTAATCATATATTTGACTTGTAGTCGACGTTTCATTCACAGATCGAGAGTTCAACGATAGGATTATGCCTCTTGTGATCATTAATCTCGTTCGACTAGGGTCTCTTGGTATGATTACTTTTGTGAAGTTGTAAACAGACTATTGGCATTCATGACTCGTCTTCCGAAAATGTTATTTATATGCTACCGGATCATAATCACATCCGTTAAGTAACAAGTAGTAGGACACAGCATCTGAGTCGTTAACTGTCGCCATCTATTATTGACGTGCTTGACTTGACATCCTGTAAACTCGTGATATATTTGATAGTATCGGTAACGAAATTTGAAAACATCGTTCTACGTGGAATTGTGACTGTCACGATAGTAGAACTTGAAATTCTGTTAGACGATTGTAAGACCTTGAATTCAAACGTCAATGCCGTAGAAAATTGCCTGCATCTGATGGAGATATATTTGTGTACAATTTAGTAGCACATGTTTACCTCACGTTTGGGAGGTAATTAATAAAAATGTTCCCTATTAATTTTGAGCGCATTGATTAAGTCCATGTCGCCTTCAGCAGCATGTCTTTTATACAGACAAATAGATGATATACGAAACTTATGCTGCATTGGCTGAGCATAGTTAGAACAGTCAATCACGTTACTGTCTATTGTAGGCATGGTAAAACAAATAAAGACAGAAATACGAAGTGTTATCGTAGATAAGACAACACAAGTGGCACCTAATAGACAAGCCTACAAGATCTAAGTCATATAAGAATAAATGACCAATAAAGAAAAGAAATGATGACTGACTAGTGCTGAGTCATCAAAGATGTGACGAACAGTGTTACCGTAACCTGTTATATGCGTGACGCAGAATCAGGTACTAATTTCAATCTCAAAGAATGGTGGTGAAAATAAACACCATTGTCAAGCTCGATAACCTTTCGAGCATCTCTGTTGTTACGAAATGTAACCAGAGCTTCACCATACCTGTTATTGGTAGGTGGTAACAGACGCACGAACCTAACGTCTGCCGTGTATTGAAAAAAATTGCCAAGTGTCTGCCATGTAGTACCTTGTGGCAGATTGCTAACTAATACGGTACGAGAATATGTACCCTTCCCAATATAAGTAGGACCATTGTCACTAACATGGGAAAAAGATTGATGTGCAACATGAGTTAATTGAGGTACCTTGCCATGTATGTCCCTCATATAAGTATTATTCTTTCTATAGACTGGAATAGTATGTTGGGCCTGAGTATAATGACCCTTACCCTGTAATAATGTATTTGTAGCACGTGTAGTCGTAGAAGGATCACAAGAACGACCTACATTCTTTTGTTTAAATGTGCTGGTATTAATTTTATTAGGTACCTTTCCGTTATTATTAACTCCAACATTATTTTTCACCATCTTATTCTTCTTAGTACTCTTCTTTTTAATGTCGACATCATCAACAATTTTCTTTGGATCAGTTGTAGCCTGATCCTGTCTCCAACATATATTTTCCAAATTAGCGTAGTATCTTGTCGAGGGAAAGTATATTTCCCCCGGAATGATCTAATAATTTCCACTGGGTGTGTTGACACCTTAGTATCCCACTTAGTACTGACCGCATGTCGTAAAATACGTTTATCCCTTCTGTTGTTCATCAATATATTTTTACCTGCCAGTACATCCAGTAGACAATCGACCCTCTTTCTTAAATTATTCCTTTCAGAAGTCAGGAAAGCAATCTCCTGCCTCTGTTTCTTATTTATTTTATCCAAGTTAGGGTTAATATTCTTCTCCTTGTCCCATAAAGAATCGAGTGTGATCAATGCTGTTGACAGTTTATAGATCTGTCGTCGTGTTTCATTTTCAAGGTCAGCATATCTATGTTTCTCAGCTAGGAGTAACGTCTCTAATGCAGTCACCCTGTCATCCATGAGACAATCATCACTCGATGTAGATACAGTAACACTAATACCAGATTCTGTATTCTCTTCTTCATTTTCTGATTGCACTTCATCTATTAAATCCACACAAGTCTTATTCATTCTATGGGAATCAACCATAAGTGTCTTATTATCTTCACGCAGTAATGCCAAGTCACGCGTGGAAGATTTCACTTTATCTATCTGGTCATTCAGCATCAGTTTCAATGAGGTTACCTCATCGTCCAGCTTTTCTTCCTGCCTAAGACAAAATTCATAACATTTATCATTATCTGTAAGACATACATCCATTATATCATTGTCATCAAATGATACAATCTCATTTCCCCTCTTTTCTATTTCAATATTTGTCTTAATGCCCCTGTTTAGACAGAACTGTTTATATTGTTCCTCATCATAGTAAATTGATCCTAACTGCACATCATCAGTGAGAATCAACTCACATTGGATGGCCTGGTCTGCATGACCATCTGACCTTAACGCAGTATCAATCTTATTATTTGCTATTTTCTTAACTTCTTTAATTGGTTGCAATCGAGCTAATTCTGAAGTAAGCTCTTGAATCTTAACACCCTGTGTGTAGGTTTCCAGTTTTAAAGCTACATTTGTCTGATCAAGTGATTTCAGTCGCTCAACCTCAGATAACAACGACTGAATGTGTGCACACTGTGCATGCAGTTTTCTTTGGTAAGATGAGGCATTATCTTGTGAAATTTTCAATGCAAGTTTCTTAACCTCAGACTCCAATGCTTTATTTTTTTCAATGGTGGATTCTAATGAGGCTTCTAATTCTTTCCTCTGACTACGACATTTAGTAAGATCCACTATCAACACCGACAAATTATTATTCAACCCAGCAATGTCAAAATCCATTGTTGACAACTTATTCTCATCTTCACCTTTTTGCTGTATCAGCTCATTGGTAAGGGCAATCTCCCTATCCTTGTGCCTCGTTATTGTTTCCTTCAACTTTATGATCTCAATATCATTCGATGAAATGTCATTGATCTGACTTTTATTGATTTCAGTAAGGTTCAAAATCTTATTTTTCTTTTCCATCAGTGATTTCTCCAGATTAGAGACTTTATTATTAGTCAAACTTTCTGTTTGAACCTGAAGGAATTTTACTTCTTGATTTGCAAGTTCCCCTTCCCGTGTCTTTAATCTCAAATTATCAGTGTTGGTTTCAAACTTCAGTAAACTCGCCTCCTTTCGCAAGTCACTTATAGTCTTTTCTTGACTGGCAATAATCTCTAATAATTCTTCTTCTCTTTTCTCATCAATGGTTTCTAAAATTGTCACTCTTTCCTGATCATTCAGTATATTGTGCATTTGTTGATCATGATCATTGTTGCAGAGAATAGCATTATGAATGTTATTCATTATTGAACCATGTTGGACGTGTGTGTACCGTTCCACAAAAGTACGGAGCACTCTACCTAGTAAGTCCGCTATGTCCCTAGCCATTATCATATGTGGGACAGAATGAAAATTACTATCCACAAAATTTGTTAAATCGGATGCCGTACGACATAAAAATTTATGTAATACAAAATCTTCGAGGTATTGGCCCTGGAAATCATCATTAATTCCTTCTTGGAGGAGATTCCTCAGAAAAGACATTATGTCTGACCTAGACGTATTATCTACCTTTCTAACATCGACAAAATTGTCCTTATTTTGGTTGGATGAAGAAGTATTCTGCGTATCAGTATTATTTATATTTGCAGCTACTTGAGCTTTTAAGTTTAATTCAGCCATACGCATCTGTATGAACTCCTGTTCTTGTTGCCGTACAATTTCCTCTCGTCTCATTTTATTCTCTTCCTCTTGTCTAAGTTCTTCTTTTTCTCGTCTAGCAATTTCTCTTAATCTATTTTCCTTTTCAATTTCTTTCATTTCACGGTATGCTTCTTTTCTTTCAAGTTCCTCCATCTCTGCCTTATATTTTGCAAGTTGTTGTTCTGCAAATTCCAGGAGTGCATCTCTCTTTTTATTACAATCTTTTCCAATTTTAATGAAATGATCCAAGGTAAGCATTCTTGACGTTAATTGTGTAAGTAATAACCGATCTATAGTAATCAACAATAAAATCTAAGTAATTATTGTACTTATTCAACGTATGAATAGTCACTCTAAATAATTATAATATTATTGAACTTTTATTTGTAAGTTCCACCAATAAATATAATATTTTGTAAAAATATTATATATACCCACTAATATATATCATAAATGGTTATGATATTTATTTATTTAAGATGCTGAAATTATATCATGCACTTAATATTAGTATTTAATAATGCTGGGTATTATCCCTATATAAGTATGTCATTCAATCAATGGGATGTGATAAGTCACCCTTTTAGTACTGGGAAAGTGTCCTAATTAACATCTAATATGTCTGTCATATTCAAAGCAGACCATAAATTTATATTTAATTATCAATATATATTATATTATTATGCCCCAGTCATCATATCCAAAGTGCATCACTAGTGTGTTGAACTACTACTGCAAATTGATGCAAAATCCCTGAGTCATCATCAATTTACATAAAAATTAATTACATTCAATTACAATCGTATTGTTGAACACATTATGATATTAGTATTATATGAATAATGTATGAGATGAAGACAAACAAAACAATTCATCAACCAAAGATTTACAAAACAGCAGTACGATTACAAAAGTGGCATTTCACAAATAAAATGATTTTATGAACTAAGTATACTAACCGGAAATGCAGAGAGGTCAAGGAGAAACTAAGGCAAGATAAAATATGGACACTACGAATAATGACGTCACAGGACTCATCTGACGATTATTACAATTATATAAATGAACCTAAATATAGCAAGGTCAGGATTACGAGATAGATTACTAACAATGGTACACAACTCAATAAAATGAAACTGAATACGGTAGAAAACCCCAATTATTCACGGAACTAGACGCCTAACATGCAAGGTCAATTAATGGCAGGTACGAACGAACAAATCATCGGAAAGTCATCGATGGGTTCTTCGCTAAATGCAATTAATTAACAGCCCTACGGAACAATCAGAATTGTCCTCGACGTTCGAAAAGCCATAAGGTTCAATTCTGATCCCCACCTACCGCCTACGAATTAGTAACAAAACAAACGGTGGAAACAGATATAACATGTATACATGAAAATAACTAGACACGCCTGTGTAAAAGGCGAAATGGACTCAGCACTGTGTTGTCTAACTGACAACGGTCACAAGTAGACTTATCTTTTTGTGCTCGATTATTTTCCACGGGCAATGCTAGTATGCATCCACGGTGTAGCCAAGTATCGTAAGCTTCTTTTCAACATGATTGACTATCGGTTGTCAAAGGGTTTTTATCTTAATTCAGTTTCGTTTTATCGTAGATGCTGTTTCACCGTCTGTCACCCTGACTTTTGGCTGGAACTCAAAAAACGATGACGTAGGGTTGACCTTTAGTAGTACCTATGCGTAAGGGAGTGTGTAAGGGATAGTACCTCACGGTGAGAGGCAGTCACTTCCTCTTTTTGAGGATGGCCTGGATCCTATTTGGTTCCCCCACTCCAGTTCAGCTCATGTATGGCTCCTCGAGTCTGCTTGTGTACGGCAGCGCCACCCCCCGGGCAACGGCTTTGACTGACCGGCCAAACTACATGAGTAAATTGAAAAAGGGAGGTCCCCCTTAAACAGTACACACAACTGCTGGCCGAACGGGCGGATGATCAATAATATTTTGACAACGGCTTCTAGGGCAGGAGTTGGAAAGGCCTGGTATCGGGCTGAGGGCGCACCACGGACTGTAATGGTAAGCGGCCAGAACCATCCAGAAAGCAATGGCAAACTACTGGATGTACAATGCCAAGAAATCCATAATGGCTAATCTGAATACTACACAAAGATCTGGTGGTGAGGCCCCCAGGCCAGGCAGATCATATTTAACTGGGGAAGAGATCGTTGGCAGCGTCAGTACAGGTAATCGTGATGACGGCCAAAAGCCTGACTGTGTTACCACGGAAAACCATGTCATCGGTCTTAGAAAAATAATCAAAATAGGAACATGGAACGTCAGAAGCTTATACCAAGGAAAACAGTACATAGTGAAGAACGAGATGGAAAGACTAAACATCGATATCCTGGGCATCTCAGAGCACAGATGGTCGGGCCAGGGACACTTTTCGATTCCATCAGGAGGAACATTCATATACTCAGGCAAAGAGAGAGGAGGTCAGAGCGGCGTAGGCTTCTACCTGTCTAAAAGGACAGCTGCCTCACTATTAGGATATAATCCCATAAATGACCGCATTGTCACAATCAGACTGAAAGGAAAAAGAAAGAACATCACAATTATACAAACATATGCGCCAACAGCAGCTGCTGAAGAAAAGGAAATTGAAGATTTTTACAATGAACTGCAAAATGCATTAGAGAAAGCAAATAAGCAAGATATTAGGATAATAATGGGAGATTTTAATGCCAAAGTTGGAAACGAAAGATTAGAACATGAAAAAAGAGTGAAAGGAAGTTATGGATTGGGCCAGAGAAATGAGAGAGGAGAACGCTTGACAACATTCTGCCTAGAAAACAACCTAGTCATCACGAATACTCTTTTTATGCAACACCCTAGAAGACTATATACATGGACGTCACCGGACGGAAAAAGCAAGAACCAAATAGATTATATCTTAATACACAAAGCAGATTAAAAAACGAGTCAGACAAGACAAACAACAATACATAAACGACACCTGCAGGAAAATAGAGGAAATGCGCGAACAGGGATTGAGTAAGAATATGTTTTCTGAAGTAAGAACATTGAAAAACAGCAACTTTAAATCATCACCTCGAGCAATAAACGACAAGAAAGGCGACACTCTAACAGAACGTAAAGATATTCTGAACAGATGGAAGGAGTACTGTCAAGAAATGTATACGGAAATAAACAAAGCGGCAGATAACAACGTCATGAATGAAGCGGAACGTGAACCAGAACCTACCATAGAGGAAGTCCGGAATGCAATCAAACACTTAAGTGGAAAATCTCCTGGTTGTGATGAAATAACAGCTGAAATGATACAGGCAGGAAGAGAAGGCAGCGCTCGTATATACCATGCATTATGCTGCAAGATCTGGCAAAGCGGAATTTGGCCCAAGGAATGGAAAAGATCAATTTACATACCCTTGCCAAAAAAGGGCAACCTGAAACTGTGCACAAACTACAGAACTATAGCTCTTATAAGCCATGCCAGCAAAATACTTTTACAAATCATAATGAAAAGGATGCAACAAAAGCTAGAAAGAGAAATAAATGAAGTACAGGCGGGTTTTCGACCAGGTAGAGGCACTAGGGATCATATATTCAACATGAGGATCATCATAGAAAAGTGTAGAGAATTCAACGTTGACCTACATACTTGTTTCATTGATTACACAAAAGCTTTCGATTGTGTACAACATCAGCAGTTATGGGCTATTATGAAAAATATGGGATTTCCAAACCACCTTATACAACTCATCGCACTGCTGTACCAAGAACAACAGGCAGCCGTAAGAATAGAGGGGGAAACATCAGAATGGTTTGAAGTACAGAAAGGAGTAAGACAAGGCTGTACCCTTTCCCCTTACCTGTTTAACATTTATGCCGAGAATATCATGAGAAACGTAAGAGATGACCAAGAACACACAGAGTTTGACTCATTTAACATCGGCGGGTACCAGATCCCGGAAATCAGATATGCTGACGACACAGTCCTCCTATCGACCAACCCAGAAGGACTTGAACAATTACTTCTGTCCACCAAAAAACACAGCGAGGCCCAGAATCTATACCTAAACACCAAGAAGACCAAAGTATTGACAACAGACAAAGTAAAGACCAAACCAGAAATTGAAATTGATAACGAAGAACTGGAAAGTGTCAATGAATTCGAATACTTAGGATCAATCATTAACAGCTCTGGCGACTGTGCAGTAGAAATTAAAAGAAGACTTGCAATTGCTTCATATAAGCTAATACAGATGAAAAACCTATGGCAAGGCACAAGCAAAGAAACAAAGTTACAACTGATCAGAGCATGTATATTCCCAGTAGCAATATACGGCTGCGAGACTTGGACACTCAATAAAACAGTTGCAAAAAAGATTACATCATTCGAAATGAAATGCTACAGAAGGATGTTGAGAATACCCTGGACAGAAAAAAGACCAACAGAGAAGTACTGCACTCACTAAATGTACAGGAACATTGGCTCCTAAATACCATCGCAATAAGGAAGCTGAAATTTTTCGGTCATATTAAAAAGACATAATAGTCTGGAAAAAACAGTGATGGAAGGCATGGTCCCTGGAAAAATGGGAAGGGGTCGACCTAGACGACGGTGGACCCAGGCCATCACAGAGAGTCTGAACTTGTCTTTGGCTGATGCAGGTCGACTTGCCCAGAATCGTGATGCGTTCAGAGCAGCTGTAATGGAGACAACGTTCTGGAAAGAATACGTCACATGATGATGATGATGATGCGTAATAGGTCATACTTGAGCACATCACGTGATAGTCTTTTGAAAGTAAACAGTTATTGTCCGAATGAATGAAATTTCGATCGGTTTCTTCCAGAAATTTTTTTTTTTCGATCCCCAGACATTGGCCACCACTGTTGCAGGCGAGTGCATCGTGCCTTTCGATGGAAGTTAGCGAATGCGGGTGTGGAAGATTTCGAACAATACTTGAACCTTGCAATACGATTGATTTGATAAGTCATTTCATTGAGTCCATACATTTAATTCACAGTTTGTACACATCAAGACAATCCATGCATGTTGATCACAAAAGTACATATTATGACTTGATCATATATTGAATATATATGTAGATATACTACCAGTCCTTGTCCAATAATCAAATTACTGTAGGCAGAACGTCATAGCTATATGCACGCTCGGTGTCTATGAGTCTGGCAATATCAAATACTATGGACTGTAATTCATCCTTCCCTAAGTTCACTTACGTACTAACCTTAATCATTTCATATCTTCATAATAACAATGGACTGACCCATGTCCATACCTGAATAAAATATATCTGTGCGGCAATACCATGCCCAACACTGGAAGGAGAAAGGACACGTCTTTACAGCTTGACGGTCAACACCAAAAAGGGTCCCGTATCTTAGTCACGGTGCGTGACCTATCAACGATATCACGTCATAATTCGCTCGAGTGTATAGCGTTCAATAGTCCAAGAATTATTTACCTTAGATTATATTAAATGCTGTAACCCCTAAAATTGCACGCTGCCAACCTCTAGCAGACGACTGCAATGGAACTACCGTAACAATTCACTATATTTATATGTACATATAAATATATATATTATATATTATAACTTAAGAGGAGACACGCACGAACAATCACCAGCTCTTGCAGTGGTAGTTCATGAGTCATGTCATTTTAAGTGACGATTTTGCCAGCACCGCGAGCAACTGTACGAGGGGCGTTCAGAAAGTAATGCACCACATCGTTTTTCTCAGGAGCTGTTTATTCAAAAAGCATGAAATTTATACACAATATACATGGAAATGTCATGTAAACATCGGTATTATTCAACATAATCCCCATCAACTTGTACGGCTTTATGCCAGCGCGAAACAAGTGCATGTATTCCTAGCCCGTACCAGATTTTGTCTTGATCATGTAGCCATTTCTTCGCTGCATGAATTACTCCTTCATCATTTTCAAACCTTGTCCCACGGAGTGCATCTTTAAGTGGACCAAATAGATGAAAATCAGAGGGTGCCAAATCGGGACTATAGGGTGGATTGGGTAGTACAGTCCAACCCAATTTGGTGATTGCTTCCCGTGTTGCCCGACTTGTGTGAGGTCGCGCATTGTCGTGAAGGAGAAGCAGGTCTGCTGGATTCTTGTGCGGCCGAACTCTGCGAAAACGTTGATTGAGTTTTTTCAATGTCTTAATGTAAGCTTGCAAATTGATTGTCTCTACTATTGGCTTAACGTCCACAAGAATCACACCTTCGATGTCCCAAAAGACAGGAATCATGACCTTTCCAGCTGAAGGAATTGTCTTGAATTTCTTTCTTCTTGGTGATTGCGGATGATGCCACTCCATTGACTGTCTTTTTGTCTCAGGTTCAAAATGATGTGCCCAGGTTTCGTCACCTGTAACGATTTTAACCAAAAAGTTCTCTCCATCAGCATTGAACCGCTCCAACAATTCAGAAGAAATTGCTTTCCTTTGCAATCGGTGGTCATTTGTGAGACTTCGAGGAACCCATCTTGCGCAAACCTTAGAACATCCGAGAGTTTTTATAACTGCATTTGCACTACCAATGCTGACTGACAGCTGTAAGGCCAATTGTTGAGTAGTGATTCGCCTATCAGTAAGAATAATGCCCTCAGCGCATTTCAACATTTCTGCGTTGGTGGCTGTGGTAGGACGTCCACAGCGCGGCCGATCAAGCAGCTCCGTATCTCGACTTCCTGATTCTTTGATTCTCTGAACCCAGCGACTGACTGTACTCCTGTCGACTGCAAAACTTCCATACACATCCCATAGACGCTTGTGAATATTCACAACAGTTTCCTTCTCTGCAACGAGAAATTCTATCACAATTCGCTGTTTATAACGCAAGTTGCTAACACGTTCCATTTCAACAGTTTAGGGCAGCCGTATTATTTGGCCGGTTGCGGTGCAATTTGGTGCACACAATTAACACATGCCATATTTGAAGTGTGCTAAATTTCATGCTTCTATCTTCATTATTAGCTGAGAAAAACGAGGTGGTGTATTACTTTCTGAACGCCCCTCGTACATCCACAAGCAATTTATACATGTCAAATGCACAATATAAAATACAAAAAAAATGCTTTTATTACAACCCACCCCAAAGATTTTGGGTTGAAAATTATACCCACATTATTGATGCACAGAAGCCGGCCGAAATAAGTTGGGCAGCTGTTTTAGATGCCTTAGACCTTCAGGCGTGTTAGGTATCTAACTGGGTGCACTTGAAGTAGGATCCTGCAATGTGGGGCGCTAAGTGATACATCTGGAGTTACTCCTTTCTAATATCATAATTCACTACCAGGCCTCTTTTATTTTAGCATTTCAGTGCCAAACAAACTGAAAAAAGCGTCATGTAAAGCATTACCTCATATCATAAGATATTCCACTTACATGTTTTTTCAAACGCACCTAAGAGTACTCCATGACCATATAAGGTCTTGCCACTTCCATTATTCATCATTATTCCTTTTTGTTCCCGGTGGAACATAGGGCAGAAACAGTTGCTCTCCATCGATTTCTATTCTGGGCTGTCTTTTTCATCTGTGCCCAAGTCATTGCCGTGTGGTGCGTATTGGGGCAACTACGACAGTAGTTTTTGCCAGGAATAGCCTATGATATATTAGGTAGAAGGTCTCTAGGAATTGGCTCGTTAAGAAAGAATAAAGACCTATTCGAGATAGGGACAAGAAGACGGGAATGCGAATGCTTTCCACTGGACAGTGTTTTCTAATTAGTTATGGAAAGAGTTCTGTTCCCCACGACCTTAGCTTCTGCCCTTAGATCCCGTAAAAGAAAAAGCCCCCAACCTCTTCTGAGTAGAGAAATGTTCCTATATGTGAATATGTAACACCGACAGCCCGAGTGATACATTAACAAACTAGATAATGATCAAACGATCGTTGGGTTTATTAATGAAATATCCACACATATAGGGTTAGTAATGGTTAGAATGTGATGATGGTAAAAGACGATTCACACAAAACACACAGATGAGATAATAAAATTGCAGTTAATTAAGGAGTAGTTAATTAAGAATGAACTGGTGCAAAGCAAAATGATGATGATGTGATATGATACGTGTTACCAAAATGGTGAGTAATCTACACAGTCCATGTGTCTCTAAATGCTTCTCATTGATATGATGATTCACACGTATGCATAAAATGTCCCAAGGTGTTATACGTTATGTCGAGTGGGATATCTCTAAGTCGAGGACGTTCTGACGAAAACTGTTGTCAGACTGAGAAATGTGACGAGAGATATATATTCCTTCACTGGTTGAGTATATCTCTGTAATGTTGATCGCCAGTTAATAGCTGTCATATGAACAAAAGGTCTGTTGTCTAATCTCCCGAGGGTACTGGTCAGGCTGGATATCTTCGCGAAATGTTAGTGATATGTAGACTCATAATCTTGCGTATGTAGTCGTTATTCATAAAATATACTTTAGAGTCTGCTTCATAGAATGCGCTTAAGAGTGTGTCGCACTTGGTATAAATATGAGATTCCACTTTTGAGCTCTTTAGCTTGACTTCAGATAATGATGATCTTTCGAGTGATTTGAACTTGTGGTAACTATGTATTGAACTTGTGAGCCAGTAGTATATGGTGACGAAAAATGCTGCGTCCACCTTCTGACTTGTGGGTGAGACAATATTCCTTTTTAATTGAGGAATGAAAGATGTCCTATGGCGAATTCTGCTAGCCAAATGTCCGTTTTTGATAACTTATTTCTGGTTAGACGTCAGACACGTTGCGTGTAGACTCAGACTTCTGATGAACTGAAGACACACAAAAGTCTTCGTAAGTTTTTCACATTTAACATCACTGGTTGACTTTCATTCATACTACTGCTCATTATTGATCTCTCTCTGAGTTCGATTCTAATGAGGTTAAATATCTTGTGCATGAGAGACTATGATGATGATGAAGGTGAAGTATGAACTATTAATTACCTCCTATCATCCTATCATCTTCTAGGAAAATCTTCTGATCATATTAATCAGTTATGCAAAGAATTAACTGAAACTCTATCTTTCGCAACTTTAGCTGTGAGGTTAAAATAAATAAAGAATAAGAAAATGTATTAATAATCTGTATAAGATCTACTAACCTTCTTTTCCCTTCGCAAAATCCTTTAAGAACACAATTCACCACAGAACTGAATTATCATCCACTCTGAATAAACACGTGTATTTAGGCTAGGCGTTATAGGGATCTCTGTAACTCACAATGTAAAACTGGACTGCTTCCTCTCTAGCGAGGTACGCGGTATTATATCTCTGGAAGTCCAATGTGGGTTTTTTGCACCTGTAACGTACAGCTCCGCCCATACAACCAATCCCTGAGAGCCTCTCTGGTCACTCATTCACAGGATCGCTCTTGTCCCCTGTCAGTCCAAACGTGGGTGTGGTAATTCGCGACCAACTTTCGTTGCCTGGCTTGTTTGACAAACTGGTAGTGAGATAATTGGCTTGCCAATTCAAAAGTGCTGTCACATTATTCTCTGGTTGTTTATTGTTCCATGTGTTGGCGGCACTCTTTGTTAACTCCGCTCATTGTCGCCAGCATGCTAACATGTCCTCTTTGTGGCGCCGCCTATTGATTTACATGCCGGTTAGTTTAATCAGCATGAGACGTTTTCACCTGGCCACGCTGGGCGTCCAATGTGGTGACCTGGCCGAGCAACAAAGATAACAACAGTTCACAGAAATTGTATAATGCCCAGATGTCTGATTGGGATGACCAGATGTGTTTTCACCAGCTTTATCACGATGGAATGTGGGCTTCAAACGATAATGTCAGGTATGGAGACTCAATCAAAAGACTTTATTTCCCCCGATGAAAGAACAAATGCGGTTCTCTATATACCGGTCGCGAGTAATCACAACGATGAAATAGCAAATGGGGGATAGCAAATGTGGGATGAAAGAGCACACATGTCGGAGAAAATACAATAAGAGAGAGGTAGGAAAAGATAGAGTAAGAAGGCCTTTGCTCTCGTTTATCACAGTCATTCCTATTTCCCTAGCCTCCTCTTCAACAGTTATCTCCAAGTTCTCTTTGGCCTCCCTACTCTTTTTTTCCCTGTGGGTTCCAGTCAAGGGCAACTCTGGCTATGCTTGATTTTTCTCTTCTGAGTGTATGTCCTATTCATCCCCACTTTCTTACCTTACTTTCTGTTTGTATTGGCTGTTGTCCGCATCTTTTCCTTAGCTCTATATTTATTATTACATCTGGCATCTTATACGGAGGATCCGTAGAAGACATATATTTACAAATGTCTGTAGCTTAGAGGTGAAACTCTTTGAGATATGCCATGTCTCAGAGCCATACAGCAAGACTGACTTCACATTTGAGTTAAAGAGTCTAATTTTGTTCTCTCTTGATATAGCTGAGGAGTTCCATATTGGTCGAAGGGCATTAAAAGCGCATCTTGCTTTATTTATCTTTGAGCAGACATCACCAGCTGTTTCCCCTCCTTTGTCAATGTTACTCCCTAGATATGTAAAGCTTTCTGCTTTTTCAATGACTTGATCATTGATCTTCATCGAGTCCGTGTGCCTATTATTTATTCTCATTTCTTTTGTTTAATTTACATTTATGTATTTGCTGCTTCTGTTACTAATCTATTTGTTTTCTCCTGCATTTCTTGCTATCTATATGACAGAAAGCACAAATCATCTGCAAAGTCTAGTCCATCAATTGTTTGTGAAATGTCCACTGTATTCCAGTTTTCTCTCCCTCTGTTCTCTGTCTCATAACCCAGTCTTTGACCATGAGAAAAATCGTTGGTGATATCAGACATCCCTGTCTGACTCCACTTAGCACTGTGAAGGGCTCAGATAGCTTTCCTTTGTGTATTACTTTACATGAAGCCTCCTAGTAGAAATCTTGGATGATTTTAATGAATTTCTCTGGGATTCCATGTCTCAAGATTTTCCATATCACCTTACAGTCTATACTGTCGAAAGCCTTTTCGAAGTTCACAAAATTTACATACAAGGGGGTATGCCACTCATTTGATTGTTCTATGATGATTCTGAGTGTTGCTATCTGGTTTGTACATGATCTTCCTGCACGACACCCTGCCTGCTCTTCTCTAAGTTTGTCATCCACCGTCTTCGTAATACGGTCCAACAAAACTCTGGTCAAAATTTTTCCAGCAACTGCTAATAGTGTTATACCCCTCCAGTTGCAACATACAGTCAGGTTTCCTTTCTTTGGCAGCTTGATAATGTGGCCTTCCTTCCAGCTCTTTGAGATGGCCTCTTTTTCCCAGATGTTCTTGAAGAGCTGGTGTAGCAACTCTATAGTGTATGGTATATCTGCCTTCAGGGCTTCTGGTGATATTACATCTGGTCCTGCGGCCTTCCCATTTTTCTGCTGTTTTATTGCCCGAGAGATCTCTCGAGTGGGTTTATGTTGCACTGTAGTGACTCTTCTGCTAGTTCTATGATGGATTGCTGTATTCGTTGATTTCGGTTTAGGATTTCCTTAAAATATTCATCCCATCTGGCCCGTTGTTTCTCTTCATTACTAATGCTTTGACCTTCTCTGCTCTTCACTGTTGTATTTCCATTGTTACATATCATATTTACCAAACTCACTATATCACAGATCTATCACCGATAATCTCCTCCAAGATGTTACTTTCTCATTTTTGTTTATTACAACAAAGTCTGGGCGGAAGCGATAATCACATTTTCCGTGCTCCAAATCACAGTTGTTATCTTCCGATACCTTGTTTACCATCAGCTTTACCAGCTGGTCGTGTCTGTAAAAATTAACACATCATCTTCAAATTCCATCTGTTATCCATATCATTGGACATCCCGAGCAACATCGGTTTTGTGGCAATTTTTGCCGGCCATGTTCACGAAACAAACGTTCGTTATCAATCTTCGTCGATATAAATCTGCGTTAAGTATAAGAATGTCGCTAAATATAGACGAGTGGCTGCAAAACAGGTTTGGCGGTCAGATAAAACCGGGATTGTTCATAGGATAGGACACGATAACCTAGAACGATGAAAGCGTTTGCAACAAATAACAAAATAATGAGCATGTAGAAGGAATGGTCGAGTAACATTGCCGGAGAAGATTGAAGACAAGAACAAGAAGACGAACGAATTTCGTCACACAATTCCTTCAGATAACACTATGTTTTAGGGTAAAGTCACGCCTAGCATGTTTATCTTTCAGTTGTCTGACACATTAAGATTAGGCATTTGGCTTCCGTCCATCTTTGTAAAATGAGACAAACAAATATTATTGAACTAGGAGGATGGTCTTTTTAGATAAAGTGTTATTTATTTTGCAAGGGTGACATGCAAAAATTGCGAACCCTAATGTCTGACCTGATTGTAACAAATATTGGGGAATTAGGGCAGGTCATATCACAAAGTTATTTGGCGATGTCAATAATTAGGAAAGCTAGCCACCTTTTTAGAAAAACGATCCATCTTTTAAATTATAAAAGATTTGTTGTTGAAACATACTACAATAAGACTCCTTACAATGTGATTGTTTTTAAAATGAAAAATATGTTAGTCGAAATTGGGATTGGTTTGAACAAAATAAACTAAGCGAAACTAATTTTCATGTGAGCGAAATTTTTTACTATAACACCTGAGCATTTGAGGATTCGTCACTTATTCAAATTCTCGGCCCTCTGAGAGGAAGACGCCAGGTTAAGAGATATACTATTGGACCTACCCCAATACCCCAGGGTAGAACAGGAACCGCTAAAATGTCACCAACAAATCTGTGCAAAAGAGTCTGGATAACTACCCTCCACGCAGGGGTAAGTATTAACATGTACATGTTCCTATTCTGTATATGCATCTTTGGCTGGTGGGTCAATAAATACTAGAATATTGTCACATCGTGACAAAACTACTTATTTCACAGACGGAACCGAGAGAACGTAGTATTTGTAATTGCCATCCTAAAATCCCTGTGAGACTCCCTCAAATAGGAGCAGAACCCTTCTATTTATATCATTGCCAAGAGTATTCTTGAACGAAGATTGCTACCTTTGGAAAACTCGCCCTTTTACTCACCCTTTCGTGGACCACTGCGGCAGACCAAGAGACACAGTTGGTGTCACACCAACTTATCAATATATTTCCTTTTTCTGATCTTGTGTTTATTCTTACATCTTTGTTCGTTATTATATATGTTTCATGATCCTTGGCCCTACCTTCTGATTTATTTATGTTTAAATATACTTTCATGGTTATACTGTCCGGTTTCTTACTGATAGTTTCTGTTGTCATCTGTGCGTTGTGTTGATGTTCTCTTTGTACCAAGTGTAGCAAAATCTAACTCCGCCAATGCCGGTCCCAAGCCCGGATGAAAAAGGAGGAGGGCGGCCTGCATGGAGGCCGTAAGGAGGCAGCCCCTCCACCATGCAAAGGCACAACAGGCCAATCACCTGTTTGCTTTAAATCATGATTACTAGCAACACAAGAGAGAAAACCGGACGGATTCTAAAGGCGACGAACTGGAACGGACTACGGACTACGACTTATGGAACTTGGAACACAAGAAGTATAAATGGGAAGGAAGAGGAGCTGGTGGAAGAGATGAGGAAAGCAAAATTAGAAATCCTGGCTATAACGGAAACAAAGAAAAAAGGACAAGAGTTATGGATCTCGATGGCAACACGCTGCTCTACAGTGGTGTACCCATGTCTGAAAGAGCTAAAGGGGGCGTGGGTTGCATTGTGGCCCAAAATCAAAAAGATAGTATCAAGGGATGGAACTTTGTCTCGGAGCGCATTATGGTTGTTAAACTAAAAGAAGGAGAAACCATAGTCAACCTGGTCATAGTGTATGGGCCAAATGAGGATGAGAGAGCAGAGGTCAAGGAGGAATTCTTCGAGCTGCTTCAAAGGACAGTGGATGACTGCCTAGATGAAGTTATCATGCTCGGAGATTTTAATGCCAGAATTGGAAACGACCATGCTAGATGGGGTGGAGTTATCGGAAGATATGGAGAAGATACTCTCAATGACAATGGAAAGCGACTCCTTAGATTCTGCAGTGAGCAGAATCTGATCATTACAAACACAAAGTTCCCCCATAAGCGCATACATGCATACACTAGATGTGAACCAACAAAGAATGAGAAGTCAGTGATCGACTATGCCATTGTTCGGAGAAGCTCATTCAAATATGTCCGAGATGCTAGAGTCTGGAGGGGGCCAGAGATTGGAAGTGATCACTACCTGCTAACAATCAAAAGAACAACTGAAAGAGTTGCTCAGCCTAGGAACTGCCCAACATCACGCAAGAAACCAAGTAAACGAGCAGGAGAAATGAGCATTAGGACCTACAAGCTGAGAGAGCCAGAAATTAAGACCAGATATCAGGGGCTTATTGCTGCAGTGGTGAGAAACACAGAAGAACAACCTGATGACTTGGAAACCCTCTGGATTAAATTCAAGGATATCATAAAGACAGCTGCTGCAGAAGCATGCGGTGAAGTCCGACTTGGGAACAAGAGAAAGAGGACACCTTGGTGGACAGAGGAGGTCAAAGAGAAAATAAGAGAGAAGAAAATGGCATGGAAACAATACTTAGGAGCTAAAAACACAACAGGACAAATGGAAAAATATAGAGAATATGTGACACTCAGAACAGAAGCAAAGAATAAAGTGCTAGCAGCAAAACAGAAGTCCTGGGAAGAATTTGGAGAAAAGCTAGAAAAAGATGCACAAGAAAACCAGAAATTGTTCTATAAGACCGTAAAGAACATGAGGAAGGAAAAACAATGCCCTCTCAAATTTATAAAGGACAAGCAAGGCAAATTGCTTACTGCCCCGAAGGAAGTAATGGGAAGATGGAAAGAATATTTCTCAGAACTCCTGGATGGTGAGCATGGTGAAGCATCAGAAATGATAAACACTAGCACAGAAGAGGAAACAAATGGTGATGAAGATGACATAAAGATGGAAGAACTGAAGGCAGCACTGGAGAAAATCAAGATGGGCAAAGCAGCAGGGCATGATGGTATAACACCAGAAATGGTTAAGTTCATGGGAGCATCAGGCGACCTATTACTCTTAAGGGTTTTACAGGCAGAGTGGTACAACAAGACAATACCAAAGGATTGGGAAACTGCCATCATAACACCAATTTTCAAAAAAGGTGACAATCGACAGTGTGGAAACCATAGAGGCATATCCCTTCTCAGTGTCCCTGGTAAAATCTACTCTAGAATCCTAGAGCAGAGACTCCGACGCCTAGCTGAGCCACAATTGGATGAGGTCCAGTGCGGATTCCGAGCAAACCGAAGTACTCAAGACCTAATCTTCACACTCAGACAGCTGAGTGAAAAGGCCCTTGAGTATAAGAGTGAGATGCATCTTTGTTTCATAGATCTGGAAAAGGCGTTTGACAGGGTCCCCTGGAGCAAACTTTGGGACTGTTTGGCAAGGAAGAATATTCCAGCACCTCTGATTCATGCTATACAGAGCTTCTACAAGTCTTGCAGAAATTATGTGAGGACAGCAAACCATAAGTCGGAAGAGTTCAGGACCACCACTGGTGTAAGACAAGGTGATATCCTATCACCTTACCTCTTCATACTCCTTATGGACGATGTCATCAAGGCATGTAAGGAGAGAACAAGAAAGTATTCAGTGGGCTACTGGAAGATGAGACAGGTCTATATTTCGGAGCTGGCATTTGCTGATGATGTTGCCATGATTGCTAAATCAGAGGCACATCTCCAATCCAACCTGCAAGTCTGGAAGGAAGAGCTGGAGAAGAGAGGGATGGTCATAAGCAGCTCTAAAACAAAATCCATGGTGATATCACGAGAAGAAAGAAAACATCAGATTAAGCTGGGAGAACAGGTCCTGGAGCAGGTCGACCACTTTAAATACCTCGGAGCTATTATAGACCGAAAGGGAGGCATCAAAGAAGAGTTGGCCACTCGAAAAGCAGCAGCTGGAAGACTTTTTCACGCCATAAATCGAGGATTCCTCAGCAAGAGAGAGGTTGGTAAGAAAACGAAGATGGCTGTATACCGCTCCACCTATGTCTTAGTCTTGACATATGGATGGAGTCATGGGCAATGACTACAACCCATAAAAGCCAGATCCAAACCTCAGAAATGAGGTATCTGAGGAAGGTGGTTGAAGTAATAAGAAGAGACATGGTACGCAACCAGACGATACGCCAAGGCCTTAAATCCTACCCCCTGCAGACCCAAGTAGAACAGTCCCAATTAAGATGGTTTGGCCATGTCTGCAGAATGGGAGAAGATCGGATACCACGACAAGCATGGGAAACAAAGAGCCAAGGATCCAGACCCCGAGGACGACCCAGAGTCCGCTGGGAGGACAACATTAGACAATCTTTGAAGGACCGAGGACTAGAATGGAACCAGGCCAGGAGGAAGACAGCCGATAGGATAGTCTGGCGCTCTCTCTTCCAAACCTCTACACCTCACGGTAGAAGGGGAACGACTAAGTAAGTAAGTAAGTAAGTAGCAAAATCTGTGAGATAATAGCTAAATTCAGTAAGATTTTAGTCCTAGGATAAGAAATAAACCCAGCCCGCATGTGTCTGACGGTTGGCATCTTCGACGCCAGCAACGCTGCCTTTGGTGCAGTGCGAAAAGCCTATAGAACGATCTCGCTATAAAAAAGAATGTAACACGCGTTTTAGTTTCGGTTTCGAAACGTACTATTAATATTTAACCTCTTGCCAGATCTACTACAGGAGACTGCGGCAATTCTTATAATTAACAATTTGTTAGAAATGTAACGCCAAACTGCTGTCTGAATTAACGTAATATGTTAACTTTAACGCAAAAATTGGTAGTCTTTTGGACTTTTTCTAGTAGCAATAACGAGACGATTGTAATACATTAACGCAAAATGCTACCAACACCTTGCAAAACCCGCTTCGTTCTGCACGCGAGACAACTAGTATATACACGCTGTGGGCAAAGCGAACTGATATACACACACAGACAGTTTAAATTCTCGCCGCGTATTGAAATTGTGACGTCACAAAAACAAGTTGGTTTATTTGAAAAATTAAAAAGTAATACTGAAGGCGGGGGAAAAGGTGGTAGACTTATGTATAAACTTATAATTAACGACTGTCAGTGACAAAACTGAAAATCTAAACGCAAATGAATATAGTCATAAAAATCATATATTCTTGTAGCTTAGTGTATTCTGAGCACAAATATGTTTTAATATCAATGGTAGTCCAATTAATAGCCAAGTTATTGAGGAAATACTATTTGACTGAAAACGCTTAGACGAACAGACTGTTGTCCTTGCTCGATTAATTGTAACGTTATTGGGAAAGATAGTTTGAAAGAGGCAATAGGAGTAATTCGAATCTAATTGGAGGGTATAGGAGGGTGGACGGAGAGTATTGGCTGGGCAGAAAAGCTAAAATCTATATTTAGAAAAATCACTCCTAGAAGTTTAAAAGTAGTGTTTTTTTATTTTTTTTTAAAGTTTGAATTGAAATGCTAGACCCTCGCTGTGATTGGGCAGGTCTAGGCATATTGGCAAAAAGCGTTTACCGCTCAGTGCCAGTTGAAAAAAAGAAATATTCAGAAGCAAGCTGCGTTGTCCTCAGCAGTACCAAGTGTGTTATTAACCATTGGCAGTCTGAATAGAAGGCAAAGCTGAACTTAAACTATAGTTATGCTAAAGCCATTCAACGTACGTTTGTGATATTTCTTTGAATTGTGGTAAGGATGGACTTTATTAATCTTGTTAGTACAATAAAAATTGGTGTCTGCGATACTGCTCGATTGGGAAGGTTTATGACTAAGTACAGAGTCCACAGCAGAGTTATGCAGGACTTGTGGTGTGTGTTCAAGCAGTAAAAGCAGTAAAATTAATGTGTATTGCCTAACTGAAAATGATTTCCACAGTTGCCAGTGGGAAAGCTAACCCACGTTATCTTATGGGAGATCATCATTGTTGCAGTGTCAGAGGCGTTGTAGCCCTTAAGGAACAGAATAGGGGCATTGGTAATGCATTGTCATCTCAGAGTGGCATGGGGTGGTCAGAGAGATCTGACCCTTTTTCTTTATGCCATTTATTACATGTGAAAGGGAATATAGATGTGTTTTTAAAAATCATAACGTTGTTTCAGAGGTTTTTTGTTCTGGTACAGTGTAGGTACCAGAACCCTGGTGGCGTTGTTGCAGTGTACTAAAGTAACCTATTGATTGGACCCTGAGGTCTAGTTACTGCACCAGGAACCTTGTCAGCGTGGTCTTACCAGAGAACCTATGAATATGACAGCAACATCTTAATCTAGCTAAGTGCCATACATGTCGGCACTCAGTTTTATCCACTATATCACTGTATCAAAATATAAATAACAAAAAATAAATTGTTGGCAATAAACTTTCAAGATAAACTTTATAAAAGAAAGAGGGAATGATGACAGTACCCCACCCATATCTTTAATTACCAGTGTCATTTAATTTAGAGAACATAGCTACAAATATTTTGATTGTCTTATTATTAACTGAATGGACAGAAGACCCAGTGTTGTATTTCAATTGATGTAAATATATTCATAATATCAATTTTGGTTGTTGGTCCTGACTCAGAAAATTCTGAATCAGGCCAAATAAATTGTAAATAACCATTTTACCAAAATTTTAACACAGACTTCTATAAGATATATTTTAGAGAGTGTCAGTTTGTTTGTGTTTGTAGTCTTGACTCAGTCATATATTTATATATATATATATATATATATATATATATATATATATATATATATATATATATATATTTATAGATATATATATATATATATATATATATATATATATATATGTGTGTGTTTGTAATTAAATGTTTTTGTAGTAATTACACTACATCATACACTCATAACACTAGACATATAGACGTAGCTAACATACACACTAGTCAAGAATAAGTCTGATTGAGGTCATAGGGTGGTAGCAGTAAGGTGCTCTGATAACTCAACCCAACATTTGTTATAATCAGGGACCTTCACAGCTGACCTCAGTCAGTACAATAGAAATAACATCTTGTAACACCAAATCCATCACATATATTGGGGGCTCGTCCGAGATTTTAACTTTGCATTGGGTAAATTCTCCCCTATACATGTATGGGAATCTTATAAAATAATATTGAAAGTATTTTGTGAAATAGTGGATGAACTGTAGTGCTTAGTGTTGTTGTCTAATTAGAGTTAGTAAGTTACCTTAGTATATTGCTAACCTTAATTGATAAAATATGGCTGATTTGGCTAAGTTCAGATCTGCGGCTGTGCAGACTGCCAGGGAGATGAATATGGAGGGTCAAGTCTTGATTGACTATGTCACCTCAGAATGTGATAAATTCATTGCCAGGGAAGAACATAGGTTAGCTGAAGAGAGGAGAATGCAGTTAGAAGATGCTAGAGAGATGAAGAAATTAGAATTAGAGAGACGGAAATTAAAAGGTTGCAGATTGAGGCTGACAAAGAGGCTAGGGCATTGGAGGCAGAAAGAGAAGAAAAAAAGGCTGAAAGAGAAGCAGAGGAAATGAGATTAGCAACAGAAAGAGAAGCAGAGGAAAGAAGATTAGCTGCAGAAAGAGAAGAAAACAAGGCTGAAAGGGAAGCAGAAGATAGGAGATTGCAGAGGGAGCACGAGTTACGACTAAGGGAGTTGGAATTACAAGGCCATGCTCCTGAAAATGGTGCCCGCCCCTTTACCTCCGATGCCACTGCTAGTCAGGGAGCCTCAACCTCAGCTATGGGTTTTCATTTAGACCATTTTGTTGAGAAAGACGATGACATAGAAAGTTTTCTAGGTAGGTTTGAACTTTTGGCTACCACGTATGGGTTAGAGAGAGAAAGGTGGAGCCTAAAGTTATCCCAGGGTCTCAGGGGAACAGCTTATGAAGTTTTTGCCAAAATGAGCAGGGATGACCAAGACAATTATGACATGTTGAAGCAGGCTCTATTGTTAAGATACGAAAAGAATGGTGAATTTTACAGGACGAAGTTTAGAAATGCCAAGCTACTGTCGGGTGAGACCTATCACCAGTTCTCTGCACGGTTAGAGACGTACTTGGAGAAATGGACTGCTCTGGGGAAAACCCAAGATCTTAAGGAAATGATCCTTATTGAGCAATTAAGAGAGTCCATGGCTCCAGACTTGAGAAAGTTTCTTATAGAACAAGGTGCAGAGAGGCTGGGTGAGTTACTAAATGTCGCTGAGAGGTATCAGGCAGCCCAGGCAGAGGTAGCTGGCACTAAAAAGAAACACGTAGACAATGGTAAGGCTCCACAAAACTTTAATAGATTTGACAACAAAGATCAAGGTAACAAAGGTAGGCACAATTTTGATAGACCACGCAATGACTATAAAAATAAAAACCCACAATTTAATGACAGAAGGTATGATGAAAGAAGACCTTTTCATCAAGGTAGATTATATTGTAAACATTGTAAGAAGGAAGGACATGATATCAAATTTTGTAAAAGTAAACCTGCTGGATTTGCTGCTATGAAGTTGGGGAGAAAGAAAGAAAAGGACAAACCTACTGGACAGCAGGAACCTTATCACCCCCCAGTGTGTGAGGATGTTGTATGTAATGGAGTCACCATTAGGTGCCTTTATGATACAGGTTTGGTTTTTGATTCTGTTGTAAGTTCGCAATTGGTGAAACCAGATCAGTATACCACAGAAACAGTGGAGATACAGGGGGCAACCAAGGACATACCACTTATGAAACTTCCCATTGCCAGGATAACGGTGAAAACTCGCTATGTGGAAGGTGTAATCAGAGCAGCAGTGATCGACGCACCCATATACCCTTTGATATTGGCGTGTCGTTATGTCTTCTTGGGGGATCCCAAGAGACCTGTGGTCTTGGCAGCGGTCCAGACCCGTTCACAATCCAGAAAGGAAGAAGATGAGCCAATAAACACTATCCAGAGGAGATGAGGAAGGCACAGGCTGAAGATGGGTCACTCAAGCCGTGCTTTAAAAAACTACCTAAATGCCACACACCTCCAAACAAAGGGGATTATTATATGAAGAATAAATTGTTGTATAGGAAGACAGGGAATGGAACAACTGGTCATGGACAGCTGGTACTTCCTACTTCATATTGGGAGAGAGTGTTGGAATTAGGACATGCAATTCCCTTCAGTGGTCACATGGGGATTAGCGCAGCAGGACAGCGTATAGCTTGTCATTATTTCTGGCCAGGGATAACGGAAGATATCAAAAGATATGTAAAATCCTGTCCAGAATGCCAGAGAGTAGCTCCAAAGCATTGGACTGCTCCAGCAACTCTAGGAGAAATGCCCATAGTGGGAACACCTTTTGAGAGAGTTGCAGTGGATATTGTGGGACCTCTCACTCGGACCAAGAGGAGGAACAGTTACATCCTTACTCTGGTGGACACTTGCTCCATGTGGGGAGAGGCGGTAGCCCTGTCGTCAATTGATTCGAAACATGTGGCAGAGGCATTACTCACTATATTCACAAGGTTAGGATTCCCGCATCAAATCTTGACTGATAATGGCTCACAGTTCAAGGGGAAACTAACGGAAGAAGTTTTTAAGTTGTTTCAAGCCAAGCACTTTCATTGTAGTCCGTATCACCCCCAAGGGAACAGCCAGGTAGAGAGGTTCAATGGGACTCTCATTTCTATCCTGAGAAAGCTGGCACATGAGAAACCTGATACATGGGACCAATACCTGCCCGCTGCGTTGTTTGCGTATCGGGAAGTTCCCCATAATTCAACCGGGATGGCACCCGCAACCCTGTTATTTGGGAGGCCAATAAAAGGTCCACTAGAAGCACTGTTAAGGACGTGGACAGATGAGAAGGCAGAAGAGACTGTTACCTCATCATATCAATATGTGAACGAACTGACCACTCGTTTAAAAACTAGTTGGAAACTGGCAAATGATAATTTGAGACAAGCCAGGAAAAAGCATGCTGCTTATTTTAATAAAAAAGCGAAGGATAGGGAGCTTGCTGTAGGGGAGAAGGTGTTTCTTCTGTTGCCCGGCAGCAGCAATAAACTTCAAATCGGATGGCAAGGTCCATATACAGTTTTGGAAAAAGTATCCAGAACAAATTATAAAATAGACAAGAAAGGAAAGGAAAAAGTCTATCATGTGAACCTTTTGAAGAAATACCTGGACAGGCAAATCCAGGAGGGAACACACCTATTGGCCTTGTCCATAGCAACCGAAATGAAAAATGACCCTCTCACCTCAATTGAATATCCACTGAAGCCCAGTGAAACGTTTGCACAGGTGAAGATCAGTAATCACCTGACAAAAGACCAGAGGGAGAAGGTTCAAAAGGTCCTAGAGAAACATACAGACGTGTTAACGGATAAGCCGGGGCACACAAACTTGTTGGAATATGATATGAAACTTCTAGACACAACACCCATCTGTATGAGGCCCTATTCTATACCGTTCGCTAAGGAAAAAGCTTTGAAAGAGGAGATAGAGTATTTGCTACAAGAAGGGATTATTTCTCACAGTGAATCTCCATATAGCTCCTGTGTGGTTTTGTTAAGAAAACCATCTGGAGAACATAGACTGTGCATAGACTACAGGAAACTGAATGCTGTCACAGAAGGTCAGGTCGATCCATTACCTGATACAACTCAACTATTTGCCAGGCTGAACAAGGCGAAATATTTTTCTAAGATGGATCTTAGCAAAGGCTATTATCAAATTCCAGTGAAACCTGAGGTTCGACCTTATTTAGCCTTTAGCACCTCGGAAGGCCATTATGAGTTCAACATGCTACCGTTTGGATTAAAAAATGCCCCGAGTGTGTTTTCTAGGATGATGCGAAAATTGTTGGATCCCCTGAAAAATCCTTGCATATCGAATTTCATGGATGATATTCTCATTGCTACTGAAACATTTGAGGAACACGTTAACTCTTTGAATATGCTGTTTGATAGACTCAGAGAGGCTAACTTGACCGCTAGACCAACAAAATGTTGTATTGGATGTAAAGAGTTGGAATTCTTGGGACACACAGTACATCAGGGTAGCATGACCCCTGACCCCAAGAATCTGGAGAAATTGAAAAGAGCACCTAGACCACAAACAAAAAAAGATGTGTGATCTTTTGTGTCGTTGTGTGGTTTTTTTACCAGAAGTACATTAAACATTTTAACTCTATATGTGCTCCGTTGACGGATTTAACGCGTAAAGGGCAACCTGATACAATTAATTGGTCGGCACAATGTGAATTAGCTTACCAGGAGTTAAAGGAAAAACTCACAAGCAGGCCGGTATTGAATTTGCCTGACTTGAGTAAAGAATTTGTAGTGAGAAGTGACGCAAGCAATGTGGGCCTAGGCGCTACATTGTTGCAAAGGTCCTCCTCACAAGATGGTGAATTGAACCCAGTCGCTTACGCAAGCCGCAAGTTGAACAAGGCGGAAAAACGTTATTCAACAAGTGAAAAGGAATGTTTGGCGCTAATATGGGCTATAAAAAAAATTCCAAATCTATCTGTATGGTCGGACATTTGTGGTCCAAACAGATCATCAACCGCTCGTATTTTTATCACAAGCAAAGCATGAAAATTCCAGATTATTGAGATGGTGTTTATTATTACAGCCTTATTCATTTTCGATTGAATATATTCCGGGCTCTCAGAACGTAGGTGCCGATTTTTTGAGTAGACATCCGTATGATGAAAATCAAAAAAACGAGTAGGACTTCATTTGAGCTAAGTTATCTCACAGATTATAACCTGCAATGGATGCATGTTTTAGGAAGGGAGGTGTGTAGCAAAATCTGTGAGATAATAGCTAAATTCAGTAAGATTTTAGTCCTAGGATAAGAAATAAACCCAGCCCGCATGTGTCTGACGGTTGGCATCTTCGACGCCAGAAACGTTGCCTTTGGTGCAGTGCGAAAAGCCTATAGAACGATCTCGCTATAAAAAAAAATGTAACACGCGTTTTAGTTTCGGTTTCGAAACGTACTATTAATATTTAACCTCTTGCCAGATCTACTACAGGAGACTGCGGCAATTCTTATAATTAACAATTTGTTAGAAATGTAACGCCAAACTGCTGTCTGAATTAACGTAATATGTTTAACTTTAACGCAAAAATTGGTAGTCTTTTGGACTTTTTCGAGTAGCAATAACGAGACGATTGTAATACTTTAACGCAAAATGCTACCAACACCTTGCAAAACCCGCTTCGTTCTGCACGCGAGACAACTAGTATATACACGCTGTGGGCAAAGCGAACTGATATACACACACAGACAGTTTAAATTCTCGCAATGAATAGAAGGCAAAGCTGAACTTAAACTATAGTTATGCTAAAGCCATTCAACGTACGTTTGTGATATTTCTTTGAATTGTGGTAAGGATGGACTTTATTAATCTTGTTAGTACAATAAAAATTGGTGTCTGCGATACTGCTCGATTGGGAAGGTTTATGACTAAGTACAGAGTCCACAGCAGAGTTATGCAGGACTTGTGGTGTATGTTCAAGCAGTAAAAAGCAGTAAAATTAATGTGTATTGCCTAACTGAAAATGATTTCCACAGTTGCCAGTGGGAAAGCTAACCCACGTTATCTTATGGGAGATCATCATTGTTGCAGTGTCAGAGGCGTTGTAGCCCTTAAGGAACAGAATAGGGGCACTGGTAATGCATTGTCATCTCAGAGTGGCATGGGGTGGTCAGAGAGATCTGACCCTTTTTCTTTATGCCTTTTATTACATGTGAAAGGGAATATAGATGTGTTTTTAAGAATCATAACGTTGTTTCAGAGGTTTTTTGTTCTGGTACAGTGTAGGTACCAGAACCCTGGTGGCGTTGTTGCAGTGTACTAAAGTAACCTATTGATTGGACCCTGAGGTCTAGTTACTGCACCAGGAACCTTGTCAGCGTGGTCTTACCAGAGAACCTATGAATATGACAGCAACATCTTAATCTAGCTAAGTGCCATACATGTCGGCACTCAGTTTTATCCACTATATCACTGTATCAAAATATAAATAACAAAAAAATAAATTGTTGGCAATAAACTTTCAAGATAAACTTTATAAAAGAAAGAGGGAATGATGACAGTACCCCACCCATATCTTTACATACCAGTGTCATTTAATTTAGAGAACATAGCTACACATATTTTGATTGTCTTATTATTAATTGAATGGACAGAAGATCCAGTGTTGTATTTCAATTGATGTAAATATATTCATAATATCAATTTTGGTTGTTGGTCCTGACTCAGAAATCTCTGAATCAGGCCAAATAAATTGTAAATAACCATTTTACCAAACTTTTAACACAGACTTCTATAAGATATATTTTAGAGAGTGTCAGTTTGTTTGTGTTTGTAGTCTTGACTCAGTCCTATATATATATATATATATATATATATATATATATATATATATATATATATATATATATATATATATATATATATATATATATATATATATATATATATATATATGTGTGTGTGTGTGTGTGTGTTAGTAATTAAATGTGTTTTTAGTAATTACACTACATCATACACTCATAACCCTAGACATATAGACGTAGCTAACATACATACTAGTCAAGAATAAGTCTGATTGAGGTCATAGGGTGGTAGCAGCAAGGTGCTCTGATAACTCAACCCAACATTTGTTATAATCAGGGACCTTCACAGCTGACCTCAGTCAGTACAATAGAAATAACATCTTGTAACACCAAATCCATCACACCAAGCAATTCTCCACGTTTCATTCCATAATTTTTTAATCTGTTGCCACTGCTCTTCTGTACTTGCTGCATCTTCTAGATCATCGATGTCCAACCTTTTAAAGTCTTTAGCCACATTGCCAGTTTTGACATGCCCCTCGGACCAGACTTTGAATTAAATTGCCTATACACTGGTGACCACATAAGACTGTAAGATATAACTCTTACATATTTAAACACTTAACTTAAAATATGCATTTATTTTAAAACTTGAACACAGTAATAAATTAACATACCAACTGCTTTGATTAGCTACTTAATGTCTGTATTAAAAATTCGCTTATAGATCTGGCACTGTAAGACGTCAATGTCCGCACATACAGATGGTGCTGCGATTTGAAAAATTCTAGATAGATACTCATTTGTCAGTACCGACTTTGAGTTTGTTTAGATGTTTTTCGTTCTGGGGGAAACTTGTTTACAAGAATAAGTGAAATATACTAGTAGACATGCCTAGACCGACTGGGATATGTTTCAGGAGAATTCTGTTGTGTCTCTATTAATAAGTTATAAGAATGCAGATCGTTAACTATTCCCTACTGACTAAAATGCATGCAAATATTTAATTACTCTTTTCTTTTGGAAATTCTCTCTCACACACACATATACATAATAGAATTACTAACCGGAATTTCAAATACAATTTATAAATGCAAGTTTGTTGTCATAGCCAGGAGTGGAATTGAGGACGAACTCTCAATATCTGACCAAATGCTCCTAAGGCGTGCGTAACACATAGCCTCTGACAACAAAAGTCCAACTCCTGGCCTTCTCGTGGTGGCACCGTTTAATACTAACAGGAGAAGGGGCGAAGGGCGATTGTCTGGCGCCTTAAAACCAGATTGCTCCAGGTACATTTTTGTATGTACCTGCAAGGATACTTGGAGAGGAGATGGGCACTGCCAAGCAAACCTCTTGCCCACTGAAATGCTATGATGGAAAGTCAACTCAGTAATAATATGCCGGATCGGCCGAGGCCCGGATTAACAACGACCGCGCTCTCATTGCCCCTTGAGAGTGATAAGTAAGCGAATGGGGTACAAACACCTGTTTTGAAACTTCCTAGAGAAAGTTTTGTTGTTGGAACTTGGAATGTACGCTCGCTATATGCGTGTGGAAAAGTCAGAGAACTAACACATGAACTTGTTAGATACTCGTGGGACATCCTGGGCCTAGCAGAAGTCAGATGGACAGGATTAGGTGAATCAATAAAGATGATGGTCACAACATTTGGTTTAGTGGAGATGAGTCCAAACATCAGCATGGAGTAGGTTTTATTGTACATAAAGATAGATTGAACTCTGTCATCAGCTGCACCCCAATAAATAGCAGGCTTATCACCATACGTATTGCAGCACATCCAAAGAACATCTCCATCATACAGATATATTCCCCCACTACTGACTATGAGGATGAGGCAATTGATACATTTTATGAAAATCTGGATGAAACAATTAAGAAAATTCCAAAGAAAGATCTTCTCATCGTGTTAGGTGATTGGAATGCTAAAATAGGGCCAGATGCATACGGTCAGTTGGCTGGCACAGTGGGGAAATTTGGGACAGGAGAAACCAACGATCGAGGACTAAGGCTACTAGAATTTGCCAGCAACTATAAACTAACCCTTGCAAATACACTATTTCCTCATAAGTTATCAAGAAGAACAACGTGGCATGCCCTGATAACTGAGATACATGGCCAAATTGATTTTATTCTTGTATCCAAAAGTTTCAAGTCCAGTATTAATAAAGCCAAGACTAGGACTTTTCCTGGCGCCGACATTGGTAGTGATCACGACATGGTATTGATGACGCTCAAGCTTAAACTCAAAAAGAAATATAATCAAAACAGATGTTCTCAGTTAAGATTCAATTTAGACAAACTGAAAGATCCAGAAATAGCGGGAATCTTTGAGGCAACTGTTGGAGGAAAATTCGCAGCTCTCAACTTTTTGGAGGATGATATCAACTCAATCACAGAGAACATGAAAGACGTGCTCATTGAATCAGCAACATAAATACTTGGTAAAAGAAAGAAAATAAACAAACCATGGGTTACAGATGACATTCTGAAGTTATGTGATACACGGCGGGAAATGAAAAAGGTTAAGAAAGAGGTCAGTGAAGCAGCATGGCAATACAGTATGGTGAATAAAAATATTAGAAAGAAAATGAAACAGACCAAAGAAAAATGGGTACCTGATCAATGTGAGCCCATTAATCATCATCATCTAAACCCATAACCCGTCATGGGTCGTAGGGGTGCCATGGTGGAAGCATCAGCAGACAGGGTCCTCCACTGCTCTCTATCCTCAGCAATGCGTACAAGTGTGGAGAAACCGTGTCCTGCCCATTCTTTGATGTTATCAGCCCAGGATTTTCTTTGCCTTCATCTTCTCCGTTTACCTTCGACTGTTCCCTGGAGGATCGTTTTCGAAAGGAAGTAATGACGAGTTACATGCCCAAACCAGGCAAGCTTTCGACGTTTCACTATTGACAAAAGTGGTTCTTGGTGGCCTGCATAGGTGTTTATCTTCTCTCTAACATAGACATTTGTTTTGTGCTCTTTATAGCAAATGCGCAAAATTCTTCTATAACATTTATGCTCGAAAGCCTGAATCCTTCGCTCCGTATCTGCAGTGAGTGTCCAGCTCTCACACCCATACAAGAGAATAGATAATACAAGTGATTTGTATAATTTGATCTTCACAGGAAAACTGACGTTACTATTCCAGATCACATTCAACCTTGTCATGGCAGCTGAGGCCATCTCAAGTCTTGTCTTGATTTCTTTATTTGATCTTCCATCACTACATATAGTGGACCCGAGATATTTAAAGGTGTTAACTTCTTCTAACGTTAATACGGGGCTAATAAAAGGTAACAGCAAGGCAGCTTTTGACACATTAAGAAGACTATCAAAACCCCAACAGCCCAGGGTAACTGTCATAGAAGATAGCAATGGGGCTCTGCTCAATGAAAAAAAACAGCTGTAATGAGAAGGTGGACAGAATATTGTAAAGAATTATATAACTGTAAACTCGACACTGACTACAGCATATTAAACAACATTAAATGCGAAAACAGGGAACTCGGAAATGCAGCAATATTACGGGAAGAAGTGGAAGAGACTATATGTTCGATGAAAGGAGGGAAGGCACCGGGTGTGGATAATATCCCAGCAGAGCTCTTGAAATATGGTGGACCAGATATAGTAAAAATCATGACAACAATTTGCCAGAAGATATGGAGTACAAAAAAAAATGGCCAAAAGAGTGGACGCAGTCATTAGTAATACCGCTTCCAAAGAAAGGAAATCTAAAAATGTGCAAGAACTACAGAACCATTAGCATTATTAGTCATCCAAGTAAAGTTATGAGGATACTTTTGAACAGAATAAAACAGAAATCAGAAGAATTCTTATCCGAGGAACAGGCTGGCTTTAGACCAAAAAGAAGTACCTCAGAACAAATCTTCAATATTAGATTACTGATCGAAAAACACCTCCAGCATCAACACGATTTATACCATAACTTCATCGATTTCACAAAAGCCTTCTGGCATGAAGGCTTATGGCAAATAATGAGAAAATTCAATTTTGATACCAACATCATAGATATCATTAAAGCACTATACAAGGACGCAAGCAGTGCTGTTTTTGCAAGCAATGACATTGGAGAATTTTTCAAAACAACTGTAGGAGTTCGCCAGGGATGTATCCTGTCCCCAGGGCTCTTTAATATATATCTAGAACATATTATGCAGGAGGCTCTCTACGATTATAAAACAACCATATCGATTGGAGGCCGACCTCTTTGCAATCTACGTTTTGCTGATGATATCGATCTGATAGCTGGAACAGAATCAGAACTTCAAGACCTTACTTCTAGACTGGAGAAAGTAACAAGAATGTATGGGATGGAAATTAATATAGAAAAAAAGCAAGATATTGGTGAATAGCCATAAGAAACATGTTCCGACCAACATTACGTTAAATTGGCAAACGTTAGAAGAAGTTAACACCTTTAAATATCTCGGGTCCACTATATGTAATGATGGAAGATCAAGTAAAGAAATCAAGACAAGACTTGAGATGGCCTCAGCTGCCATGACAAGGCTGAATGTGATCTGGAAAAGTAACATCAGTTTTCCTGTGAAGATCAAATTATACAAATCACTTGTATTATCTATTCTCTTGTATGGGTGTGAGGGCTGGACACTCACTGCAGATACGGAGCGAAGGATTCAGGCTTTCGAGCATAAATGTTATAGAAGAATTTTGCGCATTTGCTATAAAGAGCGCAAAACAAATGTCTATGTTAGAGAGAAGATAAACACCTATGCAGGCCACCAAGAACCACTTTTGTCAGTAGTGAAACGTCGAAAGCTTGCCTGGTTTGGGCATGTAACTCGTCATGACTCCCTTTCGAAAACGTTCCTCCAGGGAACAGTCGAAGGTAAACGGAGAAGAGGAAGGCAAAGAAAATCCTGGGCTGATAACATCAAAGAATGGGCAGGACACGGTTTTTTTCACACTTGTACGCATTGCTGAGGATAGAGAGCAGTGGAGGACCCTGTCTGCTGATGCTTCCACCATGGCACCCCTACGACCCATGACGGGTTACGGGTTGAGATGAGATGATATAAAGGACTATCAAATTAAGGAAGCCAACACCTATTAGCTGTAGCCAATCTTACTAAGATTTACACCAAATAATCAGTCTAGCATTCGATGAAGCAACGAAAACTATTCTTCATTTCGGCATCAGTACCGACTATTTGATAT